>CM060951.1:51704136-51819136 GCA_030765055.1 Mantis religiosa | reverse complement strand
GGTGCAGTGCCCATAAGGAAAATCACAAATTTCTTGCAAATGTGCAACTAATTCGTTTAGGGTGGGCGCTCTCCCTTTTGCATGGAATCTACAAATTTCTCGGTGAATTAAATTGCATTTGAAACTTTGAAACTATCTGCTTTAGAGAAACGTTTCCTTTTGTTTCCACACTTGATCAGCGTCTTTGGTATTCCTTTCCTCACAATATTTGTTACTGTATTTCTGTGAATACGCAGAATTTATCATCAGGTTCATTGCACGACCCCTTACCAAGATTATTTTATAGCACATATTTTTGTGTGTTCAAAACAAGCACTTGAATTTGCTTAGAAACAGTTCCCGTGATAACTTTTTTTTTGTATTTTTTAGGTTTTTCCAGTAACATAACTCGGCCCAGCAACACTTTCCAATTTATTCACAGTATTTTCATCACTTTTTTCATTTTCGCTTGACTGAAATTTATCTACTACTTCATTTGCATTTACCACTGCATTTCCCTCCCATGGTTTCCACATCGTGATACACAACGTATTTCTGCACGTAATGAAACAGATCAACTGGAAGTATGAACTTTGGCAACTGAGACTCCACGTGGAGTAAACATGCGACTGTCATTTCTGGAAAATCAGGGTTGCTATTGGTCCTCAACGACAGTGTTCCATTTCCGAATGGTGGAGATGGATTTATGACGGTCATTAGTGGGCGGTAGGGTCAGTTTCCTTTGAGTCGCAACTGCACTCATATTGAGTAGAGACACTTTACGCGTATAGAATGTCCGGGCTGTTAAATCAAGACTTACGAATAGAACTTCACCATGCGAAGAACTAGAAAATTTGCTTTAAGAAATCTACAACCCTTTAAGAATTACATGGCAGTCTTGCCGGACTTTAATTGTGGAGGATTCAGAAGCCCTCAAAACATGCATTTTCGGTGAAATTTCGACATCTACTTTTTTCGATGGAATACAATACTTCCACTGCGTGCTATATGTAAAATTCTGTTTGCAACGCTAGCTACTTAAAAATCTAGAATTAATTTAAGACTGTAACACATTTTTTGCATTACTTAAGTTGTTTGGAAAAGATTACACCCGGAAGTGGTTTGTATTTGGGTTTCGCTGCTGACATCTGGAAGTTCTCACATTGAGACTGTTTCTGGTGCTTCTGGAATGCAACGCAAATACGAGCTAATGATTATGCAGATTACATTTAACAAGAGGATGTTAATTAGCTCATTAGCCATGCTGAATAATTATTAACAGGGATGGTGAAGGACAGCTATACCTCGTAATTAACTCTTCACGAAGGCATATTGCAAATTCCCATATGCAATCTAATGAAGCTTAGAAACTAATGAAATTTCCTGATTGGAGCGATAGCATCCACATAGGCATGTCATTATAGATTTATCTGATATATTGGCAAGAACGCATGTGAAACTTGCTTCCAAAACGCACCGCACTCATACTTCATAAAAGAAGGCCAGAACTTAATGTCGGAACACAACACACTTTTAGCAAAGAGTCTTACTTAATCCGCGTAAAGTAGGCTTTACATTTTGAAGCGCACAGCAAAACAATCAGGCGCTTAATGCCTTCTAGTGCAGCTCTTTACTTTTAATGAAGGTACTGTTATAAACTTAATTACCGAGAACTTCTTGTGCCGGATAATGTATTAATGTTATTAGGTTTTGAAGTGTTTACTTTGAGGATTTCCTCGAAAACGTACGAGATTTAAAAACAACCTGCAGATGATTTAAGATAATTAGCAGCTTAAACTTCTCCAATACCTTTCTTCACTTTATTTGCGTATCAATACTTACGACTACCAGCATTAGTATTATTAATGTTCATTTAATTACTAACCAATAACATAGGCAGAAACAAAATAATTTAAACATTTTATTACTTTGCTACTCAGTACGTTAACCTCGTACATATTCATTTAAAAGGAAGGTTAGAAAAACAATTTTAAAGTACTATTATGCTACTCATAAAATACTGTTACGATACAACTTGTTAAAACTTCTAACAGTTGCTATGAGCTATTTAGTATAATGTAATATCATAACTCTTGAAGGCGATATTATTATTTTATACTGTCTCGATTAATGTGAGAGCATATAGTACTTCGTAAGAAGAGATAAGTGTCTTTCTACGCCGGCCAAGTGAAGGACAATCTTGGAAATTCAGTAAAACTTCTTTAATCCGGAGTAATTGGGGCTAAATGTTGTTCGGATTATCAGAAGTCCGGATTAAGTGAAATGTACAACACAGAGAGAAATTGTGAATGAAATTAAGGAAAGGTACTCTAATTTTAAGGCCCGGGCTTTATAGTTAACCACTATTAGGTGTTCTTTCACACTGGTCGTGTGTAGGCTAAATTGTGGAAACGTAGAGTCAGACTGCAAAATTCAATGCCATAGCCGGGATTTGAACCATGGATCTTTTGGTCCCCATTCAGTCGCTCTGACCATTGAGCTACTATGGCCAACGTGCCGATATGACATTAAATTCTCCAACTAACTCGTATTTTTTCCGGTAAACCACTTAGGAGTTCTCATAAATACATGAGACAACTACCTTAATGGCGACTTAGAACATGTAAGTACTTTAAGGCCCGGGCTTTATAGTTAACCACTATTAGGTCAATTAATGAAAATTAATTGTTCTTTCACACTGACCGTGTGTAGGCTAAATTGTGGAAACGTAGAGTCAGACTGCAAAATTCAATGCCATAGTCGGGATTTGAACCAAGGATCTTATGGTCCCCGTCTAGCCGCTTTAACCATTTAGCTACTATGGCCGACGTACCGATATGACATTAAATTCTCCAACTGACTGGTATTTTTCCCGGTAAACCACTTAGGAGCTCTCATAAACACAGTTTCTCGTGTATTGTAAACGATTTATACTTACATTTCCCCAAGACATTGTAGATTTACTAAACACATCGTACTCGATTTGTTTAGCTTAATGACTGAGAAAGGCAGATGTTAAACTAATCCTTTCTGACAAGAGTTGCAAGCTCTATCACTGATACAGCAAGAGAATGTAAAGGAAGACATCTAATATACTATTGTCACATATATTCCGGGTACTCCTAAGAAATTATTATTGTACAGTCTGTGCAGAAATAAAACGGACAATTTCCTTAAGTTTGTCTTAGTGCGGTACCATGATTTAAGGAAGCAAGTTCCAGAATTTTCTTATGCTTGTCCGGATTAAGCTAAATCAGGTTTTAAGGGTTCCGGGTTAACGAAAATTTACTGTGTACAGTCGAACTGAAAAATGGAATGCCATGGCCAAGATCTGAATCTGGATCTTTCAGTTTCCATTCGATTGCTCAAATTAAACTAAACCAGGCAACATACCAGCAGGACATCAAATTCCCATTCTCTCAAAACCACGAGAATATCTGATACATTTTGAGATGACATACCCTAATGGCAACTTACAACATGCAAGTATTTTAAAATTCGGATTTCAGTGATAATGATTTGTTTCCTTTTACTTATTTTCTTCACATTCGCCTTGTATAGGACAAGATTGGAAACATCAAGTCAGACTGAAAAATTCAATGCCACAATTAAGAGCTACAGAGTAATATTAATGATTTTGTCATCTAAAATGTATGAGAGCCCCTGGTGGTTTATTGGAGAGAAAAAGGCGGCAATCCTTTGGGAATAATTTTGGCATGCTGTGTGTATGGTAGCCATGTGAGATGACACCACGTAACGTTTGGGACTCGCATTCGGTAGATCACGGGTTCGACCCTCTTTGACTTAAACTTGTTTAAATTTTTCTGTGCTTTCTCTGCTACATTTTGTTCGGCCATTTCGCACGCCTTTTACTCCAGTATGGACCCAGTCTTTATTTTGAAACATTAATGGCAACAGGGATCTTCTCTCAAGGCTGCTGAAACTTCACACAAAATAAACCTAAGACGTATTTCAAATTACTAGGGCATAATGAAAAGCGCAGGTCCCGATAACGTAATCTCGTTATACGTGGCACAGTTTGTCTCACACCGCGTCTTCTTATAATTGATTTAACTGCAACAGCTTTTGACTGCAGTCTTCGATAAAAAGTCTCACAGCGGTCTGAAAATTAAGTTGAGATTATAATGAGAAATAACGGCGTCTCTACAAAACAAAAGGCGGAGGCGAAACTGAAGAGGAAGAAGAGCGTGTTAAAACAAACGCAGTCGAGATGCTTGAAACTGATTGCGGTTTTCCCATTTTTTAGCTCGTTAATATTAGATGCTGAAAGCGAAGACGCTTCTTGAGAAAGATTTGCTGGGTGTTTGTTTTCTTTTTAATTATCTTCAAAGCTTCCTAATAACAAAACATCTGATGTCGGCTATGTACAAAAAGCTGCTTTCTTTAAAAGAGCAACGTTCATTTTTTAAATAGAGAAACAACGATATGCAAAATACTGCAAGAGCAAAGGGAAGAAATTTAATATTCAGAGATACAAGGTTCTTTTCCGAGCCAGTGCTACCTTCTGTTAGAGTAGAGAGTGCGGACAAGTGAAGTAATATAGATGTTCATTCTTAATAACTATTAAAGCCTCCAGTAACGTGATATTATGGCTCAAAAAGTAAACATACTACCAAGTGTTTCAGTCAAATCCTTCAATACAATAATAGCATTTAAGATGTTTGTACATATTAATAATAATGTATGAACATAAAGAGTATTAATTGGATATTATAAAATATAAGTAAAATAAAGCATTGGATAATTATACCTCATTTAATTATATAAAGTTCCAGCTGTTTTTATTAAACAATTTTATTCAGGACAAATTAAGAAAATGTTGACAATTATGTAATATTGATATTAGGTGACTACTCAAGCGTACATACCTATAAAATACTTGGATATTAGCTCAGGACCAATCTCTGATATCAATCACTAGGAAGATTTCAACAATGAAATTTTATCATATTTGCCTCGAGTCAAGATCCAATGTCTAAATTTCTGACACGCAGACAATTCTCACTATTAAACAACTTATGGGGAGATAACCAGATATTTATGGCGTCAAAATCAGTTGACGACCCATTAGTTCATGACCCATTATCTCATAAACTGTTTAAAATATCAGATTGGTCATGTTAAGGAATGTAGGCACATCATTTTCTGATCTACTTTTATATAATGTGTGTTATTAAGAAATATTTCTTAAATTAAATGTATCCCAGATTACTTTGGAAAGGTAAAGTCAGACAGAGCTGGGATGTGAACCACGGATCTCTCCGATCTATGTCCAGTGCTAACCACTGCCAACGAGACCCAAACTATACAACCGACTGGCACATTTTTTTTATTTTAATTTACGTCCTCCAACGTTAAGACATATCGGACAATAAATGGAATGGATGAAATGATGCTCAAATGGGTCCAGGGTCCATAGAGCTTAGAGTTAACCGACATTCGTGTTTCAGGATAAGGGAAAGCCCCGTAAAACTCCTTATCCAGGTAAGTCACCCTAAACGAGATTCGAGCTCAGAACCTCTTGAACGTGAGGAAGACACACTACCATCTAAGCTAATGAGGCGGACTATTCCTTAGTTAACCACTAGGTGATCTGATTCTGCATGAAATAACATACCGTGATGGCGACTTATAATACTGTAAGCATTACTATTGTATTGATCAATTATTGAAAACTGACCTAATAGTGGTCTAGACTAAGTAGCCCGGGACTTCAATAACTTACAGTACTGCAAGTCATAATCAAGGTATGTTATCACCTGTATACATCACCTATTGAATGTCGTGTTGTCATGTTGACAAGGCAGCTTAGTGATTAGAGCAACCGTGAGGAGACCTGGAGACCGAGGTTTCACATCCAGGCTATAGCACTGCATTTTTCAGTCTTGTCTGTACCTTAACAAACTTTTGCTACACACTGGGTGCCAAATGTAAACTGGCCCCCAAACCCCACACAGTGTGTAAGAACAACTAATTTTCAGAAATTATTTTGGTTTTCAAATTTTAAGTCCAGTGAAACAATTGGTGTTTTTATAATATCTTAATTTCACAGAACTGCCTTTAATGTTCATGAGATAATGAGTCCTTTATATCGAAAGTTATTGGGAAGGGGGAAGAAAAGTAAGAATTAAGAGAAAGAATATATATATATATATATATATATATATATATATATATATATATATATATATATAACAAAATCGCATTTATTTGATCTATTTGAACGTGAAAATAATTGGTAGAGGGAATCTTTCGCTAAAAGATATGATTCTTTTTTAAAATTTATGCCCTGCAAGTTAAACCATATCGGACGATGAATGAAATGGGCGGAATGATGCAGGATTCATAGAGCATTCATATTTCAGAATAAGGAAAACTCCGGGGGAAAAATTATGATATAATATGAAGGTTCTGTATTCCAAAAAGAAGAATGGGAAGTATGATACTTTCTGTGAAGTAGAGCAGAAGTCAAGAGTACGGAATGACATACGTAGTATCATTTTTAAGAATACATTTAGAATATAAATATTGTGCCTGTTATAACATTAAAGAGAAAACTACAGTTTGCAGTACTACAAAAATGCATGTAGCACTTTTCTCATGAATTCTCCCTTTTAGTTGAAACCTCCCGACAATCATCATAATTATGCAGAGAAAATTAGGTGTGTAAAACATTCACAGATCTGAATTGTAAACTGCACTAGCAGCGCGAAGTAAGTTCATTGTGGTGTACGTGACAGCACTAGGAATGTACACCGCTGTGGCAGTGTTTGAAGTGGAAGAAAATTAGCCACTATACGGTTAGTTAGGCAATTTGTGGATCTGCGTACTTCACTCCACATGCGTATACTGATCTCTGCATGGATACGGAACATAAGCCCAGGGTATTATATCAAGTCATATAATTTCATCATTTAATATTGCAGATTTGCAACTGAATGTGATACATTGAGAAATATACGCTAATTTCTCCACGCATATAAAGGCTAATAATTATACAATGGTTATTTGACTATAGCTATTCTGAGTTTGCTAACCAAGGGAGAGTGCATAACATAGTCGCATAGTGCCTTCAAATAAATGGTAAAATGTAAACGAGTACTAGGTGTTTCTCGTTCAATGCAGAACCAAACATTACCTGAATAGAGCAATATTGAAAGCAGTGTTAATAATTAACAAAAAATGCTTAAAAAATCAGAAAAGATACATTGCAGTTATTTAGGTGGTGTGAGAAATCCCCTTCGATGTTTTAATAAAAGCGAATATTTTATGCTCTTTACACACACAAACCAAAAGATGTATTGTACACAATAACTAAAAGAATCCAGGAGTTACGGGCATAAACCTTCGAGTACTGTTGGCCGAATGGTTTTCTCGCTACTGTAGAAATAAGCTGAAGATGAGTTTCAGTCGAAAACAAAGGATTATTGTGCATTTTGCAAATGCTCAAAATGAACTGTAAGATACCGCGTGAGCTGAGAACTTTCGAACACTTTAAATTCGAAAACTATAAACGTTTCCCTTTAAAGAAGTGTATACTGTTGGAGTAATGAACTAAATAAATGACAAAAGAGTTGTATAATTTGTTAAACTGAACGTTCTACCTATGCAAATGCAGGAAAAATCCGATGCTCATCACTAGGCTGAGGATTTCATAAGTGCTAACGCAGGAACGAATCTAGCAAATGGAGTATAGACAGTGCTGTCACAGGTTCCAGGTGTGAAGTAACTGTTACCAAACATTAAATGAGTTGTGGGTTCACAATTAATGCTCTGGAAGGACCATTTTATAACATAAGTGATTCTATCCTACAAATAGTTTTAGAATTACTCTTGTACAACTGTACGATACATTCTTATAACATTGTAGGTGCGCAAAAGCACGAAAGTCTGTTATGGAGACAGGATTTTTAAGCAAATTTGTATTTATTTTCTACTTTCACGACGGATATTTACTTAGTATGGGAGTCAATTACTGAACATCCAACAATTTAAACATTTTGTTAATTAATTTGTGTTTCTCATGTTTTATCAATATTTCCGTCAAAATCTGATTTATTATTTGATGGAAATAAAGAATAAAATCCTCAAAATGAAACGAAATTTGTGTTAAAGTTAATATATTTAAATATGCAGAAGAAGGTTTGCAAGTTGCCATTGAGGAATGTCATCTTAAAGTTAATTTGAGATCTAGTGATTTATAGGGGGATGAGGTTAGGGACAGTTGAGGAAATGTACCGGGATGTTGTTACGGTAGCTCTGTTGCGGAGAACTATGCGTAGGGCACAAAATTCTGGCTTGAATTCCGACTGTGGCACTACATTGATGCTGTTGCACAAAACACGTTTTATCTGCTTTTATTAATAAGCACAATGTCGCTACAGATTGCAAATTATGCTGCATATATTTCAAAATTCACACCATAATTTACTGATATTATACATATTATGTATAATATATTTTAAAATGAATGTATATTTTTAAATATATTTTATGTTATAAACATATAAACATTAGTAGCAAACCAAGTCGAAATTCCCTAATACTTCAAACACAGATGTAATGTTTAATTATAAGATGAATTACAAGAAAGAAGGTCTGAAAATACAGTTACTCACAATGGTCATTATCGCAAAACACAAGTAAACTAAGGGTAGTCATCAGTTGGCTTATATCTGAATAATGTGATTTGCTACATAAAACTATAACTAAATAACGTAACTAATTCTCACCATTCAGGTTTTTGATCGCTCGTATTTTCTATGCATTGCGATATTGTTTTCATACTTAACAATTGTAGGTGTGGCAAACGAAAAGACTTCAAAGGTGAAAGCTTCACTTGTTGCATCTTAATACTAAACTTAACAATTATAATTATTTTCTGTTTACATAATGTTTGTCTAGATACTTTTCATTTTGAATGGTCATTGAGGCAGAACAAATTAATTTAATATGAGCAACAATTCGCGAAAGCGTCGATGAAAGGTTGGAAACAAACATAGGATAGAAATCTGCGGACGCAGCAATGACAATTAGCTCTATGCGTTTGGAAGCGAATCGATAGGAGAGTGGAATGGCCGGCAATTCAGTAAAAAGAACGTTACCAGGATTAGAAAAAACTCTCCTCATCCGGAGTAAAGGGACCTAATGACGGGAAAGTAAAAATAGAAATGGAAAGCAATAAGGGGAATTCCGGGATCATTTCAAACAGGAATATCTACCATTAGCTACCCTCTTTGCTAAATTACCTCTTCCTCAACAAGGTTTTGTAGTCCAATGCCTTAATTTTTATTGCAGTTCCAGTTCTTATTATCTCAGCTTTAGGCACTATAAGGCAGTTACGTATCCGTAAAATGTCGTGTCTGTTATTTCTCAACTGTAGATCTCCTGTAGGCTGTAAACTTCACCTTCCATAGAAAAGATCAAAATATTTCTCCTCGCTTTTGCAGTTGCTGAGAATGTTTATAGGGAAATCGTTTACTGAGGCAATAGCTTAGGATAGCACAAGATTTAGTTCACTAAAGTGTAGTTTAAAAATAAATTTCTAAGTAATATGAATATGCGTAGAGATAAGGTATACTGTTGAAGCATAGTTATGTGTTCACTATTGCGACCTAAGAGGATGAAATATATAAAGACCATTCTGCCCTCTACAGTAAAAGGAATGGAATCCGTTATAAATTAACAACATTCAATAAAAGGTTATGCTAAATAAATTTTACTAATACCGTTTTTCTAAAGTTTTTATGGATGACTTGAGAACGCCCTGCTCTTAACATATCTCAACAGAAAATAGTGGCGCACAAATCTGAGGATGTGCGAGGCCAAGCAGTACCCGAGTGTTAAGAGATGAGTTATGCTGA
Source organism: Mantis religiosa (assembly GCA_030765055.1). Taxonomy (NCBI): domain Eukaryota; kingdom Metazoa; phylum Arthropoda; class Insecta; order Mantodea; family Mantidae; genus Mantis; species Mantis religiosa. The sequence goes on along the minus strand of CM060951.1, from coordinate 51,809,273 downwards.
AAGCAATGAAACAATAACTGATAGCGTGCGTGAACTTTAACGGCGTTGACATCTTGACATCTGAATATATTTGCATATTTGTATGGATGATATAAAATGAACAAAGTGAGACGCTGGTTCAGAGTTTCCACGATTTTTCGACAAACACTTATAAAGGAAAAAAACTTGTCTCATCCATATTGCATAATTTTAAAGAATATCTGAAGGTGGTTGCACGTGAGCTTATGTTGTTTCACAGTGTGAAACAGCCGGAAAAACAATACGAACTTTATGTCCGACTTCAAAATACTGCAACGGTCGCTAACTATCTATTTCTCGGCAATGTGGAATTGCTCTTATCAAGTGTAATATATTTCCAAGAAGACGTAGTAATTTACAGCCTGTTTGTAGCTCTCCCTTATTATGAACAAGGAGTGAACGTCATATACTGCAACATGCCAACTCGGACAGTAGTTTTTTTTTCCAAGCACTGAATTAAAACTCGGATAAAATTGTAGGGCAGCTGAGACAATGTCTAAGAAGACATTACAGCATACCACAGGAAAGAAAGTCTCCGAGGCCTGAGACGCACGGGGATTGCAGAAGGTTCCCACACCCTCCCTGGGTAGATTTATGACACTCATGTCAGTGCAGTTACAGACCATTCTAAAACATTCTGATGCTTCTACTTTTGTGAATGAATCTTCTCGGTTTTAGCGTACAGAGTGAAGAGGGCGCGTGTTTTTTTAACGGTTCTGCTCCTTGTGTAGCTTGCGTTCTGTCATACACATTCGCTGTCCTTGTCCCACTGTGTAAGGGGGCGCATTCCTTTCAGAGACTTACTCTGCGTTGGTGGACAGTTAGTACTGTTAGCAAATATCAAATGAGGAAGAGGAATGTGTGCTATATTTTGTAAACATGGTGTTATTAAATACCTTCAGCTCCCATCCCTTCACAACCCTTACTGGCGAATTGCTCGAATGTACTTCATTGAGTGCTAATAAAAGGTAACAAAACGCTTGAGAGTAACCATGAATTTGCTCATTATTTTAATATTTGGAAATATTTAATACATGCTTCAGACTCATAAGTTTGGTATTAGGTCCCTGTTTTGAAGTTTTCGGATGCCACTCCTTCGGAAAGTAGGATTCACATCTTACACTCCGTTGACTGCATAATATATTCTGTGTATACATGAAACATAAAAAGACTTCAGTAATTAGAGTTGTTAAATGCCACTTCACAGTACAATTGAAAACGTATGTCACCATCCTGAAAATTTTAACTCTCCTCTTTTTTTTAATGTCAATCACATAGAAATACATGTTACGAAGTGTAGCAGGATATTACGCTTTAATTGTATGTTTTATAGTATAAGTACTCATCGCTTTCGTTAAAACAGGTTTGCTTCAGTTTATACACTGGAAATCAATTATGCGATATCTAAGAATCTTAATTTAGAAAAATGAATGATTAAAAGCAAATATGTTATGTTACTTAATTATATATGCCTCTGAAGTATGACGTAGTCAGAATGTGTCATATTTAGCAGCGCAAACTATGAAAGTCCATAGTGGCTTCATAAAGAAATTCTACCAAAATATGAAATTCCAATTCATGGGTCAGAGGAGACGCCCATGGTATTTTTAATTAACCTAATATGTTTATTTACCTTTATAAAACCTTGCATTAATAGCAATGAAGCGGATATATTCCTCATGCACGTCAACTTCAAAGAGAAAGACTACTCGTTCCAGCTGCTTGTTTTATGGCCTTCTGGATCAATCTCCAAAGGTTATTGGGAACCATTGTACCGCCGACTCCAACCCAATCTGGACATCAGCAGTTGATGGGATCAAGCTTCCTCAAGGGATGTTTATATTTATATATTACACGTGTTCCGCGAACCGTCTTAATGAAAGCTTTCCATTCTAAAACGTCAGTGTTACATACAATTAACAGCAACATGCACTATATTTAGTACTAACCTTCTTGGAAGGGTGTCTCTTCAGACATACTTAACGTTTCTCCTTTTAATGAGATTGTAGTTCATGAACAATAGGCGCCTTTTAGAGTTTCAATTTTAAAAGTTTAGCAGCTGTATGTGCAGAGGTATTTGAAAACATCTACTTGCTGCGCAACACATCTTGCAGCTTATTTGGAGAGAGTTAGAATGAGCACAAATTTCTGAATTTTTCCTCCATTACAAACACCTTTTTCCGCTTCTTAAGCTTATCCTTTTTGCAATTCGTGGCAAATTTGACAGTACCTCTTTTGAACTAGAAAACCATAAAGCGTATAGACCCTTTCCAATATTAGTTTATATGCATGCATCGTATTTCTCTCTCTCTCCCCAAGAAATTTTCTCTGGGCATTTTAGTGGACTAATTAGAATAATGTAATACAATCATAAATGTCTTGATAAACTTTCACACTTGAACAATCTCCAGCATTTACAGCTCATTTGAGCAGGTCATTCACTCTATTGTGCTAGGAAACATACGACAGTATAAAGAACCTTCTATATAAGCGATATGTAGCCCGGCTATAGTGAAATCACTGATACAATTGGCAAGTTTCAGTAAATATGGAAACCCAAACCAACTGTTGGTACTGAACTTGTGAACATGTGCAACAAGAAATTGTTGGATTTATTGTCTCTACTGATACATATTGTAGCCCCACAACAAGAAGGCAAGCTAGAGGAATGTGTAACCTAATCACGTTTGCTGGCCCAACGGTGTTTATGCTCGCTTTCTCAGTATGAAAAGGATACTAGATTCGTTTAAAATACACAAGTGATGTTACATAACCCACCCATGCATAACACCTATCACTACAGTTACTGCAGCAAACATTAGATCTAGCAGCATGGGAACTCGTGTACACTCTCATTCACTCATTTCCTAGTAAAGAGATCCACTAACAGAGCAGATTAGCAGTTCATACCCCTCCCCCCTTCACTCGTCTCTTGCCTTCTTGTCGTGGGTATGCAGTACGTACTTCTATAAAATCTTTGCTGCTGTAAGGTTGATCTATTTAGACTGCAGTACTGACGTTCCTCAAGCAAGCGTTATAGGTATTATACCTTCGTGAACTGTCCCCTATATCTACAGCACATTGGTAATGAAGTGATTTAATAGTTGATTTACGTCTAATCTGTCCGATGAGGAACTGGCTCATTGCTGTTCTGTGAGTGACTTAGCGATAGACAAGTAGTCTCCCTCCCCCTTCTCTCTTTCAATATGGAATGGAAGTCTGCATATTGTGTGCCTAAGCAACCGCTATTCAGCGTCAGCAAGCCCGTTATATCAAATGTCCTCTTACTGAGTACACGTTGTGATAGTTCGTCTACGTTATACATGTATCCCCAGATTACTGCGAAATTTATTTATCAAAACTGATTCTAAAATACAGAATTAAATATCCTTTTTCCTTTAACTTTTACTGCCACGATATAAAGAGTTTGGATGCAGTTTTTAGTTTTGTATACACTTTTATGGCCCTCCAGAAAAAAGCATCAACCTGCCAGACGTATTAGACAATTAGATTGATTGTTGCCTTTCATTCTTAGTTGCAAGCCCAAGATGAATATGTCAGACTCAAGTATCGTAGTTTAAACAGTAGAAAGTCCTTGCTTTACCCTTATCTCACCCCACAACCGCAGAGTGGCAGGAACTTAGTGGTGTAAGCACTACGAGACATTCCAGTTTCACGAAAGCTACTTCTGTCTTTCTCTCTTTCAACTTCTAGTAGGGTTCCTTAGCAACGTTCGGAAAAGCCCAACCTTGAAACTTCAATTGATGAGGGTTCAGCAGGTCTTCATATGTTGGGCTCTTGTCTATTGAAGTTTATCGCTTATCTTTTCGGAATGTTTTCTAGTTGAAGAACGAACTAATGCAATGAACAAACCTTTGGCACACAAGCGGGACTTATTGATTTCTTTTTATGGAATAGTAAAATAAAGTCAGCAATTGTAGTCTCCGAATTTTAAGCCTCGAAGCTATGAAAGAAATTTGATACTGTCGCATGTACACGTAACGTTGAATCACCCGGGCTATGAAAAAACAAATACGTTGACTAGCTACATGGAAAGAGTAGAATAAATGAGTGCAATCCGTGATCAATTTGTAGTAGTTTGGATAGAACTACATAAAGACATACCTGTTTCATCCGCGATATCAGCATTTAGACAACACTAGGTAGGTAGAGCACTGGCAATTCACACTCACCTGCAAGAGAAATAATGCTGTCAATTGTTTTCAGTCAATGCTAAACACAATGTACAGATTAATGAAGAATTCCAGCACATATTCTGAAGTTTACAAAATCAAAGAGTACATACTTGCACATTGGAGCCATAAGTTTCAGAAAGAAACGCACAGAGACAGACATCTAGCAATACTCGCAAAATATAGATACAATATTTGTCAAAACAAAAAACTGCAACCTTTTTAAAGCTTTTCCTGTAGTCAAATTCATAATAAAGCTCAAAGATGGGATTTTGCTCATTAAAAGCTCTGATATAAACACTTAAAATGTTAAGCCTACAACGCATTTAAAGCCTCGCAAAATTTAGAGCTTCATTTCTCCTCTTATCCTATGCATAGCTTTGTAGACGTTAATTTTATTTTATTTTTCCAAATTTTGTACTTTTCAGAACAAAAGAAGTGTTATAAATAAATAAATCTTAAATTTCTGCATAATATTCTTAAAGAAACGCAATGTTTTCGGCCCCGGAAGTATTTAATAACAATTTTTATTGGTATGTATGGAGATTGAGGAAAAACAACAAAACCATTAAAAATTAAAATGTATAAAATGGTGTACAAAATAAATAAAACAGTATGAATATTCGCTTACCAAGCAAAAGCCTACCTAAAGGAGTGGGGTTTTACCGTGACAGTTTGTCTATCGGCCCAATTCCCTAAGTTTTCCCCGTGAATGCATAAACAAACTCCAAGATTTTATTTACTTTTAAATACAGGTGTCATAATGTTTTAATGTGTAAATAGGTTTTTAAGGGCTTTCTAGAGAATCTGGCATTTCCAGTCGTAAGTCGATGGACCTGGGAGCCTTTAAGGAATTTCTATTCATGGCAATAAATTTTGTTATACACATTATAGTTATGTCCTAGTTACAATTAATAGTGCGTTTAATCCATTTAAGGCTTAGATTAAGATTATAATAACCTCTGTGAATTGAAGTCTAGTCACCTGTGTGGCAATGTAACCAATTGTGTGTAACCAATTCTGTCTTGCCATCACAAGAAGGCAAGAGGGGTCTGAAGAGGGAGAGGGGTTTGAACAGTTTATTTCTGCGGTGCTTAATTTAAGCAGGAAAGGGGAGGTTGAAATCACCTCCTTCCACCCGATGTGATAGAATCGAGCGTTTACCTGAGGTTACTAAGTTCCAGTAGCGGAACTGGGCTATCATTCTGACATATAGGAATCAAGCTTTCGCACTCATAGTTTACTCCTTACTAGCTGACTAATGTTTCTTAGGATGGCTTCTGTGGCACAAGTTATGTTTTACAAGGTCTTCTATATGTAACACTGCAAAAGTGATTACGTTACACGTTCCTCTGTCTCGCCTTCTTGTGCTGGGAGGACAGAACATCACATGCAACTGATAAATACACAAATGAACAACATTTAGACCCATTCTGGTATCCACTGTTGGTGGGCTCAATTTCTAAGAGCGATAAAAAATAAATAATCTAGAATACGTATTTATTTCCTACAGAATGAATTTCAGTATCTGCCAAGGGAGAATCTTAATGACAACTTTAAGGAAATTTCACTGCAACCTTTAATCGCCTTTTAATTATAAAATTGTTTTTGTTAGCCTGCTTTTTAAAATGGCTCTCATTTTGACTATAATTGCATGTTTTCGTTCAATTTTCATTGGAAAACTTGTGAAGTTCACTTCATTCTGAAATGAATGTTGTATAAGTGGTAAATCATAACATTATATACTACTTACCACCTTTAGCAACAATATAGATCTCGTTAAAACACGTATTTTATTAATAGTATCTATGAAACATTCGTTTATTTATGATGGTGAGCATTTTCCAAAATCTTTATATTTCTGAAGTGATAAGGCTCTCTTATTTATCATGATGCCATGCAAAGAGCTGACGTAAAGTATTATAGCTGGTGTAGGACCAGAGTTTTGAAGATCTGATATCACTTCAGCCTCCGCAAATCTCCCTGAACCCTCAAGTGAATGTGCACTGAAATTAGTTCTGTAAACAATCTCGATTAACAGGAACCGATAAAAACAAAACGATAATGGATAGAGAATGTGAAATTACCACACCAGAATTTAAATACAGAGTCCTCCAATTAAGCGCAGCAGTCAGTTATTAATATTGGATTTGTCAACGTATAATTTAAAACTGCTCGTATTGGATAACGCTTGGCTCAGTACATAAAAAGAGAAATCTATTCCTTTTGGCACATAAATGTTGTTTTAGCGGTTGCGATTGCAAAGACTATCAATCATATGGCTTTTACCTTTGTTTATTTAACTGTGCAACATATCACCTCTGTGGTTTTCGTTTGAACATATATCGCTTTTTATTTGGTTTACTACGTGTTAACGCCCTGGGACTGTTATTTGATTTTCAAAAACGCTCCCCCTATGAAAGGAAAAACACATCAATACGATTTGTGGTTTAACCACTTGGTTTGAGCATTATGAAACAGTAATACATCCTTCATACGCGCGGACGTGAGTCTAGCCACGGGCTAGGCACATGCATGCATACACACACACGCAAAACCAATTAATTTCTTCTCTGCCATGCATACACAAGCCATAAGTCTGTCTGTCGGTCTGTCCGCGCCGCAATGAAACCATTTCGCACACCGAGCCCATAAATTTGCATGCCACAAATCTGAATTCAGCTTTCGGCTTTCACAAGCCCGATGAGCAATGAAGTAAGCCTCAGAGGAAATCAAAGCTGCTGGATGTACCAAAGGATTTGGGGGTAAACAAAGCAAGCTCACTGCATAAACATGTGTAACGATAAAAGTTAAGCTGTTGGGACTTAACTGACTACTAAGTGACATAGGTGCATCTTTAACATCAGATTAACAGAGTACAGCATTACCTGACGGTATTTTCCGATTAGGAATAACAATGTACCCTTTAAGCTTAAACAGTTCTCACATTGGTATATCTTCGGGCAAACACTACAACTCGTACCGCTTCAAATTATGTATTTTAATGACATATGGGTGAGTCACCCAAACTACCACTTGAAATATGACGATAATGAAAAATATGATAGCTCTGAAAAAATTAGGAGGCCATGGAAATGATAAAATCCTTTTTTCTTCACAGCCATCTTGATTACTTCCTTGACAATCTGGAGATTTTAGCGAAGAGCAAGAGAAAGGGCTCATCAGGACATGAAAAAAGTAGAATCACGTTATTAAGGCAGCTGGGATGAAGGGATGATGGCTCACTGCTGTTGCTCTCTAAAAAGAGATAATGTGGAACTGCAGGATAGAAGAAAATTTCGAAGACAGTTTAAATATGAAGCGGAAATGGTACTAAATACGTGAATTGTCTCTGTAAGTCTTGGAATATGTTAAACTTAAATTGTGATTAGACATATGAACACATGGATGCTGTCACACTTTGTTTATTGCATACATCAGGGCGATTAAATCAAGCAACTTTCTGGTTTAACCGTCCTGGAGTATTTTGTCGTCAATGTTCAGACATTTGTGGTACAAATTACAAATTTATACCAATTGTAATTGAAAGAACTTCTACTAGCGATTGTTGACAGTTTTCGGGTTACAGTACAGCTGTAAATGTACTGATTAATATTGTAACAATTTTACCTGACGTGCGTTACTAGATGGTATTAAGAGTCAATTCGAATGGCGTAAGAGGCTTCGGTACACCAAATGATTGTTTTATCAGTTGGCATCTAAATACAATTTTAAAACAAAAACGAAAATTACTTTGATTTAAAACATTTAATAAACTTTAGATACAATTAATATAAACAGGCTCTTTACCTTTTAAGTTGGATTCCAAAAGAGATGTGGTTGCACTGTATCCTGCTAAACGTCTATTCCCTATCAAGGTTCACCAAGAAAGACAAATCAAGCGCCACGCTATGTTAGCCTCGTGCACAAAGCACGAATCTATACACATACCGGGTCCGCTAGCAATACCAACATCTACATAATAAATAATGTCACAGAGAATACACAAGAGAGTATAGCTTCACCACAATATATTCAAATGTTTTAATATTTTATAAATATAACAATTATTTGTGGCATTATTGTAGCTTTCTCATATGAGACAGCCAAAATTCGACGTCACATTCTTCAATGGAGGCCAGCAATAAATAAATCATCCTTCAGAATTGAAAACCTTGAATAAAAAAATAAATTACGCAGCCCTGTGTAATTTTTCTTTCCTGACAGTCTAGCTGCCTCAACCTACTCCTGATAAGTGTTTAAACACAATGCATTGTTCTTAGTAAACCTGAGGCAGTGTAACATTGCTTAGTAACTAGTCTACTCAGTGCCCTAAAATGTTGGTAGGCCTCCACCAAAAGTACCTGAGATACATTCAGTATCACCATCAACAGCATCTCAAAGCCGCAACTACATTTTACATTACACGAGAATGATAAGTAGGAGTAATTGCCACTACGTTCTAATACACTTAAATATAATATCTACATTACAGTTTTAAATTTTAAGCTTACTTTCTTCTTTCTCCGTTTAAGCATTTGTCACATCCTCCGTGAGCTTTAGAATTCCCAAGTTGTAGTCTTCTTCCACCAGTCCATTATAAGATTGCATGATACAATTTCACCAATCAAAAAATGTTATATCTTTGGGAATGAAATGTGTAACTCCTCTGGGGGTTCAGGTCTGTCATGTATAATTTCATTGTTCATTCGATTCTTCAATAATCTTTTAGGAATAACGGACGTGAAGGTCGACTTTCATCATGTGCATACGTGAACATATCATACCATTTTCTCACACTTCTTTCGTAATCAATTAGTTAAATCTATTTAACTATTTAAATAAGTAAAAGAATTATTTAGAATATTGGATAATGGTATGAAAAAGTTATTATACAAAATTTATGAAGAAATGCATAAAAGTGGAATGATGTTGCTTTCTCGTGATGGCAACGGCAAAAAGACTATATAAGCGCCTGGAGTGGAGGTGATTCCTGCTTCTACTTCATTTGACTTCCATGGTGAAAGGACATGTAATTCCGCAAATAGACGTTCATGTGCAAAGACAATTTTTGTGTGTAAGAATATATGTATCAGTATATTTTACTTGGTGCAACAAAAAAGTGATTGTTGGTGAACAGTTAAAAGGATTAAACCAGAGAATATTGATATCGATTGATTCATATTTAAAAAGTTTCATTCTTAATAAATCTCAAAGCTTGGAGATTCGTTGGGGAAATTATTAATAATCTTTTATTTAAAACAACATTATCCTTTCATATTCGCGACCACCCCTGAAAAGAAGAGTCCATGCAGATACCAGAGCAGCCGAGGAACGACTAGATCAAACTCCGAGAACTTCGAAGAAGTCCATCATCACCCATCTTCTTTCTACACCCCACATTTAAACATTTTGTTTCAAGTATCACCATGAAGTTCATTTAACTGAACGCCAAAGGTCTACAACGTCGAATTTCGATGTTTCAAAACTTGAATAACGTCTTTCGGAATTTTCTGTGACAAATTTCATTTCAACAATGGCAGGTATTTTATTACCTAGTAAAGCGACGGGGTGTATCCGCAATAAAGTTTACCTTAGATGTATTAATTGCCATCATATTATAGAGGTAAATTTATTCATCTACAAGCTCAAGAAGTGATGTATAATGTCATAGTTTTGCCACTAAAAAGTTTAAAATACATACCGCTGATTAATTATTGGAACTAGAAAGACTATACGATATAGTAAGGCATATTGGTGTCAAACCATTGTTAATGAAATGTCCAACTTTACGCCTTTACCACATGAGTAAATCATCTTTTTGAAAATTATTCCAGCTGTACAATTTTACTGAAATTCAGAAAATCGCCATTCTAGTACCATGTACCTAAGTTATAAAAGTTAAGAAGATTATAGTTTACTTATTTCTTTCGTTTCCCCACCCCCATTCTTTTATGGAAATTGTGAACTACAGAACCTTTTAGCCTTATTTTCATTAACTGAAACATATTACAAGAAACAGTTATCAAGGCAAATAATATGCAATGCATTTACCATTATTAAGGTTTTTTTCTTTTATGTATTCGTGTTATTACGCTATTGTGTATAGATATGCATATTTTGTAGTAGGTATATTAATTAATCCTCTAGTATTTCATATCAGACACAAATCGCTCCATAGACCTCTATTTTACTTACTGCACTCTAGTATTTCGCTGTTCCCAAAAACAGATAAAAACAAATGCAGATCTCTGTGAGGCAGTCCGGCCCGTAGCGAACCACGTCAAGCTCTCCTGTGTGCTCAACGCTTCACAATTAAGGATCGGTGGCGTGAGGAGGTTAAGGAAAGGGAGATTGTAACCGGTTCGAGGTCACATGTAGCTCCCGCATGAAAACTCTCATCTGTACTTCAGGAGTGGGTGCGTCCTGACTGGTTGTGGGTTGAACGATGACACCTCGAATCTGGTAGACAGAAGTTAATTGTTGTCGTTAGGCTCCTTTGCTCGCCACCGTGAAGTTGTCGTCGGTGTGGTTGCTGTGTTTAGCGTCACTGTCAATATTGTGATATGAAGCGCAGAGACAGTAGCACTGCGTAGTCGAACTGGATATATTTATCGTCCTCCCTATATATTACTCTTTGCGCTAACTCTCACTGGAGCGACTGTTAGATATTGCATTTTGTCTCTGTGCATGGCGCGGAAGTGTACTTGTTAGGCGGCGCCGAATATGCGTCCGTCTCACGTAGAACTCAGGACCGAAGTGTTCTTACTAGCAAAACCTACTTTTCGCCATCACTTTGAATTACCCTCACTCTAGGTATTTCTCGGAGTTTGCAAAATCACATGAACGAATATCAATTTTCTATTGGCTGCTAACTATCCACTTGAGATCAGTGTTCAGAATTTCCAATTTCAGACCTAACATCAGAGAGGCTTTCTCTAACGGACCGCATGCAAAAATTTATGCGAAAGCATGCGCTCTGCGCGACGGCCAAAATCTTATAGCTTGTCAATAACACGCATGGGATTTTAACAATGGGTTGGTTTCCGACTGAGAGGCACCAAATTTGTCTTGAGGGCAAAACAGACAATAGAGTAGGGTTATTTGTTTACAGGGATTGCAACGGGAGTGTACTGACCTTCACACAGTGGCCTTGTCACTGTGGCGGTCTCCGGAGTATATGCTAGCATTATGACATATCTATTCTGGTATACGTCATTTATTTATTTTTATTCGTTTGTTTGTGTTAGTGTCTTTCTGATATCAGGTTTCCTAGGTGACAGGGGCTGCGTCATCTGACAGTGAAGGTCAACATGATTGGTCTCTTTGCCGGTTAGTATGACAAATTTGTTTAGATTGGCAGTAATACAACAATTAGAAAATATGTCGAGGAATCCATTCGACTGAGACAGAAGTTCTACAGCAAGAATAAGCAAATATACGTTTTTACTCGATTACAGTCATAGGAAACTTTAATAGGAAGAGTAAACCGAGGTCTTTGGCTAAATTAAAATTGGACTCAAATTTAGCCCAAAAGAAAAACTGCAATGGCGAAAACAGTTTATTCATTACCCGCTGTTGAATTACTTAGCCTTACCTACACTAGGAAAAGGATAAGAAAAGGATTGGAAAAAAAAAAAAGGTTTGAAGTACAAATATTTACCATAAGGGAGTAAAAGTTCTACATGTGGAAACGTAGAGTCAGATTGAAAAATTCAATGCCATAGCCGGGATTTGAACCACGGATCTTCTGGCGAAAGAACAATTAATTTCCAATAATTGACCTAATAGTAGTTAACTATAAAGCCCGGGCCTTAAAGTACTTACATGTCGTAAGTCGCCATTAACGTAGTTGTCTCCTGTGTTTATGAGAACTCCTAAGTGGTTTACCGGAAAAAAATACGAGTCAGTTGGTGAATTTAATGTCATATCGGCACGTTGGCAATAGTAGCTCAATGTTTAGAGCGGCTGGACGGCAACCACAAGATCCGTGGTTCAAATCCCGGCTATGGCATTGAATTTTTCAGTTTGACTCTACGTTTCCACAATTTCACCTACACACGGCCACTGTGAAAGAACAATTGATTTACAAAAGTTCTACATGTAAATTAACACTGACTTCCGTATTTGAACCGTTGAGCAAAATTGTGTCCAGGTATTCAAGTCCATTGATTATACATACTTTTTGTTTGTTTACTTACTCACGTTGCATCACATGCATATAGGGGTAATCAGTGCAACAATTAGCAGAGACTTTTTAGGCATGCCTTCTGTCTTATTAGTGACAAAACGTGAAGCTTTAATATTTCGTTGCCAGATTTTTTTATATTATTTATAATATAATAAAAATAATCAACGTTGTGGCTTCAAAATCCACAGGTTCCAGTCAAATTCTCAGCTCAGCACATTATGTTACATACAGCTGAGGCATAAACAAACATTAGCACTGACGTGTTTGCTCTGTATATTTGCAAAAGGGAAAATAAATTTAGGTTAGCGCTGTGCTGTTTTAATAACTAAAGTAAGTTTAGTACAACTTCGTGTTGTCATTTAGTCCACATATATACACAGCATTTGAGAAATTCATTTGAAGTACGATATTAGGTTGTGTTTTACTGAGCCTACTCATAAAAAATAAAAAAATAATAATAAAAAAGCTTCTCTCAACAAGCGCGCAATCGCACAAATTCGTACATCTCAAAATAAAGCAAAAACAGCTTTAAATACAATGGCAAAGCTTTCACATGAGGCTTAATTAAGAATAATTAATAATGAACAGAAAACCCCTGCAGAAAACCTTCCTGTCCTGACCTACACATATTATCCAAATTTTACATGTTAAACACGAAATGGTAGATATAACGTGAACAAATATTTGGAACCACCAGAATTAGTCGTTAAAATGTTTCTTTAGAATGAATGTGTAGTGTTTAACGCCCGCTTTTACTACATACGGCACCGCAGGCGGTGACACTATGATACATGAGATGAAGATGGAGCACCGGTGGAATGAGATGGCGGGGGAAACCAGAGGTCCCGGAGAAAACCCGTCTCAGCGCCTTGTTGTCCATCAAAAATCTCACTTTGCGGTCGCCTGGGATCGAACCCGGGCCGCCTTGGTGAGAGACAAGCGGCCTGTTTCTTTACAGTAATAGGATTGTGAATTTTTCTTAAGTATTATAACTCTTAGACGAATTACATTTTATGGAAATTCAATAAAAAATTCTCGCAGCAAGAAACCTTTATTAGAAAAATATATAAAAAGCTCAAAGTTACATGACAAAGGAAGTTATATGCATTAAGTTATATGTGCAACTTATATGCAGTATAACAGCTCAAAGGCATAAGGCCATTTAACTCCTGATATCTTGTGCATTTTATGTTACTTTTGAGTAACATATACATGGCAATTTAAACTTTACCATATTTAAATCTAACCCGCAACTCGCAGAACCCCATGGAACAAAACAACAGCGTCAATGGGTCGATAGCACACCTTACGTGACTATTTTATGATCAAATACTGGCACTACATATGAACCGTTTACACTTAAAGGGCCTGCACCAGCTCGCGAAGTCTACCTTGCGATGCTTTTCTAAACTCTTGCTGCACTAGGTGGTGGTAACATCACATCAGAAGAAATCAACGAGCGTGGAAGGTTCTTCCACTTCTTCTACAGCATCCACAATTTTAACTATTCAATTACATTAATTTGTACTGCCTAATTAAACATCTAATAAAACAACTTTAACCCTCAATAAAGAACATGAAGAACTAATCTAAAAACTGAACTACTTCGAATTATTCAGGTATACTTATTAAAAATTAATTATATTTTATCTTTCTGCTGTATGCTTCGTTCCTTCCCTAAAATTTTTACTCGATTATATACACAAAAACTGTTGTCTATCAACTATCTTTCCATATAGCTTAGGCATCATCATCATCATCATAATCATCATCAACAACAACAACAACAACAGCTATCGTGGTATCAGCCGGCAGGAAATATCTTAATCGTCCTCGAGATTTTGTTCTGCACTTTAGTAGCTTACTTTGGACAACAGTGTTTTCCATCCCTTGCACATGCTGGAAGCAGTTTGATGTTCCTTTATTTTTTGTTTGAATTATATGGGTATAATTAGATCTTTATAGATGTCTTCATTTTTTCTTTTCCATTCTTTTATAGCCACCAGAATTACATTTACGCAGTTTCAATTTCATCTTTCTTCCTGTTAGCGTCCAGCATTCACATATGCACAAGATGAAAGGTAATGGTAAAACTTTTAAATTTTAACATGTCTTTCATTGTTTTGCTTAATAGTGTTCGTTTGATAACTAAAGTTAATTTGTTTTAAATTTGCTTATTACGCAGCCAAAATAACTAAAAGTTTCAGTTTGATTATGTTGTCGTTTCAGATGTGTTTTTCCTTAACTTTTTCTTTTAGAAGCACATATATTTAAGATACTTTCTTTTTGTAATTTACGTCATCAAACGTTAAGTCATATAGGACGGTGAATGAATTGGGTGAAATGATGCTCAAATGAGTCCAGGGTCCACAAGCCTAGAGTTACCGGACATTCGTCTTGAAGGACAAGGGAAAACCCCGGAAAAACCTTATCCAGGTATATTTAAGCTACGTGCAGAAGCCACCATGTTTATTTTGTTTAGAAAGTATTGTAGAGAAATCTCTGATGCAGGCAATATAAATTGGTCGTCTATAAGTACCAATGTCCTTAAGTTATAAGTTACATAGGAACTAATTTGCCATTTAGTTATCACATGGTGGAGATACAAATTACAGCGAATAAAGGACAACCTTGTCTCACTCCTCGATTTCATAAGAACTTGTTTTACAGATTACAATTTTGTTAACGAATAAATTAAAATATTTTACTTTGGAGACTTGTAATTGTAACTTGTAAACAGTGTCAACTGGCGAATGATTCCACATCAAGCACACCAACCTTCCTTCCAGCTAAATATCGCTCCAGAAAGTCTGCAAAGAAGCTGCGGAGAGTAATCTTGGGAACTTGGTAATTATATATGAAGATTTCCTTGAAAAGCGCCAAACTCCAGAACCAAATTTAAATTGGCAGTGGCCTCAATGGCTATTGAATGCATATAGAGGGAGGCACTCCAGCTGACGATGAAGTTAGTCTCTGAACAGCCTAGTTAACTGTGCCGGTTATCCATTGACCTTTCCGAGGTAGTTTGCCTTTGATTATTCAAACAACAATCCACCTAATCAACTGAAAATTGGCTTTTGATTTGCACTGCACGGTCTTTCAGCGTTTGCTCTTCAAGCTGTAATATGTGTCGCCCTTTGTAAACTAAATGGAAGTCTTTGTTTTGCTACTGGACACAGCAATTGTGCGAATAAAATTAGTGATGTAACACTATGTGTATTACAGGATGTCATGGGACCTCATTATGTCTCCTTCAGCTTCGCTTACGTATTAATGGTATTGTGCAGCTTGCATGAGCTATAGATATTGACCAGCAAGGGGATACTATCCACAATTAACTTGCTGTGATAGACATTAGGAAGGTTTATAAAACACAATATCCTTGTTTTAACCTCCCCGTTCATTTTATACTCTCAACCTCATCTTAATAAGAATTACCCTGATTTTTCGAAATTCCATCCACCCATCCATCCATCCGGCGAATGTCGGGTAACACTAAGCTCTATGAACCCTGGGCTCATTTCAGCCATTCCGCTCATTGTCCGATATGACTTAATGTTGGAGGACATAAATTACAAAAAAACTCACATCCGACCCACCCACCCACCCACCCACCCACCCACCCACCCACCCATCCATTCATCCATCCATCCATCTTAATAAGAATTACCCTGATTTTTCGAAATTCCATTAATCCATCCGGCGAATGTCGGGTAACTCTAAGCTCTATAAACCCTGGGCTCATTTCAGCCATTCCGCTCATCTTCCGATATGACTTAATGTTGGAGGACGTAAATTACAAAATAATCACATCCCTCCCTCCCTCCCTCCATCCATCCATCCCTCCATCCCTCCCTCCATCCATCCCTCCATCCATCCCTCCATCCATCCATCCATCCATCCATCCCTTTATCTAAATTTCGAAATAAGAAATATATCTGATAATTATTTATATTCAACAATATTGTACCAAAATGGTTATTTCCTCCATTTCACGCAAATTAAGATAAAAATTTGAAGAAATGCTTTCAATCTAGGTCATACTGACTTAAGTGTATTCAAAATCCGAAAACAAAAACGTGTTTCATTACAATATAAGCTCGAATATGTAAACATAAAGGAACTTTTCCGATATTGATAATGTTAGGAAAAGAATACTGATACAGTGTATTTTAAGGAATTGAATATTTATCTGAAGTAAGTTTCCCCATTTATCTGCAACATTAGAATAAACTTTAGTACAAAGGAAGAGTTCTGTACTGTTTTTCCGAAAGAAATTCAAAGTATACACTTGCTGTATCATGCAAATCTCAGTGATATTCTTATCAAAATCAGCACTTTTTTAGAAACCAATGAATTTATTTTTAAGTAAAGAGAATATTTACATAATTTCTTGGAAATATAAACTGATTTAAATATAACAGTTGACATTCATTTGTATTTCGGTTATTTGTTTATGTTGTTGAGATACATACAAACATTTTGCTTCCTTAAGACATACCCGATAAGTATGCTTTTTCGGTGAAATTCTCCGTATCCAAATGCTCCATAAAATACAATATAAGCTCTATGTAGAGTTTTAAGTGATAAATAAACTATTTTGTCCAACAAACGTTTAATTATCGGAGATGGTAAAGTCCGTCAGGAAAGCTTGCTACGTAAATACTCGTATTACCTTATAACAATAAGGTAATTCCATGTTTTGGAATATAAATTATTTAATATATTCATGTTTAGAGCATGTGGAAACAGTAAGTGTGCTGGATTTTATATATTATGCATCGCAATTTTCAAACAGTTGAGTATCAACACACAGATGGCAGTGTTAACAATATTTCCTAATTTTTGCTTTATTTTATTTTGTTGTTCCAGTCAACTTGGAAATGTAATCATTACAATGGATGTAATAGTTGCAGCAATTCGCGGATTCCACCATACATGTATAGAATACTGATGTTTCGGGGAAAAAAATCAGGCTCCCAAGAAACAGCATAAAACATAAAGAGTTCTGACGATTCCTTTATTGCTGCTGCTATGATAAAGAAATTTTACTTCTTATCTTCTGCAGCATATATTTCTAATGTGTAAAGATGACCATAAAGTGTTAGATGAATGTTTAATTGTAGGCAGCATCGTGGACATTAAGACAAAATTTTATGGGATCCCGATTTCAATAAACATAAAAAAAGTCGAAAATTTTCTTTAGAAAAACTAAATATAGAGTAAAAGAATTTTGAGTTCTTTAATAAAAATAAATTCTGTAAGAGCCAGTGGCTGCTGTATAGTTTATCTTAGCAAAGCATGGACTACATTCGTTCCAGATTGTCTCTTTTGTTTCCATTCTAATGATTATCATCAAGAAATCAGTGTCTGTAGCTATCAAACTAAACAAGTCATAAAAAGCACAATTGTGAAACTTCATGAACGTACGTCCACAATATATTGTTCTTTGGACCCTTTGGATGCAAGTTAACAAAAACATGAACACTTTAAGGGGAATGGGATGGTTTAATCGGATTGATCAAAGTATTGATCATTCATTATTAGCTTAGAAGAATCGAATTTGGAGAATTAAGATGTAATCAGTAGATGAAGCTGCGTAAGAGGGGTCCACCATTGATTTCCGTTGCCCCCATACCACTAACCAAAGTTCTTTCTGGCGAGTAATATTACACCATTCTGTCCCTAAATGGTTGTGCGAAGTAAAATCTCACACAGTGTGAGATAAGATAAGCCATAACCAAGTAGATGTAATGGAATAAATTCGCGACAAACCACGAAATTGAGAGCAAAACGCAATATTCTGAATAATCGTTTCAAATAGAATTTCACTTTTTGATTCTTTTCATGTATCATTCCGTATTTTCTTACTTTAGTGGAGATTTATTTCATATAATTTCATTTAGCTTACGTATTAATTCATAATTTTATACCATTAAATTTCAATTCTTTTTAATCATCTCCAAATCGGAACGTTGCACACAACGGCGCAATTTGTTGCAATTAAATTATAACTTTAAAACCTCCTTCACTGTCTCCTTCAGACACTAGAAAAAAAAATTTATTCGTAAATATTGAATGCAGCTCAATCCACTACTCGATTTATATATTTTATGTAAATTATGAAAAATTAATATGGCATTTGACTATGCGTTTTGAAGCTTGACGTTTTATGTCGAATGCTTACGCAATACAATTCATCTTTATATATATTCCATACCAACTTTACGAAATGCAACAAATCCTGCAATTTTAATTCTAGAAGGGAGTTAACTATACATAATGAATGATTTAAAAAGAAAGCATTGCAAAAAGTGACAGTGATCTCTGCCAACAATATAAAACAAAATCCACTCGCACTACAATTAAAAATAAAATGTGTTTGCGCACACACTTCTTCCTCAGCTCTACAAGCCATTCTTAAAAATGTTTGTTCTTTAATTTACTTTACGTTTTTGCAGATAATTGTTTACAGAATGCTTTTGTTACTTATTTCTTTACAGGTGCAATTGGAATAGGAGAATACAATATTCTTAAACGATGAGCTGATCAGGACATAGTAAAATTAATATAGATTTCCTAATTGAAAAAATTGTAAATATCTGAACATTCAAACCAGCAGATATAATATTTGCAATAGTTGTCTGCAGAAAAGGATTGCATTTGAGATAATCTAAGTGCTTTAAGAGATGCATAGATGTATAGATTTTAAACCTCTCTCTTTTACCAGATATGCAAAAATACATTCAAAATGAAAAGGACCTTAGTAACTAATCCTAGAAAATGCACTTAATTTCTATAAAAATTATGTTATTTTAATGGATCCCCCCCCCCTTTTTTTAAATAGACTTATTAGAGGCAAATCTTTGTGTCGCAACCTTCCGAGATAACTCACAGCGTAGCAGCACAAAGTGGGCCTAAGCCTGCCAACCTGATTGCCGGCCTCACGACCATATACGCAAGACAGAAGTGGGCGATCATCGAACTGATACTGGGAGGAGATGTGGTCAGCATTCCGGCACCTCCAGGCAGAAAGTTGGCTTTCTAGACCAAAGTTTGCCCCCTGGCATAGTTCCTGAATTTCCTCACGATGCTGAGTGGCCACCGGTCCTATGTCTGGAACTTAAAATCCGCACGCCGGGCGCTTTCCGGTTGAAGGGAAACAAAGCACAACGCTCTAGTCCACTACGCCACATCTCAGGGCTTCTTTATATATAAAATTTCTTTTCCCTATTTTTAGCGTTTTTTTATTGTTTCCGGTTTACTGTTTATATTCTGTATTTCTATCATATACACTATACACATAAGCAACCATACCCAAGCTGGGACTCGAACCCGTGACCCTCTACACGACGGACGCCAGAGATATACACACGGCCATGGCTATGAAGGTCGTGGGAGATGCTGAACTAAATACCAGTTCTTTCCTTTTTTGAGTTATACTGTGCACGGATACGAGAGAGAGAAAGAGGAAGAACTTTTAAGATTCAATGACTTCAATACGTACATTGACGTAAAGTTTAGGATTCAAATTGCGGGCAGAGCGCAATATATTCTGTATCTATGTACGAGGTACAGAAAGTAAAACTACGTAGGATAAAATGAATTTCTACAAACATCGACTCTTATTTCCATACCTGATAATTTTAGAACGTACCATAGACAATGCACTTCAGGGTGGTGAACCTTGACCCAAGTTTATAGCTGCGAACTTTAATGTTATGAAAGCTATGGTTACGCTAATGCAACAAGAATTTCTTTGGGTTCTGTGAAAAGTCAGTTGCAGCTGTTTATTTTCTCCTTTCCCCTTCTCCAGTTTGAAAGAATGCTAAAGATGCTGCCATTGTTCTTTCTTGAAGCTAAACAAAAACAGTAAGGCAACAGATGGCGGTAACGACAGCAGAGCTACAGAAGGCAAAAGGATTAATATAATTATTTATAGCTTCTGCACTTTATGAGTCCAAGAGGAACTGGCGGTATTATAGCTTTCGGGTCCATAAATTTCACCAAGTTTTAACCGCAAGTAAGGAAGCCAATGTTAGCCATAAAAGACCTATATCTGTAATACCAGCTATGACTTAAAAACTGGGGCGTGCAGTAAATTGAGCTTATTTAATTAGCCCTTCTCTACAGTGGAAATTATGTCTTCTAACCCTTTCTTATTTAATATTTTATGGGGTAAAAGCAGTTGTGCGGGTTTTCTCACTTGGTTTTAAATGACGCCGCTCGCTGAACTTCACGAAGCACGTGTCATATCCATTCGATATCCAGCATAATGCTGAGTTAAGTAAAGTACGTATATTCCTCGTAATGGACGATGAAATTTCTATTCATTTACATCCTATATTATTTAAGCGTATTTAGAACACTTTACTGTAAGGTATTCCTCTAATCGATGTCACTGAAAATATTCATCTCCGGCAAAAAGGCATTGAAACTGCGGTTTTATACAAAAAAAAAAACGTCATTTCATTAACCAGTGCAACGTTTACCAAAGCTTGCAATCCGGTTATACATTACCACTAATTTCCATTATTTACAAATATAAATACAATTTAAAGAAGTCAAGAGAGTAATCTTGCAAGATCAGTCATCAGACTTTAGTATGGAGCACAATAGATAAGTATTGATGGTGAATATTTGAGCTGGAGATAGAAGGCGATCAAGATGGACCAGGAAACAATAATTGAGACACTGAGAATCGTATGGGCCCAAGCTACAAAAACATAGTTCTGGGAAACTTTGTTAAAATCAAAATTTCCATTACGAAGTACTACTTGCAACGTGATGTAAAGAGTAAATTATGTTGGCAACACTAGATAAAAGTTGAACAGCGCAGAGCAAACAAAATGATATTATGCTTTGGGCCCTTATTTAACTGAAGATCACGAAAAACTGGCAAGACGCTTCTTATGGACGTTTCATTAAATGAAAGAGGGCCTAAAGCACAGCTACAGCTATTTGACCACAAGGCTGGCAAATATCAAGAGCATGCATATGTGCTAAAATCTCAAATTTGACGAATGTTATGTTTTAAGCCCTTATGTCTCTAAGCCCTCAATTAATCATCTTCAAGGATTGGGCCCTGTGACCCGTTCCGTTCTCTTCAAGAGCCTACTGATCCTTCCAGCGTAGAGCTGGGCGTCCCACATCTCTCTTTCCCTTCGGCATATAATCTAAAACTCTTCTTGGAAGTCGTTCCGCGTCCATTCTTAAAATGATTTTTCCATTCATTTTTGTTCTTTATTATTTTACTGTTTAAATTAAAAATCCCAAGCTCTTCTCTTATTTTTTCGTTTCTTACGTGGTCTATTCTTTTATAACCTACCACGCTTCTCAAAAATCTCATCTCTGCCGATTCTAGCTGTTTGCGTTTGTTCTTTGTCAGTGTCCATATTTTGGAACCGTATGTTAACGTTGGGACTGCCATTATCTTATAAAATTTCATCTGTGTTTCCTTTCGTGTCGTCCTGTTCAACGTTCTTATTATAGTCCCACACATTTGATTGAATCTGTTAATTAATATAATGTATATTATATTAATATAATGCATATTATATTATATGCCCTCAATGAATATAATGTATATTATGTCTATTTGTAACGCGGTTTCGTCTCCTATAACTTGCTATCTTTATTTTGCAACAAATAAAACAAAATTTGGAATTCCCAAATAACATAAGTGGTTAACTTTTATCTGGCAGATAATTCACTAATAAATTAACGGTTTGTGCACTGGAAGAACGATAAATATTATTAGTGTGTCAATAATTAATCTCTATACCGTGTTAAGACTTGAAGCTTACAGGGCAACAGTTATCAATCAAGGCTTAGCCGGCGATCAGCCTGGTAAATTTGAAAGGTCGAGCTTTTGGCCATTCTATACTCCATGGCCTTTTTCAGGATCTGAATCAGATAAATCAGTTTACTCCTGTATCTATTCCATCTGTTTAATTGAGCTGAATATTTGTAGAAATACTTTTATTAAATATTTAGTTTTAGACAAAAGGCCCAAGCGATAGTTATGTGTATCTTCAAAAAACGGGATGTATATGCTGGTTATGAAACCCCATACTCTTTATACGACTTTGTAAGTAAAACCGAAATGTTATAGACCTTTAGCAAAGTATAAAATATTAGATAATTAAAACAAATAAAACGGATTATCTTGAAAATAGTTAATAATATAGAGAATTTACTAAGACAAAAATTTTCTGTTGAAAATATTGTGACTTTATTGGTTCGTAGAATTAAAAGTCCAATTGCACGAACTCAAAATGTTCTTTATTTCTACCAAATTACAGTTGGAACACTTACCGATTACATAGAATTACGTAGCGCACATAATTACAATACACCAGTTCGTCTGTTACAGATCCACTCCACACTCGCAATTACGTACGCAGTCTTCCAGTCCGTTCGCTAGCACCGCGCTCTTTACAGCTGCTCGCCAAGAACTGAACTGACTCGCCCACTGCAGCTCTTATATAGGAAGATCGCTGTTTCTCGAAGCTTCGCGGCTCGGAACATCATACCGATGGTTTCTGACGTCAGGGGGAGGGGAAAGAGACGATACAGGGCTCGTGCCGCTCTTCTAACCATCCCCTCCGTGAGCACTACACAGATAAATGGGTAGGCGTGGTCTAAATGCCTCCTGTCACCCACCCAGCTGCCAGTTGGTCGTGCCTTCCACTAATTTCGTGACAATATTTTTGGTGTAGTAGATATAGATGGCATGTGTTCTGTGTAACCTAGGATACCCAAAGAAAAATAGATTTACTGAATGGAATTTTAAATCTATATTTTAACAAATATTTCAACTTGTGAAACAGATATATAATTTCAGACTTGCGCAAAAACTACACTTATTTTGTCTTCCAAAATTTAAAGAGGTACAATGTGATAAGCTACAAAATAACTACCACTTAACAACGATATGAGAAATGAAACAATGGTAATCAAAGCATGTGCACATAAACAAAATACATTTAACAACAATAACGCAGGACCATATTTGATATAGAATTTTTTAAAATACAGAAAGTTCGCAACATATGAATAGTCTCTGTTATTCTTCTAAGCTATTCAATTGCTGAATCGTTTAATGGATTCACAAATGCAGAATGGACATTTATCCTGGAAACTACCTGAAAAAGAACCACATTGAACATAATTTATTGAATTTTTATTTTCGACAGTTCTGATGCCAGATAATGAGGCAGAAACTTTATCATTCGAGATTCTGGAGTAAATTCTCAGGCATTAAAGGTTTTAGCTATAAAAGAGGGTTACGACATTTCTACTAGACTTTTCACTTTGCCCTGTCATTGTAAAGAGAAAGGATAAAAGGTAAATTCTACAGTAGGGAAAGAGTCAGGAATAAATTGAGTTTGTGATGGAGAACCCTAATCTTCCCCTCTGTGTGGTAAAATAGTCACGCAGATTCAACTAAATGTCGCCCGTGCTTCGAATTCGGAATTACCGAGCAAGAAAGGAGGACGACGTGGCACAGAAACAAACCAAGAGGTAGAAACAGATCTCAGCTTCTATTTAACTTCAACTTCTCTCTTTCTCTTTTGTGTTCATACCCAAGGGTAGAGACGCCATGGTAAATTAATCCTGGGAAACTTAATAAAGTAATGCAGTTTCATTTCGGTGTAAATTTCACTATAATTTCTCTGTTAGCTAGTCGTAATTTCTTAGATGGTAATTACATTAGTTTCTGAGCTGTATTGTCAGATGTTGGAGCTTAGAGAAATCATTAAAAAATATGATTTGCTTATTCGCATGAACTTCTATGAAATATTTAACAAACATCATTACAAAAACCGCTAATTTCCCCTTAAGCGAAACTTCGGCACCAGTGTGGGACGAAGACGAGCGGTCTGCGGAGATAAGTGGTTTGTTCCAGGTCTCGCAACGCAGTTGTATCGAGTTCCAATTGAAGCAACAAATGATCTGTGAGTGATGACAAATAATATTTCGTGTTATTCTATTGCACCTGATTGATTATGATTCAGGTCCGCATAGAATACTCCCGTATTTTCCGGGAATATTTGAAGCCTGTGATTTGAAGATCACTAAAAGAATGTAAACACACACTTTAGACGAATTTAAAGATAACATTCCCCAAAAGATCATTTCATTTTCTCAAAGATAACTAAGAAAAGTAATGGGTAATCTCATGATCTTTATCGCTGACACATAGGTATATGACTTCTAAAGCGCATTTAAATTTAATGCAGTCGCTTACTAAGCAGGCACTGACATCAACCGGCAAGCGAGAAGCAATGGTCTATCGGCCGAACGGAATCGTCCTCAGCTGTACAGAGACGATATATTTAAGATCTGTGTCTTTATCAAAATCGTTGCAGCCAATTTTTAAAAAATAAATAAAAAAATATGAAAATACCTTGGATATTTTTCTATCATATGCTTGGAAGACACTGAACCTTTATACGAACTTTGGTATGTGATCAACTTTTCGTTTTTGAGTTATACTATACTATACTCTCTCTCTCTCTCTCTCTCTCTCTCTCTCTCTCTCTCTCTCTCTCTCTCTCTGTCACATACAAAAACAAACAAACAAATACGTGCACGCAAAGAGAACTTTTTCTATAAGTTCCTTTTCTCAGGGAGTCCCAAAGCTTTATTTCATGTGAAACTCGGCACTGAATTTTTGGGTAGACAAAGTAAACAATCAGATCAACATTAAAAACTAAAATTATTGGGATTTGGTAGTAAAATTAAATGCAGAAAGATGCAAATAAAAAGGAATTGGGGACGAGAAGCATATGTAGATTGCTGCAATAGTCAAGAGAGAGAAAGGTTAGCATGGATGAGAACAGGAATAATATTTCTAAGAGGGATAAGAGGTAGGGAAAAGGGAATTTGTGAGTTGTTTGGGGGAAAAGAAAGCATAGAACACTATGTAACAGAATGCGAGGAGGCTGCAATATGGAGAAAAAGGGTTTGGGAAGAAAAATGAGAGAAAGTAGAGATGAGGATAGTAGATATAAAAATGTTAACGGGCAGGGAGGAAAAGAGGGTAAGAAGTATTGGCGAGTTCATGCAGAAAATAAAAGAAAATGGACCATAAATGTAAAGAATATAAGAAAGAAAGATGAGGCTGAAGAAAGGGACTAATTAGGTAATCAAGAAGTTATGGAGGTTAAGAGCTACCTGGCAGAGCAAAAGACCAGGGTGTCATGTAAGCCAAGATAGCAACAAGGTAAGCACAAATAAATGTTGCCAAAATTTGTAAATTTTAAAATTTTGGAATATGCACAGGTTTCAGGTGTCACGTTGATCTCAGTATACACTACATTTCATTAGTAAATATCCACTTTTGGAATGGAATGTTTGAAAAAGATTGCAGCAACCGGAATTGCTATAGGATTAGCTGAAATTACTGTTGTCCTTTGTTTTGTTTGTGAACGGCAGGGGCATGTGTCAACCGCCTCTCAAATCGCCACAGCTTACTCATCGTATAATAACCATAGTTACTCCACTAATCTTTGTTCGCTTCAAACCTCGGGCCCTTTTTATGCTTAATGTGGAAAAAATGGTACATTTATTTACTATTTGCCTTTTCATCACATAATTACTGCAAAAATCGTCAGTACCCAAAGGACGGAAGGATCGTTTTCACATAACCTTTAAACGACATAGTAATGGGTAATGGAGCAATATTAGAGTCTGTTTAGTTAACGCATGTGCACGTCGGCCGACTCCTTTGAATAATCCTTATAATCCTTTTACAACAGCGGCCCTCCTTCTCCCAGTCCGTTCTGCAAGGTTGCCACCTTTCTCGATACGTCGTGGGTATCGTACGAGGTTTCGTCTAAATAATCTTATGTCCATCACTGTCAACTTCCTTAGTTTTGACTATATATATTTAGGAAACCGCGCAAAGCGCAGTGCTCGTAAGGAAAATCACAATTTTTTTGCAAATGTGCAACCAATTCGTCTAAGGTGGGCGCTCTCCCTTTTGCATAGAATCTATAAATTTCTCGGCGAATTAAATCATATTTGAAATTGTCTACTTTAGAGAAATGTTTCCTTTTGTTTTCACACTTGATCGGCGTCCGTTGTCACAATATTTCTTACTGTATTTCTGTGAATACCAAGAATGTATCATCAGGTTCATTGCATGAGCCCTTACCAAAATTATTTTTCAGCAAATATTTATGTGTTCAAAACAAGCGCATGAATTTGCTTAGAAACAGTTCCCGTTATAACTTTTTTTAAGGCTTTTCCAGTAACATAACTCGGCCCAGCAAACTTTCCAATTTATTCACGCACTTTCATTATTTTCACTTGGCTGAAAGTTATCTACTACTTCATTCGCATTTACCACTGCATTTCCCTCCCATGGGCTCCACATCGTGACACACAACGAATTTCTGCACGTAATGAAACAGATCAACTGGAAGTTGGAACTTTGGCAACTGAGACTCCACGTGGAGTAGACATGCGGCTGTCACTTCGAGAAAATCAGGGTTGCTATTGGTCCTCAATGACAGTGTTACATTTCTGAAGTGTGGAGATAGATTTATGACGGTCTTTAGTGGGCGGGAGGGTAGTTTTCTTTGAGAGGCAAACTGCACTCGCGTTCACTGGACAGACAACCTTACTGCGACTGGGATCAATTAGGTGTTCTTGTCTTTAACATCACGGCTAAGAACACTGTAAAACTCGCCTACCTTGCTTCCAGCCAATAGGTATCAATTGATATTTAACTTAACCAATCAGAAGCAGAATTTCTGCAAAAATGTGGAATAAATCATGTAATAAGCATTAAGACTAGATGGCAAGCGTAAAACTATTTTCGCTCAAAAAAGATGTAAAATTGTTGCTTAAATTTGGTAGGCAGGAATGGAAGAAACTTATTTTATACTGAACAAAATATCGCGCTAATAACCGACAAGACATTTATGTATGCAAATGCTCCGGCTTGTTACCTTGTTTTCTTTTCTAAATTTCTCTTCATCTTAATTATTATTTCTGTAAGGGCCATTAAAATAACATCTCTACTGCTTTAAACGATGGAGTAGTTTCATTCTTGGTAGGGGGAAAAAAGAAAGGCGGACTTGTTATGTACTCAAAAGCCAAGAATTAGATGAGAAATAAGTTACCGTTACGGTGTTCTCGTGTCCTTCTTTAAGGAATGTATTACTTACTAAACTAACACAACTATATTTAGTATTTTAGCCTTCAAAACTACGAATTAAGCGCTCTTTCATGACAAATATAGAATGGAAATTGAGAAACTCGGTAGTTAAAGATAAACCGTAAAATAAAACTCAATTTCCAAACCAACATTTTTTCTTAATCTGTTTTCATGACTATATTAGTCAAGGCTAACACTATAAAAATCAATTAAGTTGTACGGTTTAATCACTTGTTTCTTACAGTTGCTGTCAACCCGGCTGATAACCAGAGAAGCTAATTAATAAATCATCGCTCTGAAAACTTCATATCTTACAAGTAGAAATTCAAAAGCTTGTAAAAAAACTAGGCTGCCTGATTTCCAAAATATTTAAGCATTTAATTAATTTTCCTAGTTATTACAAAAATAACAGAACTTTTCCACTTATAGTCTCCACGAAACTGTTGCCAAATAAATATAAACACGTTATGTAATGCATCCTAGAATATTTTAACTCAGCAATTTGCCTAATACTATAACATTATATGGATACTTTCTATTGTGTAATTTAATCCTACTTTTCACATAAATGATTATGATGATTATAGTGAAAGCCTCTGTTGCAGTGAAATCAATTATTTCTTCCTGTTCAGTAGAAGCCAGAGTGGAAGAGTCAGGTCATCAAAGCAAAAGACTGGGTTTAAGGGTCCGTCGACAGTTGGGCCCGAAATTGAAAACCAAAATTGCATAACTGCAACAATGGTATCTGAAACGAGTGCAGAGGTATAATGGCCGCGCTTAAACCATCCCCAACCACTCTCTTTGTAGGGCAAAGCTGTACCTCCCCCTAACCGCAATGTCATAAACATCTTAGGAAACACCAACCGGGGTCAGAGGTGAGGAATGTTAGGCACGTGTTTACACCTGAGAATACTCAGGGTTGCCGTTGTTTAAAATAACGTTTAGAGGCAAAATATAAATAAATAAATAAGTAAGTAGGTAAGTAACTAAGTAAGTAAGTAACTAACTAACTAACTAAGTAACTAACTAAGTAAGTAAGTAACTAACTAACTAACTAACTAACTAACTAAGTAAGTAAGTAACTAACTAACTAACTAAGTAAGTAAGTAACTAACTAACTAACTAAGTAAGTAACTAACTAACTAACTAAGTAAGTAAGTAACTAACTAACTAAGTAAGTAAGTAACTAACTAACTAAGTAAGTAAGTAACTAACTAAGTAAGTAAGTAAGTAACTAACTAAGTAAGTAAGTACCTAACTAACTAAGTAACTAACTAACTAACTAAGTAACTAACTAAGTAACTAACTAACTAACTAACTAACTAAGTAAGTAACTAACTAACTAACTAACTAACTAAGTAACTAACTAACTAACTAACTAACTAACTAAGTAAGTAACTAACTAACTAACTAAGTAAGTAAGTAACTAACTAACTAACTAACTAACTAAGTAACTAACTAACTAACTAACTAACTAACTAACTAACTAAGTAAATAAGTAAATAAATAAGTAAATAAGTAAATAAATAAATAAATAAATAAATAAATAAATAAATAAATAAATAAATAAATAAATAAATAAATAAATAAATAAATAAATAAATAAATAAATAAATAAATAAATAAATAAATAAATAAATAAATAAATAAATAAATAAATAAATAAATAAATAAATAAATAAATAAATAAATAAATAAATAAATAAATAAATAAATAAATAAATAAATAAATAAATAAATAAATAAATAAATAAATAAATAAATAAATAAATAAATAAATAAATAAATAAATAAATAAATAAAGCAGAATTCACTGTAAGAAATCGCCATTAATTTTTTCAAATCAATTTTAAATGATTAATGTTTCCTATCATAATACATAATGTTACAACTCTTTATAACATAACTGAAAAGAGATATATTACCTATGCCGTTATGGTATTAGTACTTCTATTTCGTACAAGAACTAAATGCGTATTGTTAGCATAATATCCAAGGAAAGTTTAGTATAACATCATTACAATTTTAAAGGGCTTAAATTGCATCAGTGTGCATGAATTTGGAAAGGATATTTACTTGCGAAAGAAGCACTTTGTATGTTCTGTTAGTTAATAATAATTTATAAGCAAAGATTGCACGTTAGAGCTTTGTTTATTGCAATCGTGAGCCAATTTATCCTAAAAACATTTTTCTTTGTTCCATAGCAGCTACAGATGGTGAATTTCTGTTGATTTCACAAAGCAATAAATACTTCAAAAGTAAAACACATACAAAAAACGAACCAAGGAATTAAAGAAAAACTAGTAAGGAAACTCTATTACTCTTTTCAAATTTTCGAAGCTTTTTACAAGGATGTCTGCTAATTTTACAAGTTTGAATAAAGTTAAGCAGTGTATATTTTTTTGGGGGGAGGGTCCTTCTGCTAAACACAATTTAAATAAATAATCACGTACATTCTGCATAATAATTAAATATGTCATAACTTTAGAACTCGAGAAAGGTTAGAAATACTGTTGGATATATATTACAAGTATGAATGGAAATCCATGTTAGCATATCCATGTTGGGTTCGATACCCACGGTCTCCACATCTTAATTAAATTACGCAAGTGCTAAACGCCAATAACTATTAAACACTAATAAATTTATAAAACTACACTAAGTAAAACACTATGTAACTTCTATAAATATAAGCTTAATTAACATACATAGGAAGCACGTTTGCACAGTCTAAGATAATTTCTGAGGACACAAGAAAAATATTGCAACAGCGCTCTTACTTGGTGAACATATTAAGAAGGACCACCCATATGCTTAAGGGTGGGAGAGCCTAATAATTACTTACATGTGAGGAGGCGTGGTGAGAAGGGAAAGCTTTTGACATCGCCTGGGATTCAATGGACGAGGCTACTATACTTTGCGGGAACTTCTATTTTTATATTATACTCCAAGGTACTAAAATCGCACAAGTTTCTGTACTTCTGGATTCCTGCCGCAGTTTTATGAAGTCACATGCGAGGACTGTCTACGACAGAGCAGGGTAAAAAATCCATCCATCACAATCCAGCAGCACTTCGTCACTAAAAGGCTGACAGAAATGCTCCATTACATCTGCACTGCTGCCATTTTGCTCCACTTTTGCCTTCAGTGCCTCACTGACTAGATATGAAAAAGAGCAATCGCGATGGCAGAAGTTTCAGGCAGGCAGAACCGACAGCGTGAAATGGGAAACGAAAGAAGACAGGTAGAGAGAAGGAACCAGAGCAAAGGCAAAGAGGAAGTGCACATGACTTACACGTGGATGTTCCTTTATCTCTCCCCCTAGAATCTACTCTGCCTCGATTTGACGCACCTTACATTGCGGTACAAAAGACACCACAGGGGACGTCGTTCCGGTCTCGGAGGGCTCACGACGACCGGAAATAAAGCTGTCAGGCGGCGCTGCCAGATGTCTGCAATCGCACATAAATTCCGCTTCCTCCCATAGGGTGCGTCATATCGACCAAAAATTTAGAACTCGCCACAAGAGTTGTGAAACTTCGCGGAGGGAAGCACGGAAACCGCTCATGTTTGGTACCTGAGTTTTATGATACGGGCAAGCCATTGTGCTATTTCTATTTCCAGACCCCCACTGCTACAATAGATAACGCAAGAATCGTACGTGAATGTATTGCTCTCCCTTGTCGATTTAATGTTGGGCTTGAGGCAGTAAATTACAATTGCAAGCCTTCTGCAAGCCATTGTCTATGTACTGCACGAATACCAGTAAAAGAGCCGCAATAGAACCAAAACTGAACAATTTTAGCTCTAGATCATAAAGGAGTTTCACAAACAAAAGCATGCAATGGCTTTCCATTGGAAGAAGAGCCACACATTACAAAGTGCACATATCAACCGTTTTAAATGTCGAATGAGTGCAAAATGTTGATAGCATTTCTTCAAGCCAATATATTTAGAAGTTTTCAAGCCCTTGTGTGTTGAGTTTCGCTTTTTATTATGCAGACAGCTGCAAAAAAAATGCATACTATATAAAATTTGCAGCCGTAAATGCACTGAAGCATGCCTATGAAGTGCATTACTTCATCACACCTAGAAACTGAAATGCCTTCACAGGAAAATTTGTATTTAAAAAGTATTTTGTTTGTTAAAGACATTTCCAATTGCTAGGATCATATTGGTATCACTGGAGTAGCGGGATTTTGTCTCGCAGATCTTTCATGTACCAATAAATATACTAACATGGAAATATCATTTTAAACACACTTAAAACCATCGGTTTGATCTGGATTTGAACCTGAGACCTCGAGATGAATAGGCCAACTGCCATGTTAAACATATGACAATTGTGGTTGCAGCGCCGTCAAGGAGCAAAACCTGCTAAAAGTAAACGACTCGCCGAGGTTTCTTTTTCTGATTTTTTTCTAGGTTGGTAGGTAAATTCTGAAGTGGTGCTTCCTCTACCAAAAATTCCCGCTTTCCATCCTATCCGTTTGTCGATTTCGTCATTTTTTTCAGGCATATAAGATCTGATGACAAAACTTGTGCGTTGTGACGGGACGGTGGACTGTGTAATGATTTCCCTCTGGCGCCAGGAAGCCGGCTGGTGATCTCGCTTCCATTTGTCCGAATTGGTGTGATTTTGGAATCGTTAATGACTCCGTCTTGCTAGCAATAACGTCGTCCTGATTTGGTCACCCTTGTGTCAGCCCATGGCTGGGATTCTGACTAATTAGAATACCGTGACACTTCATCTCTTATTGGCCCAATTCATCTATGTAAATCCACTTTTCCAACAAAGGTTCAGTTAAAGACACATCCAGCTTCTAAGCATCATATCTATTATTTATTTTCAATTGTATGGGTAAATTTTCATAAGTCAATGTGTAACCCTTCCAAGCTCTGTGCTACTTACATAATTTCACAATTTACTATTTGAAGTTAGATAAAACATTTAACGTGATAATTCTCCATCCTATTACTTACACTTCTCTTTATTTGACACCATCAGGTCCTAAAATAAATCAAACTAAAAATATTTTCCCTTAACTTTTTCCTTTTCGCGTATAAATTCACGACATGTGCTCCGCTACAGTGCTGACAGCGTTCACAAAAGTCTGTTTTCATTTATTTCACATGGGTACACCTCGTCCTTTAAAAAAGATTTGGTAACACTCCAGTCAGAACTCGAAATACTAGTCACTGATTTTAATCGTGGAGTTAAAAATCCTAATTAGAATAAGCGCCAAGACAAAGGTATCCATTATTAAGCTTCCAAAATCAGCTTCAGCCGAAAATAAATTAGGCTGGAAAAGGTTAATGATTCTTTCGGGTACCAGTTGAACGGAAATTAAAAATGTTCTTTAACTAATTTAGCGAAATTGAAATTTAAAGCATATTTTTTTGAGCAAAACAGTGTCTTACTATAAGCAACAAGGTTTTGCTTTTTAGTTTCTAAAGCATTTTGCAAGCACCGGAAATATGAATGCTATTTATTAGGTTGTTATATATTTGTCTTTGTTTTATTAAATTTTTTTCTTTAATACTTTTTTATTTTTCTTCTACGAGAGCTGTTCAATAAAGAATGTTCATAATTTTTACGGTCATAATTTTTCGCACTAAAATTCAATCTTATTATATTCTGTTAGCTTAATGTGAAACAAACTCGCCGTAGTAGTTTCATTGTTGGTACTCCTGGTTACCACCATTGAGAACAGGCAAGTTCAGACATGTTCAGTATCGCCTACCGCTGCAATGGAGGTAACATGCAGTTAAAGTTGATGTTATTGGAAGATCGAAAATTTCTTTCAAACGTAATCACTGCTGATGAAACTTGACTACATCATTTTGATCCTGAGGGCAAACAGCAAAGCTCAGTGTGGAAATCTCGTTCATCACCAACCCCACCAAAAGCAAAAGTGGTTGCTTCTGTTGGGAAAGTTATGGTCATTTCATTCTTTGATATTCATGAAATGGTTTATCAGCATGTTGTACCTGCACACACATCAGTAACTGGACAGTAGTACAGGGGTGTCCTACAAAAAATATTGCAAGTTCATATCAGGCGCAAAAGACCACATTTCCATGAAGAGGCTGGATGCTCCACCACCATAATGCGCGGCCGCATATTGCCAATGTTGCTGAAAATCTTCCAAAAATCAAAGTGAAGTACATCCCTCACCTTCCCTGTATTTCGGATTTGGCCCCGTGTGACTCTGTTCTATTCCCTAACTTGAAGAAACGCCTTCGTGGAAGGCATTATCCATCATCAGAAGCAGTGGTGAAGGCTGCGGAGGCGATTTTGAAGGATCTCTCAAAAATGGTTTCCAGTATGTCTTTGAAGACTGGCAGAAACGCTTAGACAAGCGAATCGTATTCAGGGGAGATTATTTTGAGAGGGACCATCAAAATTATGAGGATGAGTAAAGGTAAGTTGTCAAAAAAGGTGATCATTCTTTACTGAACATCTCTCGTATATTCTTTTCCTCTGTTTCTATATTTCTTGTTCCCTCATTCACTCAACAAATCATTTTACTCTGGAAATACGTTTCTCATATCAAAACATATTTTTATATAATTTTTTATATATTCTATATTTTCTTTTCCTAACATATGTATACTTATTTGCAATAAATCATATACTGCAAGGGAAGAACGAGGCTTGGCTGTGAAATGTAATCAAGTGATCTCTAATTAGCTTTTTATAAGTCATATGCAATAAAATTTAAGCTATAAAATGTTAGTGATCTTTAGCTATTAATCATTAGTTATTAATCTGAAAAATCTACAGGATCACGAGAGCAAACTCCTTTCTAAAATAACGATTTTCTGGAACAATAAACATAACGTGATCAATAAAAAGTGTCTGTATGCTAATTGTTTTTCTAGTATAAAAGTAAAGAGGTTTTCCTTTGTTTACATGTTGGTTCTATATTATTCTCAGGTTTGCTGTTCACATGTTTTGGCTAAATAAGGCAATAAAATTAGTGGTAGAAGCTCTATTGATGTGTCATATCTTAATACATTTCATTCTGAGTTTAAAACGATAACGGGAAGCAAACAAAGTTCTGTATCACTATGGAAACTTTCTCCGACATTTTAATTTCCTATGGCCTACTATGAATTTTGCCCCCATTTCAAGTGTGCAGAAACAAATACCTGATCAAAGATGCTTGAGTAATGCCGAGATCTAACTGTAGTTGCTGTTATTACATATATACTGAATTGAACTGTATTAAATAACTACATGTGAAAATCACTAAATCGTCAAACTCCAGTTCTGACCCTTCCACGGATATATTTCCTTAAACAATTATGAGCAATTCAACATCACGAATGGATACAATATTCTGCTTCATTTGGGGATTTGCTAGTTTCAGAGCGGTATTTATCTCCAATCTCTGGAGTGTTTACTTACCTTATCACGCCCATTGGGACACTTATCCAATCCAATTATTGTAATTAACGCTCTAATACTGGCGTAATTCAATAGCAGTAAGTGTTATCTGTATACAAATCCCTACGTAATTGTTTGCTATAATTCGCATTAGACAAACGAGCAAACCGAAAACAAAAATCTGTAGTATATCCTCAATCTTCTGCAAACCATTCTTGCAAAACCTTTTTTTTCTTATTATTATTATTTATTAATCCAAATAAGCCTCCAATTCACATTTAAACGTTTAGTTTTTTATATATGGGCAAAGCAATGCTCAGTTTTGTAAATAGCGCCTCACTTTTGAAAAAAACAAAAAGAAAAGGCATTTAAAAATGCAAACTAATAATAGGAAACATCTCGAAAATATTTACTTTCACAAAAAAATATGATTAAGCAAATATTGAACTTCAACGAGATCTCCATCTGTTACACAATAAGATTCTATCTCTTAGACTTAGGGATTACAGGTTATACAAAAGTCATTCAAAATGAAGAGTACATACGACATACTTCAAAGAAGAGTTATGATACAAGGGCTGTTCAATAAATAATGATCATAATTTTTTACGGTCATAGTTTTTCACACTAAAATTCTATCTTATTATACTCTGTTAGCTTAATGTGAAAGAAACACGCCATAGAAGTTTCATTGTTGCTACTCCTGGTTCTCAGAGGTGGGTTCAGACATATTCAGTATCACCTACCGCTGCAATGAAGGTAACATGCAGTTAAAGTTGATGCTAGAGCAAGATCCGGAGTTTCTTTCAAACGTAATCACTGCTGATGAAACTTGGCTACATCATTTTGATCCTGAGAGCAAACAGCAAAGCTCAGAATGGAAATCTCCTTCATCACCAACCCCCAAATAAGCAAAAGTGGTTGCTTCTGCTGGGAAAGTTATGGTCAACTCATTCTTTGATATTCATGGAATGGTTTATCAGCATGTTGTACTTGCACACACATCAGTAACTCGACAATACTACAGGTATGCACTGAAAACATTGCAAGTCCATATCAGGCGCAAACGATCACATTTCCATTAAGCAGGCTGGATGCTGCACCATTATAATGCGCGGCTGCATATTGCCAATGTTATTGCTGAATATCTTGCAAAAGTGAACGTGAAGTGCAATCCTCACCCTCCCCATGGTCCGGATTTAGCGCCATGTGACATTTTCTATCCCCTAACTTGAAGAAACGCCTTCGTGGGAGGCATTATCCATCATCAGAAGCAGTGGTGAAGGCTGCGGAGGCGATTTTGAAGGATATCTCAAAAATGGTTTCCAGCATGTCTTTGAAGACTGGCAGAAACGCTGGGACAAGTGTATCGCATTCAGGGGAGACTATTTTGAGAAGGACCATCAAAATTATGAGGATGGGCAAAGGAACGTTGTCAAAAAAAATGTGACCATTATTTATTGAACAGCCCTCGTATATCTACACTACATTTTAAAAAATGAATTATACGTAAGTCTCAAATATTACGTGTCGTTTTCCTGATCACGTACAGAGAGTAAGATTCTAACATATTGTGACTTTGAGGTTTCGTAGAATTAAAAACCCAATTTGCAGAAATTCTAAATGTTCTTTATTTCCGTAGAAATACACTCTGTAGCAGCAGAATTACATCATATATCACAACACAATCTACCAAGGTCGATAACAATAACAAACAACGTTCTGATCAGCTCTCGTTACAAAAACACCTTTGTTACACAACTGAGGCATCACTAGCCATGGCTTATTTTTATACACCCATTCATGAATTCCAGACTGTTCTGTACAATCACTAGATATTTCTGGAATAAACAAGGCATCTAATGACGTAATCCGAATATTCTATCACCTTCCAGAAACGTGAAACCCTATCTGGGCCGGCAAGTCTTTCACCTCTGTGATAAACTATCCGTCTCTTGTTTATCGGCGCTATCGTTAATTGTCGGCGTTTTGTGAACGCTAGCCGCCTATCAGTTCCTTGGTGTACACTAGCCGCGTGATCGTAAATAACGGCTCGCGACAGTATCATATAGCGAATGATTGTAAAAAAAGTACATAACAAACCTAAAATTATTACCATGTGCACGTAACATTCCCCCGATGTATACTATGTATTAGTTATAAAGTAAAAAGTCATCAAAAATCATAAAAACATTGAAACACTTAGCCCTGGAAAACAAGTAACATCTGAAAAAGGAGTAAATATACATAGGATCATTTACAACAAAACTAGAACAAACATAATGTAAACACACAAGCCTGTTTGAGGCAATCTTACTGCACACTTTCATATTTTCTGACGTAAATCTAAACATAACCGTGAAATTTCAAACTCGAAACGCAAGGGTTCGCAAGCTCCAAACTTGCGAGTTTACATCTACGTCAAACGTAGCATTAAACAAACTAGGAGCGATTCACGTTATTGTTCTGTAAACCCACAACAGAGTTTTCCTTCTCACTAATTGTTGTTCATTGCAGAATAATGAGAGAAAATGCTGGAATATCTGTTAAAAGTATAGGAAAAACAAATTGTGATCACAGCACTGTTTGTGAATTTTTAGTATATTAGTGAAAAATGTTACAATTCAACAGTTAATGAAAACAGAATGTACGCCAAAGAAATATGTTACAGCACCATTTCACCCAGTTAATTCAATCGTTCGATATGACTTTACGTTGGAAGACGAAATTATTTTTCAATGTTGTTTAATATTTGTCAAACCGGAGGGACAGCTCTGTATAAAAATTAATCAACTGACAAAGAATTTTGCTATAAATATTGATTATATGACATTACATGATAATTGCAAGATCGGAAGAGTAAGTAGAAATCGGTGTGCATATTCAACGGTATAAATAAGTATAATGTATATACGTCATTAACAAGACAATAACATCGTTATCGAAATTGAATTCATTAGATATATATTGTAATCAGTGATAGAATTATCAAATAACTTTGAAATATATCCTAATTTACACTCAAGAGGAAATGCACAATTAGGAATAAAATTAAACACGTAAGAACAGAACTGCTCTGGCAAGAAGAAATTTAATTAAGAAGGCAAGAACAGAGAAACAGATGAATTTTCACAAAGTAATGCGATATGAAGTTTTTGTATGGCTCTATGTTACAAAAATAAGAAAATATAAGTACAATAGTAGCGACGGGAATAAGATTTTTGAAAGTTTTGTGTGCATATTAAGATGGTTAATATAGAAAGATAATTTTATTTAAATAAACAAAATTATAAAATAGTCCCTCCTCAAATATTTATAGCCTCATACACATTCCTAACTCCATACAGAAAGAGGTTGTACAGAAAATTTGTGTTTGTGAATTTGAAATACTATAAAAATGCTTATACGAAAAGCATTTGTAATAGATAATTGATGCCAAAATAGTTCACCCAGAACGAAGACAATTTTATCGCTCTACAGATGATGGGCCGCACCATGACTGAGTGGTTAGGCCGCTTGGAACTCACCACGACGGCCCGGGTTCCATCCCAGGCGACCACAAAGTGAGATTTGTGGTGGACAACATGACGCTGGGACAGGTTTTCTCCAGGTCCTGCTGTTTTCCCCTTCCAGCATTCCACCGATTGCTCCATCACATTTCCTATCATCTCATCTGTCGTACTTTCACTTCTGGCGTTGGGCTGATCCCTCAACCCGGAATCTCTCTGATCAGGAAACCTCTGATTCTCAACGCGTTTCCTACGGGCCTCGAGGTTGTGCGGTTCAGAAGACCCTATATTCCACTTAAGAATATTACAGGAATTCATTCATTCACAGATGACATGAGCTGCGTGTAAGTTCTTCAACGATAGGTATTTCATATAGTCCTTACTATTATATGCTCTATGATCCACGCTTTCAATCTTTCAAACACTTTCATAACATTGAAAAACTATTTTTCTATTATTTTTTTTTTAATTTTTCAATGATATTTTAAATTTTCTTATATATTGTAAGCATCCAACTCAGATATTCAGTTTAAAATCAGTTGTAAAATGTGTAGCCAACCAATAAACAGACAGAAGTATCTGAAAATGGTTCAGAATATAGTGTAGCAGGCAGAATTACATTTCCATATAGTAAGATTTTCTGTCCCTTAAGATTTACCAGTTAGTTTTTAGTTTTTTTATGTGAGTAGGTGACTTGTTTTAAGAATGCTCTTATTCTTAAAACAAGTCACCTACTCAACTAAAAAACTAAAAAATGGTGTCTCACTTTAAATATTTTGGTGGTATTTAGAATTTATCAGTTATGCCATTCAGAAAGAAGGTAACTTCAGGACCTGTTCAAAGAAAATTCAGGATATATAATTCATTTGCCACGAACAATCTTAAACATTTGAATAAACAGAGCAGGACTGAGAAATTCAATGCCATAGTCAGGATTTGAATTTTTCAGTCTGGCAGTGTTCATTCAAAACTTAGCCTACACACGGTTAGTGAGGAAAATGTTATTATTTTCAATCTTAAACATATTGGTCTTTGAATCACAATGGTTAGAGCCATTTTTGAGGAAATCAAATATTCGAAAAAAAATGTATGTAGGGTAGTCTGAAGTGAGAGATCTATTTTTACAGCGAGTAAATGTTGGACTAATGGAAATTAATCGTTATTTCTCACTAGCCGATTGTAGGTTCAGGTTTGGAAAGGTAGAGTCAGCCTGAAAAATCCAATACTATAGCCGAGATTTGAACCAGAGATCTCCTGGACTCCACCCGGTTGCTCTTAAGATTAACACCGAAAAGCGTTTGTAATAGAGCAACCGCCGGTTTTTTAAGAGCAAGTGGACGGAGACCGGAAGATTGTGGTTCTAATCCCTACTATGACATTGAATTTTTCAGTCTGACTCGTCTTACCTAAATGTTGGATTATGTCCCAGTCTGAACAAATTTTAAGTTTTTATCTCATTGAGAAATTAGTCAAACTCAAGTACCAAATTGGTGCCGAGCAAACAAACAGTCAAGAAAGCCTTTAAATAAAAACATAGTAATAATAAAATTATGGAATAGTTAAATATTCTGATGTAGAAAAGAGAAATAATTGGAAAGAACATTTAGAAGTGATAGGACGCTTAAAAATACCAAGAATAACAGAAAAGACGCCCACATCAAAGTTCAATGAACCCATTGATGGACTAAACTGTGTAAATCATAAACTTCTTTAACCGGATACGTATATCTTGTTCGTTTCAATGCTTGTAAATAAATTACATGTCTCGACAACTTCATGCTAAAGTAAACGCTTGAGTGGCCCCTAGTCTACACAAGTTAGAACAGACACGACTGAAGCTGCTGAAGCTTTCTCTTCCCAGTTCTGATTGCCAATCATGATATTGTTGGATAGGTATTAGTTTAATTCAACCCTTTATGCGCCATCGCAATGAAACAGCGCTGTATAAATGGTAATTTAGCGAATTTGGATATTCAGTGTACGTAGTACGTTGGTACCTTGTTTCTATTATCTGTCCCAATATGAGCACTATTCACTCAAACATAACACGAGTCCTCTCAGACCTGTAAGTAGAGCGTTGTGTGGTGCGGTTCTAGCATAGCTCATTTCTATCCATTTATTACCAGCACGTGTTCAAACGAAGTTAGCGCACACAGACGTAATTAGCTAGCATGTTGACTGTACGTGTGGGTGTGTGTGAAGTAGCATGCTCTCATGTTCTGCATGCTGCATACCCTCCCCGGCGTTTCTCTTCAAACATACGCCGAGAGAATAACATAGCCTTTGTAAATTTGTTACGGTTCTTTAACCCATCTCATGACTAACCTCTCGCCCAATATAGATTTAAAACCCAATTGTTTGTGTTTGATACAACTTTGCATTTAACATATATCATTATCTTTCATTTGGAAAGATAAATTGTTTACTTTTACTTACTGAAGTAGAATTGTAAGAAAATGCTGCTCTTACATGGAAGCATCAGCCATTAATAATCAGTTATGTTATAGTGTCACTACAGACACAAGAGCAAACTAAATTAGCCCAATTTTAAAATTACGTTTGATACTATACCCTTTTATAAAATAAAACAAGGCGAAAATATACATTTGGCTGCCCTATGCATCCTTATGGAAGTAAAGCTAACAAATAAAAGTAGAGAGGACAGAAATAAACTATTTGAAGTTAATTAAGGAGTAAAAGTAGTTTTGATTTAGGCCTCAAGAGTTGTAAAATTATTTAAATATATTTAATGATTTAAGGATCGTATTCAAATGAATAAGAAATATAAGTATGAAATCAGGTGGGTCAGGAGATGATGGAATGTTAAATAGATATTTTGTAACATCTTTGGTATTGATACTTGTAAGAATGAGATTACGTAATGTAGTGGAATGGACCAGTAAAAGATCACTTATTTGGTTCCGATAGCAACGTGAACAAAAAGAGCAAGAAATTTAACTGGCAAAGCGGACGTATTATGTCTCTTCGAGATCGTGCAGAAACAATTTTTATTGTGCATTTAGGATGCACAACTGGCGTGTGTGCAGTAGAAGAATAATTAATTGATGAATCAACCAATTTTTGTAAAAGTACAACATTAATATTGTGTAATTTGTATAAGAGATTACAAAAGTTCCGCAGCAATAAAATCCGCAATTTTCCAAGAAAAGAATTATTTGGTC
The DNA here is from genome assembly GCA_030765055.1 of Mantis religiosa. Classification (NCBI taxonomy): domain Eukaryota; kingdom Metazoa; phylum Arthropoda; class Insecta; order Mantodea; family Mantidae; genus Mantis; species Mantis religiosa. The sequence continues at coordinate 51,767,615 of CM060951.1, read as the reverse complement.
ATCCTTCAGCAGTAACATTATTTTCTTCTACGTGACTACGCCCAGGGGTAAGATCTTGTGCACCAGAACAGCCGAAAAAAATTAGAAACCGGACTACAAATCGTCAAACAAGATAATCTCGGCTGGCCTCGTAGCTCAGTCGGTAGAGCACCTTCCTGCCGTGCTAGGGTTCACGGGTTCGATTCCCGGCAGTGGGGGGTGAAGATTTTTTCCGACCAAGATAATTCCCCAGAGTCTGGAAGAATGAATGAGAGTGTCAATGTGTGCGTCATCTAATGATTAAAAACCAAAGATAACCTTCAGTATGTCCCAAAGGAGTACGACCGCCGATATAACCATAGCAGTTAAAGGCGGGTTATAAATGGAACAAGGAAAAAAAAAGTTAATCTCCAAATTATTTCACCATCACTTCTGCAACACCTTTATTTTTTTATTTTTTTCCGTTGCAAAGGCTATTCAAAATTATATCCCATAAGAGACACAAAAGGGTCGGCGTTAGACAATTTTATAGGAATGCTCAGTTTTACAAAAGTTATCGTTTCCCCAATTTCCCATCTCGATGGGTATAACCAGAATTAAACTTATATTCACTTTCTTCTTGAACTTTACAGCGTTTTACTCCTGTTATTGCAACATATTCACCACAGGCGATGGATGCGCTAAACATAGGGTATCCTCCCGATTTGCCACGAGGAAAACCTGAAAAAAAAAAACCAACGATGGAAGATGACTGACTACCTTGAAGACATTCGAACAATGAATTTTCTGTGTAGAGTTCACATCTTATACTGCGTTTCAGGTAGGAAACTGAGACAAAATTGTGACAATATATTGAAGCTTTAACCAAAACAGTCATGGACATTTTTGAGAAAGTCAGAAAAAGTTTTCTCACTTTAAGCGTTAAAAAAACTCCTCGAAATGGGAATATTCCTCTATACCACCTGCTTCCATTCTTAAAAGATACGTCCTAAGTGGTAAATCTCAAACTATACTTCAGTTATTATGTGTATATTCATTTACGGAAAACCCGTTCCCTTTTTATAGTGCTGGCATTATTCATGGATAACTAAATTTCATCTGGACACACCGCACAGAATGAATTGCATAACCAAGATCCTTGTGCAACGGCTTGCAGAAGATAACCAAAAAGTATACTGCAACCCTCTTCTATGTGAAATCAATTTTCCAACTCCTCTCTTTTGAAGGGAAAGCCACCTTACCCATTGTGTGGCAACGCGCAGTGAAGAATAGGAAACCAATTCAAGTTTCTCCACGCTTACAAGTTGAAACCTTTCAAGTAATCCACGTTCCCACTCAGATGCTACTGACAGTACCGCTATTTTTCAATGGAATGTTACAGAAGCACGCTGTAGTTTCGGAAGCTCCCACTTTCATTTTCACATAATAACTTTACTTAATGGAAAACGATTTTTGTGGCATTCTTGGAAATGCATAAAAATTGCCCTCAAATTCGTCTTCGGTGAAATTTGTTTAAAAGCTTTCTATTCCGTAGTGCTTAAAAAGTTTTGTGAGTGGATGATAATTACACTTTTAAAGAAAGGACTAAAAACACAAGTTTCTATTTCTTCTAAGGTGATTTGCTTTGTTCATGGTGGTGTACAATGACAGTTGATAAGCGAAAACTAGGACTCCCTCAATGCTCGGCAAGATACTGTGATGATATAGCATTGCCCTTCACAGTATAGAATTATGAGATATCTCATACCCCGCCTTGTTAAGACAATGGAGATTTCTCGCTGGCTGAAAACTCCCTCGTGGGTAATCGAAGTCTTAACTTGAAAGTCACAGAAAGAAGAAATTAAGCTTTATGGCTGTAATTTATTTTTAGAAAAATTTATTATCTAAAAGTGTACTAAATTTAATTTAAAATTCTTCTAATTTTGCAGTTCTCTATCTGAGATTGCGAAGTTAACTTCAAATTTAGCACAGACTGCCATCCAAACTCATTCGTAAAGCGCCTACCTGCTGTTCCAGAGATTCGATTGCAGTTGGGACCGAGAAAATTTTCTGTGAAAAGGAAGATTCCTGAGTATTTCTTCATCCTGAAGAATAAATGCTTCTCTTTTGAATGTGGCTCTTGTTGTTTGATAAGGGTTGACTTGTATCAGGACTTATCGCTATGCAATGTCTGAAAACCTGTTCCGAAGACACATTTTAGTGTGTATCGCAAAGTTGAAAGGACAAAGAATTGATAGAGACTACTCCCATAATATGGATTACTTCCATATGCGAAGTTGTTTGCATATTAAAGCGTTGTTTCTGTAAGAATATAAACAAATAGTTTAGATTGGCTCACAAATCCATTTTTTCAAATTAAAATTTCCTGATGACTTAACCCTGTTTCATGTTATATTTAAAGGTTTGTGGAGATTGTTAATATATTTGATGCGCTGATCTCATTAATTTGTCCTGAAATGTGGTTTTGTAGGATAGAGCGTGGAGGTCCGTGTCTCGGCCACGGAAGCAATAGACATCTTGAGAAATTGATGAGCTGCGATTGGGAACGATACCAGCCACGAAAGTCACACTTCTGTTAGGGATTTTAGGTCACAGTACCTCCCGTATTGGTTGAATAATGGCACACCTCAGGCGTTCCTAAATGGATGAGGGGTAGCCAGTTGGGTAGGTCAGTCCAGGCCTCATACCAATGAAAATAGTCAAGTAGTGTTTCCATTTTCGCCTTATTATCTACAAACTGACAATCTGTAATTTCGTTCATGTTATTCCTTAAACTACGAAAATCTCTTCAGTTTTAATATATTTCCACGTTTATCGTTCTATCTTTTAAATGACAATAGCAATAATAACAATAACAACAATAATAATAATGGAGTCGAATGCTCTATGAAGTAATATTAAAGGGTGAATTGAAAGAAATTCGATGAATATCACCTTGTTAACATTTAAGATTATTTAGTATAAGTGTAGAAATGCTTAAGTGCTCCGAATACCTTGCAGTGTTTGCGCTGAATTAGATGAGGGATTGAAGAACGATTAACGGAGAAGGAGTCCGAAATTTCATACGCCTGCGCAAACAGATTCTATTCAAATATTGGTCATTGTTGTCAAATTTAAATACCTTATGCATGCTTTAATGAGGTAATAATAGAATTTTGTTTGACGATATCCAGTCGAAACATGCAATGTTTTAAGATTAAATATATTCCATAATCAGACAAGAGATTTTTCCAAAACAAGTGAGCAACCATAAGACTTAATCCCCCTTTTCTGTAGTGGGTGATAAACCTTCCTAAACAGTATATAAAGAGTTTCGAGTTAGTTCTTGACTGGGAAAGACTTTTAAGTCACATTAAAAAACCCTTCATTCCGTTGTAGGTAAGATGTCTCTTAATTCACACTCTGCGATCCTTGGGCGACTTGTGGCCACTCAAATTCTCGTATACAACAAAGCTTTGTATGAACTGAAATATAATATTTCGTCAAAAATATACTGTTTGTGATTAGAAGGTAGATTGTTTCAATCAAAAGCACAAATAACTGTTTGTTTTGTGTTAACAGATTGTTTATTGAACTATTTAAATGATATTTATTCTTCTCTGCCTCAAAATAAAACACCATCAAGTAGTGTGGAAATGTAATTATTCTTCCACACTAGCCGTGTGTAGGCTAAGATTTAAACAGATAGTGTCAGACTACACATGGCTAGCGTGGAAGAATGATTAAAGTTCCAATAAATAACCTAATAGTGGTAACTATAGAGCCTGGGACTCAAGTACTTACCGATTTAGAAGTCGTCACAAAAAGTGCATATCTCATTGTATATGAGAGCCCCTAGCGGTTTACCGGGAAACATACAAGTCAGTTGGAGAATTTAATGTCATGACGGCACGTTGACCATGGTAGTTCAATGGTTAAGAGCGATCGGACGGAGACTCGGAGATCCGTGGTTCCAATCTCGGCCATGACATTGAATTTTTCAGTCTCATTATCTATTCAAATCTTAGCCTATACACGGCTAGTGTAGAAGAATTATTACATTTCCAATAAATAACCTAATAGTTGTAACTGTAAAGCCTGGGACTTCATTACTTACAGATGTAACTCGTCACAAAAGCTTCGTATCTTATTGTATATGAAAGCCCCTAGAGGTTTACCAAAAGACATACGAGTTAGCTGGAGAACTTAATGTCAATCGTTAAGAGCTACCGGACAGAGACCGGGAGATCCGTTTCAAATCCCGGCCATGGCATTGAATTTTTAGTCTTGACTATCTATTCAAATCAAGTAGTGTGTTTCTATTTTCGCCTTATTATTTAATTAGATGACACTCTAGAAATTTGTTCATGTTACTGTAAACTACGGAAATCTCATCCGTTCTACTATTTTTCGCCGTTTATCTTTTCTCTCACCCTGTTTCGCATCCTGGAATGCCGTATTTAGTAAATGCCGGCGTTTAAAACTACACTATGTTTCACATCATCTTTCTTTATCGCCCTCTTTCCGTCACTACTTCTCTCTTCGTGCAATGTGTCCTGCGATGTTTAGAAAAATGTTAATAAAAACGACTTTTGTGACAGCTATAAGCTCAAAACGAAGTGAAATATTTACTAATACACAAACACCTGACCTCAGGTTTATTGAACGATGGAAACATTTAAAATATACCACAAAAGACTCTCATACGTTTAAGAGTAACATAACCAAAAAGTGATATATTGTGAGGTTTCGGGGTGCATGTCATTTAGCGTCTCCGCCAGATGTGACGTAGACTAGAGCGCCTCACAACGGGTGTGACGTTATCGACGCTGGGCGTCTTTACCAGCAGGTGATCTACCGGGACTGGACGGGATGTACCAGAGTACCTCAGGGGGTTGCATCCAGGAGCAGCTGGGAATGTGGTGAAGGAATAATTCTCAGAAGTGATAGTAGCTCATATATAAAAATATTTAATCAGCATTTAATTACTAGTCTACATAACAATGAGTAAATGGTTAAGATTGCCTATTCATGGATATCTGTTGACGTGGGTGACCCCGGTAAGTCAAAATTTGGGAAATTTTCCTTCTTCATTTCAAGGTATAGCAATAACTTCTTGTTCCAATTTCAAGTAGGTACATTCCAGCCGATTTTCCTAGGCCTAACCACTGATATGCTTCCACTAAATGTATAATCTAATATTTGTTTGGTCAATATTGTATCTGGCATTCTTCCTAAATGTTCTTTCTATGATTATTGCATTTTAATCTATAATTCACTTTATATCGTTTTAATTTCTTTGGTATTTCTATATTTTTCATGTGATCTACTTTAGTACTTCCTTTAAATCCCCTCAGAAATTTCATTTGAGGCCTCTAACTTTTGATTTACATATTTTACCGTCCACAACTTACTTCCTAAACATGATCGATAACATAACTTATCAAATTTTAGTTTTGTTTTTCTTCTAATTTTTCTTGGAAAGTTAATTAACTGTACCAAGGTTTTTAACAGCTGTATATCATAATCCTCTTCATATGCAATATCATATCCTAAATAATTAAAGTAGTCATTTGTTCTGTAACTTAGACATTAACTATTATTTTTTGCTGTACCTGACTGCCCTGAAAAGCTATTTATTACTTGTTTTGTAGTGAATATTTTTGGGCACTTTAAATATAAAATACTAGCTGACAAAGTACAGTAAGTGAGTGAAGACTTTCTCAGCACACGTTGATTAAGCTTACTTCACGTGTGCGGTGCGAAAGCATGATTCCAAGGAATCACATATCTGTTCCGGTAATATGAGCTTCAAGGAAATGATTTCACATATACTGACAGGGAGTTTCCTGTATGGAATTCAATAAATTATTTTCCGAATATCTAAATTATATAAATTTATATTCCTCATAAACCTACAAATATATTATAGTCACAATGTTCAAACTATCGACATTTTGTAAATAGGTATAAGCTTCTTATAAACAGTACATTTATGAAAATAGAAATAAATAATGGACGAGATATTTTGATTTGTTTAACTGTGCCCCCAAAACCTTGGCTGAAATAATTGAGTTATCAAAACACTTTCCCATTTTTCTTTTATTAATGTATAAATATAATTTAATATTAATAAAACTACAGTATAGCAGTAATCTTAATATTTATAATTTATAATAACATTTACATAAATCAAAGACAGTTTCCACTATTCGTTTATTACAGCTTTATTTTTATTTCTATCTCAATAATAATAATAATAATAATAATAATAATAATAATAATAATAATAATAATAATAATAATAATAATAATAATAATAATAATAATAATAATAATAATAATAATAATAATAATAATAATAATAATAATAATAATAATAATAATAATAATAATAATAATAATAATAATAATAATAATAATAATAATAATAATAATAATAATAATAATAATAATAATAATAATAATAATAATAATAATAATAATAATAATAATAATAATAATAATAATAATAATAATAATAATAATAATAATAATAATAATAATAATAATAATAATAATAATAATAATAATAATAATAATAATAATAATAATAATAATAATAATAATAATAATAATAATAATAATAATAATAATAATAATAATAATAATAATAATGGTACTATTTTAACAGAAATTTAAGCTTAAGGAAAAGTCTTATGATCGATCTACTTGCATTGCAGATACCTTTTTCGAAGTGAAAGCATGCTATCCTATTGCAGCATACCAAGACAGAGTTCTAGATGGAAACCCCACTTTCACGCAGACCACCACCTCCACCTCCTCCTCCTCCTCCTCCTCCTCCTCCCGAAGGAGAGGGCGTTTGTTGTGCCATAAACATTGTAGCTTCAGGCAATACTAGCCTTAAGCAAGAGTGCACTGCAACGCCAACCCAACACCGAAGCACCGCCATGGAAGTAGAGCCTCGGCAATTTAGCGCAGAGTCAAAGAGCAATGAAATTGAAATGAAATAAAAGGAAAAGGACCACAAAAGAGAAGAAAGTAAAGAAGAAAAGAAAAAACTTAGGTTCCTGGATCTTCGAAATTCAAGGACCTGGCAAACGCGAGATATAGGCGGTGGTGTCTGAGGCGTATCGATCGAAGAGCCATGCCTTAATTTAATTATGGATTTTTTAAGCGGTGATGCCAGTGCTCATTACTTCACGCGGAGCTTTTCTGATTCTTTGCAGAGAATTTCTACGTAAAAGTGTAAAATAAAACACAAAATCATCGTAAAATATTCCCTAGAAAATAATGAATTCAGCATTCTTACTATAAAACAAGTGCCTGTCCTATTTGATAGCAAATGCAATATAGCATAATACAACTGTTTCCTATTCAGATTGCCCGACACTTGCCTATATGGTAGCCTCGCGACCTCTCATACAAGAGGTCCCGAGTTCGAATTTCGATCGGGGGGGAGTTATCTGGATAAGGTTTCTGTCTGGGTTTTTCCCTTATCCTGAAAGATGAGTGTCGGTAACTATAGCTTCTATGGATCCTGGGCTCATTTGAGCATACCATTTCATTCATCGTCCGGTATGACGACGTTGGAGGACGTAAATTAAAAATGCTAAAACATAATTCAGATTTTTTTATGCAATTTGTGGCCAACTTGCAGTGAAAATTTCATAAAGCTGGAGTGACATAAATAATTTTCGATTTCAACTGGAGTGGCACAGTGGAAACACTAGAAAAGCAATATTTATCTTCTGTGGCAAATGTGAAACAAATCCTTGTATGAGTTGCAAGACGTTTCAATTGTTCACTTTAGCATTAAGCTACAATAATCTCTTTTCTCGAGAAATACACAATTACCCTATTGTTTCTCCGATATGGTATTACATTGTAAATGAATATCATGCTTATATGACAATATCCGTTCACAACAGTGTATGTAACTCAAAACATACACGAAATTGTTGTATGATTCCATGAAGTTCTAAGAACGTATTGACTGTATTAACTCCCGGAACCGGGGGTTCCTGGAAACCCTATTATGTCATAACTTTGTTAACATCAAAACGCGTTCATCAGTGTCTGAGTGGCTCATTTGATTAGGTGCTTGATCTACTAATCCCAAAGTCATTTATTCAAACCTGGTCTTTGCAGTGTGTTAAAAAGTTTCAGTAGATTTACTGGCATGTAAATGAATTCCTGTGGCACGTAATTCCAGCGACACTATGATCCAGGCAATTGACTGCGTCATTATCAAACATACGTGTTTTATTTGTCAAACCTGTTCTATCAGAAATCAATTGATATTAAGAGTTCTTCCAACGCCGTGTGTTACTTTCAAGCTTGCTGCACTGAGGAGAATAAATTTAGGGAATTTACTTAGCTCAGTTCAACACCGTTGTGCGTGTGGTAATCGTGAACATGGAGGGTGTGTGTGTGTGTGTGTGTGTGTGTGTGTGTGTGTGTGTGTGTGTGTGTGTGTGTGTGTCATATCGGACGATAAATGAACTGGGTGAAATGATGCTCAATGCGCCCAGGGTCCATGGAGCTTAGAGTTACCCGACATTCGTCTTTTAGGACAAGGGAAAACCCCGGAAAAGCCTTATCCAGGTAACTCACCCTGACCGAGATTCGAACTCGGGACCTCTTGAACGTGAGGCAGACACGCTACCATCTACGCTACCGAGGCGGGTGAACATGGAGGGGGTGATATCAAAAGTTTACTGAACAAAATATTACCTTTGTGAATTAACTTTAGGTAGGAATAATTCAGGTACTGTTCTGTTACTTGTATAATTTACTTTGCTCACAAATATTAAGGAAACGAGCTTTATTACCTTCATATTTGAGGATATTACGTCCAAAGTATTTTCTGAATGTTGAGACTGATTTCCAAGGGATTTCAAAGAGAATGAACTCAGATAAGTGAAGTTTTCAGTTAAGTATTAATTTTAGTAGGTATTTAAAATTTAAAGAATTCATCGATTACTTTTTACTACCAGTGTTATTATACGGATGTTAAACTTGGCCCTTACAAAAACAAACAAAAAAATAGAAGAAGAAAAGAAGTCAGAGTACCATGCTACAAATCTATCAGCACAAAATGGAGCGGAAGATATTACACGTGACAAGGAAGGACAGGATAACAAATCAGGAAGTCAGGAAGAATAAAAGCATGAACGTGGCTTCACGGGCGCAACAGTTGAAATGGAGATGGGAAAGCCAAGTCGCCAGACTGCACCACGAATGTCAATGTGGAACCCCGGAATAGGACATCGAGTGGCAGAGAGACCTTTGATGAGATGGGCAATAGCTTAAAAACGATAGCAGAAACGCAGTGGTCAACACAAGCAAGAAGAGAGTTAGATGGAGAACACTGGAAGTAGCTACCCAGGTGGTATAAACTAAAAGTATCATAGCTAAATATGTACAAAAATGGTTGTACTTAAGTGTGTGAAGGAGAGTGTGGCAGTGCTCAGGGCACGAAAGTACGCCGTTACTGGAGCGCGCCAACTGCACAAGGCTGTTAGAGTTGCAACCCTAAATGAGCTTCTCAATTACTACTCCCTGCTGAGCAGGGGGCCTTTGCCCTCAAGGAATTTACCGATTATTCATTTAATTTAAATGTATTTATTTCACTTCATATGAAAACAATTCTGCCTCTCTCTTGAAAAAATTATATCGGTGGAGTTGGAACGAACCTTCACGTATAGTTTAATTCTAAGTACGCAAAAGGAAGAGCATTACTGGTCTGTACTATGCGTGCATTAAGGAAACGAAGATTTTTCATTTTATTGTCTTTAGAACCGAAAGCCGCCCAGAATAACCAATATCTCATCGGTTTTTGCTTGTGCCAGCGCGAGAGTTGTCTCACTTGCAACGTCTTCGAGCTTCGTTCATTTACGGATAGTTTGCTGCAACGGAGTTAACTATCTTCTCAGTGAAAGTGTCAGCAATAGGGATCTGCCTCGCTTGAATCTGCACAGCTTCCTGTAGTCATAGATGTCTATCGGAATAACGTATTTTAAGAAATACCCAAAATTAAAATATTTGTATCTATCGAATTTAGCCAAAAATAGTTGGAACTTTTGCCAGAATATCTGTCACAGATTAAAGTTTTTATAAAAGCAGGACGCATTTGCCTATATAAGTGAAAATTATGCTGATAACTTCTGAAAATTGACTAAATACCTTGGAATATTAAAGAATCTAACATCACGCAAAAATAGCTTTAATTTTAGCAATTCCCTTAATGCAGAAGATCTGATAACGTGGAAAGTAAGAGAACTATGCTGTTTCTTCTACTTTCTTACGAAACAGTGAAGTTTTTCTGCACCGCCCACTTCAAGGTATCGTAAACCCTTAAATCTCATGACCTATGTGCTACATGTGCGTAACTTTACAGTGACGGAAACACCAGTGACCTAGCACGCAATCTGAGAGATTTAGCGTGAAGGTGGATGATAAATGTCATCACGCAAGTTGATAAAGTAAAAATTCATTTCAACGTAAGCTAGATACAATTTTGTCCCGAGAGATTGCCTTAATTTTTTTAGAATGCAGTCCTATGGAAAGAGTTTAATGGAAGTCCAGTATACAAGTCACATTCCAGTAAAATGAGTTATCCGGGCTTTCCTGGGGGTCCAGCAATCTTGCCTGAGTCCACTACTTCTGAAGATGCCCGGCGGAGAGACGGACGAAACGTCAAGTGCTATTTCAGCCAATCGACCACGGCCAAAAGGCCCGTATAACGCATTTTATTGGATTAACGCCGGTCGTGAAATCCTAAGCATGTATAAGTCACATTGTGCAGCTTTACCTCAAAACCATAAGATCAGTAGGTCAGTATTGCAAAGGACAGGGATATACGTCGGAAGTTCTAGTCTTATTTAAATGCGAGCTAAACTCCCAAAACACAAGCAGTTTAGGTTAATTGATGGACATTTATCATTCCTTCACATTAGCCGTGTATAGGCTAAGGCTTTGGTTGCCACGGCCAAGATTTGAACCAAGGATCTCTTGGTTTCCGTCCAGTCACTCTTACCCATCCTACCATGACCAACGTGCTATTGAGCTATTAATTTTCAATACTATGGTATATAACATTTCCAAACAACTGGAAACATCACATAATTGAATTTAAAAAAAAAAAATTCTATGAAATAAGTGAAAAAGTGAACCAGAACTATCTTGCAGGATGTTTTTTACAATCAGGTAAATAACAGGAAATTCATAACTTGAGCACTAAATATTATTGAAATTTAAATGCATATAATGTTTAAATTATGTAACATTGAAAATAAGTACTAAGCTAAATCGGTTGAAAACTTCATAAAATAGCATTTTCATTGTAGCATCCCGTTAAAAGAGTAAGGCGCGGCCTGGAGGTATAGTACAGCCTATCTTCCAGCTTGAGTGAGTGAGTGAGTGAGTGAGTGAGTGAGTGAGTGAGTGAGTGAGTGAGTGAGTGAGTGAGTGAGTGAATGAGTGTGCGTGTGTGTTTTAGGGCCCGTCGACAACAAGGTCATTTGGGCCCGATCCAGCTTGATTCAGACCTAGTTGTTGCAGTCCATGCAGTCATTTACTGCCCGGTTACAAGTTGTAATCATATTCAGTTTGTCCAGAAAACTGTCGTTGTACCAGGAGTACAGTGAAACGTCGGTTTTCACAACTACCATTTTCCACGATTTAGCCTTGTTGCCACACATTCCCTATAGAACCTGCACCCCTAGTTTACCCTATTTGATGGACATTTGACCACGACTCCCAGAATTAGCAGGAAAGAGCAGTGATGAAACACCAAGTCCAGCCGAGTATTTCTGTAAGCTGTGAAAATCAAATCCGCAGGTAAGCTGCCGCAGCAGGAAATTAATTACTAGGAAGAGCCGTCAGCTGAAAATCCCTTGCGAAACACGCACAGCTTCTGATAAATCTGCCTGAGGTCTGTCTTCAAGCAGCATTACCCATGAAACCAAGCCAGGCTTACACGAAACCTCTAATGGGCAGAATGTGGCATTTGTGGCCAGGATTTCGGATAGTGGCGTGCTGATTGCCTGGTGTTCTCTCAGACTAAGCCATCATTTTACATTCCATCACAGTAGTAATCAACACTATGCCTGTTGTCTCCATATACGAAATTAAATTACCAAACACCGTGGGATTTATGTTGATATCTATTAAAATTTATTTTTATTTTAAGCTAAGTGTTGATTATACTCGCACAATATCGCTAATGCAACAAGTGAATGATCAGGAATATAAATACTCCGCACTTGGACCCCGCCAGTTTTATTGCCTTAACTTTATTACTTCGTATTCCATTTCAGCCCAAAACTTCGATACCGAAATTTCTCCGGAAATATATGCTTTAAATCCCTAAATCTAAAAAAGAAAAACTACTTCTAAAATACAAAAATTAAAACAATAAAGGTATTTGTAAGTATGGTTAGATTTTCAACCAAACAGGTTTATAGCCCTACAGTATGAAAGCTATTAAAGAAAGGATATTGGGTTATCTGTGAATTCGGTAGGAAATCAGAAAACTACATGGATATGCCGAGTAACATGTTTTATGATAAATGAGTAAAACGAGCGCAGTGTATTGTGTGTGCCGACTTTCATTTCGAGCTAAGAATTCATCTTTTAATATTGCATGCGCTGCCCATCTGCATGTAAGACATTTGAGAGAAATGTTCTGCATTCCCATCTCGCTTTAATAATACTCTCTGTATTCACTCTTTTATTGTGATGTAGAGAATTCACAGAGACATCCTTTAATGACGTGTCTCATGCTTCCACGTGTCTCACTCTGCCTTAGAATCGTTTATTCATTGAGCATTATCTTCCTGTCCTATGATAATCTCAGAAGTTATTTAAGCTCCGGAACATAGTAAATACACAAATGCGGAAAATAGATGTTCACTTTCTTCTCGGGCAGCCAGCCAGGTGAAAAGACGATTAGATATCAACGTTTCGGGAGTGTGCATCCCTCCCATCATCAGGATATTTATAAAATGTTAGAACCTCAAATAAAACACTGGATATAACACCAATATAAACAAAGACAAAACACTGTCAGAATTTGCATTACTGGACAAAAGACTGTTAAGACAGTCTTAAGACAGTCTTTTGTTCAGTAATGCGAATTTTGGCAGTGTTTTGTCTTTGTTTATAGTTGTGTTATATCCAGTATTTTATTTGAGGTTATAACATTTTATAAATATCCTGATGATGGGAGAGATGCACACTCCCGATACGTTGATATCTAATCATCTTTTCACCTGGCTGGCTGCCCGAGAAGAAAGTGAGCATATTAGTCGCCAGGAAAGCTTCAGGTCTTATTTTACGGAAAATGAATAATAAATACATTTTCGATCTCACGTCTATACCCAAGTAGGCAGAGGAATTATTGCAATTATACCAATAATTCGATTATGCGAGTTTACCACATATACCATCCATACTTTGAGGCCCCTAATCCAAAAAATGTATCTTTACTCAATGTACCTCATAGACGAATGTAGGTAGAGGAATTATCTTATTTTCCCAAGAAATACGAGGCACCTGAATAAGAAAAACAACTCAGAAAATGATCTGCATTGGTTGGATACGTAGAGTCAGAACGAAAATTTCAATGCGTTCGATCCTAGGCAACCGCAATGTGAGATTTGTGGTGGACATTACGGCACTCTGGCGGATTTTCCTCCGGGTTCTCCGATTTCCCCCGCCATCATTTCACCAATTGCTGCATTATCAACTTCCCTGTAATGTCATCTCGTCCTCATTCTGCCATTCACTTCCTTCACTCTCATGCCAAGTATCAGGCTGATCACCCATCCTGAATTCTCTCTCACTGATCCAGAGATTCCATTTCTTAAGACTTAAGGGTTAAGAGAAAGAAGAATATCCTGACACCACATAATGATACAAGATGGCAGCATACAAGATCTCGTGTAAACATATTCTATTAATGATGTTTTAATCAAAATCGTTAAGACCCAGCTAAAAAAATGTAAAGGATACGTTGATGTTTTTGGAGATGTTCTTGAAAGTCTTTGTGTTGCATCTTTAAATAAATTTAAATATCACACTTGATATTCATGGATCACTTCGTTATTGCATTGTATTGTTATACATGCGCGCGTGCACTCTCATGTACCACACGCACACACCTAACGTTTTTTCTTGTTTGTTTTGTTTCAGGGCACCTCGGCGTGTATTTTAGGTAAAATCATAAAAATCAATTTTTGTGTGGCAATGCAATATCATTTCTCCTTATATGAACGTGGTGAAAAAGCAAAAAGCAAACAAAATACAAATGTTTAGCAATAACTATATGACAAGTTTGTTGTAGCAGGTATTTCATGTTGTTAAAAGAATAGTTAAAAAATTTAAATTTTTTATGAAATAGAGATATAATGTAAGCTAGGTTATGTGTAACCATGACATCATGAGAGGAAGTTGATATATGTGAAAGATTTTTTTCTGCTTAAGAACGTCGTAGGAGAAAGACGTATACTTGTTTCTCTCCGAGGTTGTACAGAACTATTTTTGAGTGAGCATTTAAGTTGCACAATTAGCGTGTTTGTAAGAGTAATAGTTAATCAATACACCAGTAATCGTTTGCTAAAGAACAACATTTATATTATTTAAATTTTTATCGGAATTTGGAAATGTTTCGGAAGACTTAAATCTTCAGGTTTGGAAAAGAAAAGATCGTTCCAGAATTACTAATCGCCTACTGATCCAGAGTTGCAGGGGAAACTACTAGATTTCTTCAAAATCGTCACCAAAGGTGAGAAATTCATCCACCATCATCCCGTTAAACTGCTCCATTGCTATGAAAGCATAATTAAAAGAATCACGTGACTAGTGGATCCTCTTTTATGTATTAAATATCGATATTACTTACTTTAAAGGTAAATTGGATTGCAGAAAATCCACCTCTGTATACCTCCTAAAACTTAAGATTTTTCGGGTTATAATATATCCCATACGAGTATAGAAATCATTGCAGCTGTCGGGAATATCTATGTATATAACATCTCTCTTTGTGCTAAAGTACATTCTACACCAAAACATGCGTCTAGAGCATGTTGATAAAACGTGTTACCCAGAGTTTAGTTTAATTTTGTGCTTTGGCTTTTTTAATTTCTTCTCGCGTTCTGTTTTCCCCTTTGTTCCCATCTACGCGCGGAATTTATGGCAGATACAAATTAAAATTGCATTCCTTTGTGAACCAGCAATTTAAATTTCTAAAATACTTCTTCCTAGCTTACTCTATTGCGTTAGTATTCAATGTAGTTCATCATAATAAGCACAATACACGCGAATCTAACTCCACGATTATACTCTTAATCATCTGCTGCAAGATAATTTTAATGTGCTGGATAGTGCAGTATTTTTAATAATTAAAAGAAAACTAAAGGATCTATAGTGGCATCCGTGTTCATGTAGGCTCATTTGCAATCGAGAAATTATAAACATATTAAACTTTTCAGCAGTAAATACGCCATATTATTTAAACAAAATTAACATCCAGAACTTGAATTCTTCGTTCATCAACCCTAGTTGATGTTGTATCGGCAATAATCGAACGCAAATAGTGGAAAAAAAAAAATCTTCCACATCAGCAGTAGTAAATACCATCATACTAAAATATTTGTGTCGACCGAGATAGGCGTACATCTATGTCTGCAATCCATGTAGGACTTATGGTTAGATATAAGGTACCAGGCGAGTCCCTGGAACCTTGTTTAACTTGTGAGTGGTATTTTATACTTTGCTGCAACTGACGTAACCAACGTTCGCATTCCATTAGACTATTATACTTTCTGGGAAATATTGAAGCAATTATTAGAAATTGTCATAGCTGGAGCCTGTGTCAGGATACTGTGACTCTGTAGGTTCGTAGAATTAAAAGTCCAATTTGCCGAAATTCTAAATGTTCTTAATTTACGTAGAGATACACTGTTCAATTCTCACGTAACAACATTACATCACATAACAACACAATCTTCCAAGGTCGATGACAATAACAGCGTCCAGTTCAGCTCTCTTTACAACAACACTCTTGTTACACAACTAACTTTACAACAGCACTCAACTGTTCTCTCTGCTTACTCACTCAGTTTATCTGTCCGGCTTGCGTATCACAATCGCTTATATATCTCCTGATAATTAAATCAGAAACCAAATTATCTCTATCAGTCGAGAAGTAACTAGAAATTTCCATTTATCTCAGTTTGTTTCGGCAGACCTTTATCTGCATGTTATCTTTGTCTGCCGGCACTTGGTTTTCACACTGCCCGCCTATCAGTTCCTTTTGTGCAAACAAGCCGCGCGATCGTAGAGTGAGTGAGTGCGTAGTGTTTTAGGACCCGTCGACAACAAGGCCATTTGGGCCCGGCGATCGCAGATACGGGTTCGCGACAATACTAACACTTGCACTCCAATTTTGTGTATACAGACATTCCAAAATATTTTTCTTGATCATGCACAACTTGGGGAGGAGAAACGCAGGGTAGGAATGAAATACTACTTGCAGTGAACAGAAAGCAATATAGAGTAAGTAGGATTTTCGTCAGAGCCCTCCATTGGTTACACTTCCCCTTACCTATCTGCTTTCGACTGCATCAGTTTGATCGTAGATCACATCTATTAACGACAAAGTTAGCTGAAATTTAAAATTAAAAAGAGACACAGAGAGTGAAATAAGCATAGCTATCAATAATTAAGTAGTATTTTATTTTGTGAACAATGTGATTCCCGAAACAAAGTAATAAATGAAACTGAAAAAAAAAGCATTCAGTTCTATGCATCATACATAAAGTGTACGAGAATATCTTCCAAGAGATGCTGAAATAGACAGCTTTGATGTAACATTTTTCAGTCGAAACGCAACTTTGTAATTACAGATAACCACCGCTTTGGAGCATAATATCACCTATGGATCGCTGTTGCGAAGCATGTCTTCCACCCATTTGTACCTGTTTAGTATCCCTTCCTTTCACCGCTCACCTAGACCTGGACATTGTTGATGATGGGCTTTTGTGTATAGTGACTTAAGCTCAAATCAATAAGCAACTGGCTCACCCAGGACTGTTATGGAAATGGATAAAGAAATGTATACATTCAACAATGAAAAATAAATATGGGCAAGTTTCCCTGATGTGATATACATATGATATCATTTACAATTACTTTTGGTTTCTACAGCTTTTTAAAGTTATAATATGTACATGAAGCCTAATATGCAACGCTTCATGCTTATAGTGAAAAAAGTTGAAATATCTTTATTTGGCTATACTGGCATTTTATTGATGTTGCTGTTTATACGTGAATGATTGACGCATGTACATTTTATACACCTGAACTCGCTTTAGTTAACATTATAAATGGGAAATAAGCATGAAAATGTCTTCTGTAAATTATTCTCAGTGTGATTTATCGTATAAACGTAAATTCCGTTATCGCATATTTGATTTGACTTGTT
This sequence comes from Mantis religiosa, assembly GCA_030765055.1. Classification (NCBI taxonomy): domain Eukaryota; kingdom Metazoa; phylum Arthropoda; class Insecta; order Mantodea; family Mantidae; genus Mantis; species Mantis religiosa. The sequence continues at coordinate 51,750,166 of CM060951.1, read as the reverse complement.
GAAACATCAACGCGGTTAGCACTAAATCCTTTTTAAGTTTTATTGTATTAATATCTTACTCTTAGCTCTTAGTTACCGAGCGAAGTAAGGTGTTACGACTGGCATTCGGGAGATGAGTCCCATCCCCGTGGTTGATCTTCCTGACACATGGTTTTCAGTTTCTTTTTTCCAGATGCTAGATAAATACTGGAAAGGTTAACTACGTCCACCGAGTTTCTTATTCATCCATTTCACTTCAGTCCCCCTTTAATTTCAGCTTCATCCTCTTTGGGTGCTTTAGGGTGGCTAGTGTTGAAGGAGTCTCAACGTTGCATGGCAAGGAATATGTGACCCTCTGATACATATCTCCTAGGTGCGGTCACCTTCTATCTCCCTTTACCTAATCACTCCCTCCTTCCTTGGTATGTCCCATGAAGGGGGGAGGCGTAGATACAGAGGATCTTTCATAGATAGAAATGCGAAAACCTTGCCATATCTACGTTAACGTGGTTTTAATTAAATGGACCTACTCATTTTATCATGAGCAGTAGTTTGTTTAGCTAAATTCTTTACAAATGATTTACTCTGGGTTTAAAATATCCTTATAGCTTTGCCGTTATGAAAACAATGATATGCACTTATTTAGCGTTAATTTCTGGGTATGTATATTAACACCTTTTCATACTTCCAGATCTTTAGAGAGGGTGAGGAATAATCCTGGATAAAGAAACATCCCAAAGCTCCAGTTGGGAATCAAACCCGGGACATCCGGTTTGAAAGCAAGCTGGCTTGCTAATCCCTAGTTAATATTGTGACTTTGTGGGTTCGTGAAATTAAAAGTCCAATTGCACAAACTTAAGATGTTCTTTATTTTCCACCGAATTGCAGTTGGAACACTTGCCGATTACATAGAATTGCGTAGCGCACACAATTACAATCCACCAGTTCGTCTATCACAGGTCCACTCCACACTCGCAATTACGTACAACTCCTCTAATACACGTACGCAGTCTTCCAGTCCGTTCGCTAGCACGGCACTCCTCACTGCTGCTGGCCAAGAACTGAATTGACTCTCCCACTGCAGGCCTTATATAGAAAGATCGCTGATTCTGGAAGTCTCGCGGCTCGAAACATTATCCAGACTGTTCCAGACGTCAGGGGCAGGGGAAAGAGACAGAACAGTGCCCGTGATATATTCCTAACCATCCCCTCAGTTAGTGACACGAGACAAATGGGTAGGCGTGAGCTGAATGCTTCCCGTCTCGCCTCTACCTGCCAGCTGCTGGTTCTCTCGGGAATTCCGATGTTCGGGTGACAATATGCTGCAACCCAGGCTAGGGGCGTGAGGGTCCTTAACGTGGACAAAAGCCTTTGCAGTTAAGGAGTATAGGAAGCAGTTTCAAGTTTCTTACATAAAGGGCAGTTAGTTGAGCGCAGAGGTTCTACTCCCATTAGTCCTGGACCCGTAGGACCAAGGACCCGGGCCTCCTTCTACCTGGGAGCGATGGATACTCCGGGGCTCTTTTCATAGGGCAATACCTGATTTCTTAAAAAGCCCCCCCCCCCGCCTGCTGAACACAACGTCAAGACGGGATGGAAATGGATACGCCACTTACGCGCGTCAACCCCGCAGGGAAGACTACGGAAAACCTCGGTGGGGCCGCCTGGTTATCTAGCACACCTACTAGCTCTGCAGGCTAGTACCCGGGACTTATAAGGCAACCCTATACCCCCTCCGGGCGGCCGTAGCCTGGCCGGAGGTACCAATTCCTCGTGGGTGTCGGGAACACACTGCCCCCTCGAGTTCAACCCAATCCGAACAACTCCCTGACGGGAGGAGCTCGGCAGTTCGGCCCGAGGTTCCTCTAGTAACGTCAGAAGTACCACAAGTGCTAGGGGCCCGCAGTGCCCGCACCACGGCAGCTGAAGAGGACAGATCCCCTCCCCTACGGGAACATAAAGGACATGGTAGTTCTGTTTAAAGAGCCTCCCCGTAGCTCAGTCGGTAGAGCACCTACCTGCTGTGCAAGGTAGGTCCCGGGTTCTATTCCCCGCTGGGACTGGGGATTTTTCTCCAAACGAGATGATTCTCCATCTTCCGCATAGTCTGGAAGCATGAATGAGAGTGTGAGTGTGAACATGCGCGTGATCTAATGATTAAAAAAGAAAAATCCAAAGTACCTGCAACCCAAAGTCTACGAGATAACACCATTGCGATATGCTACAAAGGAGAACGGCCGCTGATGGGACCAATGCAGTCAAAGGCGGGGTATAAATGGAACAATAAAAATAGCCTCCCTGTATGTAGGCGCTTCATCTACAATATTAATAGCTCAGGTTTATTTGGGATCTACATATTCTATAAAGAGGACGAAATTTTTTTCCATCGTTAGTAAGCTTCTAGAATAATGAAGCAATTGCTTCTGATCTCTAATCTCTACTGAATATTCTGTTCATTTTTGAAGTTTGTTTTTATACTATTTGTAAGTATTCGCTTTAAATTCCAGTAACACGGCAAGAATGTTCGTCTTTCTCTAAAGTTGACTATTATAGTCACATTTTCGCCATTGACTTACAAATGATTTAAGCAACAGAATTCCCGATTTTATTTGCCATCCATCCATCACAGGGAATATGCCGTTTGTTGTGCATACAGTACGTCAAACATTTAAAAAGAGAAATAAAAATATTAGCTGCAAGAGGAAATGAAACTTCACGCGTCACTAGCAATAGCAGGACGGCTGTGAGCGTTACGTGCAAATTGACTCGTCCATTTTCTATACGGAGGTTTAACGTGTGCCCGCAGCATTTATAATATTATTCGACGTAGAAGTCGCTTGCGGGACTGATAATGTTAACAACTCGGAACCTACGCATCCTCTTGTTGATAAAAACCCTTGGGCTAGGAGTCGTAACACGGCTGCACAAAATGATAGGCTGATTAACCTGTTTACTGATGTTCCACGTCGGCCGCTCAGGTCAACCAAGATAGCTCCGAGTTATTAAAATAAGAGTTATCTCAAACGTTACTAAAGCGAGCCTTTAAACACAGCGTTATAAAATATAAGTACCTTGGGGAAATAAAGCACTTTTATAGGCTTGAAATAAATTTTAGAGATAAAATAAAAACCTTCTGACTTCCTGAATATCCTAAATGGAAGATATGCTCTCATAATTAGGATTACCATTAACTAGACAAAACACATCATAAATTATTCAAGGGAAGCTAAACAAAAAAAGGTTCCAGCTGATATATGCATACTCTTTCTGTACTCGAATGTCTACACTTTTTTCTTACAAAGCTACTATCCTGTTACTTCTTGTTAATACAGGAATACCTCTTCACATTTCGTTCATCGATGCATAAGGTAAAGCGACTGTCAGATTCTCAAATTTCTCGTATGATATTCTCTACTCTTGTAAAAAGCATTCTTACAAACACTTACTCCTCTATCCTCTATCCTTATTAATTCAGATAAAAGGTTGCAGAAATTAACTTACTGCCAATTAACTTACTAGGGAAACGGGAGATGCAATAAGCTAAAAACAATAGTTAACTATTTTGATAGCTTTAAAATTCTGTTTTGTTGCATATCCTGCTCTTGAAAAACGAACAACTACTTTATTTGAGAAAATTCCAACCATTTCAAAAGTGGTTAACTCTGAAAAAAAAAAAAATGGCTAAAATTCTGTGAAATATGCAAACTCATAATTGCTAGAAAATCTATATCTCTTATGGTCTACCAGTTATGCAAAAATCGTTAGAGATCGAGTAAGATTTTGATCAAGTTTAGTTGTTGCTACTTCTTAGCCAATTGAAGTAATGTTCTTTTTTTTTAAATTACGTCCTCCAACGTTAAGTCATATCGGACGATGAATGAATTGGGTGACATGATGCTCAAATGAGTCCAGGGTCCAAGGAGCTTATAGGTATCCGACATTCGTCTTGAAGGATAAGGGAAAACCCCGGAAAAACCTTATCCAGGCAACTCACTCTAAATGATGGAAATATACGGGAAAATATACGAGTCAAATGGTGAATTTAATGTGAGGACGGCAAGTTGGCCATGGTAGTTCAATGGGTTAGAGCGACTGGACGGAAACCAGGAGATCCGTGGTTCAAATCCCGACCATGGCATTGAATTTTTCATGTTGACTCTATTCGTCAAAAAACTTAGCCTATATACGGCTAGTGTGAAGAAATTATTAATTTCCATCAATTATCTAAAATATATGTTCTTTATTAATTTAATCCATTATTGGTTAACTCGTTCAGGACATTTTTCTTAAAAATCTATTATTTTATTTTTTCCCCATGAAGATGCTTAATTTTGTTTTTATTTCTAGATATTTTAAACATTTATTGAGCCCTCTAATTTCATAGTATTGTTATTTTGTTTTATTTTTATTTACCAGTATTACATTTCCAAATATGTTCATCCTCTGTTTCCACTTATTTATTGTACCCTTAGACTAGTGTTGGTTCATACACGGTCCGCAACCTGCTTTTGTTTGGCACGCCTACGAACTTTGAAGCATAAATCAAAAAGCGGTATAATCTGTATTACATTAATTTATTCCGAAATAGAGAACAAATAAATAACATTAAGCGCTCAGATTTGTTACACAGTGAGCTACTATAGGAACAATTTAACGATCTGAATTTGTTTTATTTCTACTAATGTCTTCCAAGTTATACCAATATAATCTCCTCTGAAAGAATTTGCATAAGAAGTAACCTCAGCGTTTGCATTAACGAACGTCTGCAAAAGCATTTTTTAAAATGAAATGTGCGTGTGATATAACACAGGTAACACAAAATTAGAAGTCAACATGTCTTCAATTACATCACAGAAAAGTCTGCTACATTCTTTATCTCCTTGAATATTGTCGCAAAGCCGTTATCTACGATAGCGCGGCTAGTGTACACAAAGAGCCGGCAAATAACGATAGCGCCGATAAATAACAGACGGATAGTGTAACACGGAGATAAAGGATTTGGCGGCAGAGATAGGATTTCACGTATGGAAGGTTCCAGTGATATCTTGATTAACAGTGAAAAGTTGTTTTCTTATTTGTTCTAGAGACCTCTCGAATTTATCAATGAGGTATTTAAGAGAGCAACGATTCACCAAGAGTCAGTTGTTGGTAAGCAGTAAACAGCTGTAGAGTGTTGTAGTAACGCTGTTTGCTATTGTCATTGACCTTGGTGTTGTATAATTGATGTAATGTTGTTACGTGAGAATTGAAGAGTGTATTTCTACGGAAATAAAGAACATTTGGAATTTCGGCAAATTGTTCTTTTAATTCTACGAACCCACAAAGTCACAATATGTACAGCTATTAACGTAAAAGCAGTTCATGCAATAGGTCCTTATATACTCATATATTGCCTGAGACTTACATTATCATGAAGTTATGAATTAAATATCGTTTTAAGTATTATTTACATCATTCATTAATCTACAGGTGTAGATTTTAATTGAGTAAAGTAATGAAGACTAATGTGATATGTGCCCCTCGTGCATATATTTCTATCTTATATTTGCCTGACTTCGCCTGCCATTCATTATTATACTTAATGTGGCCTTTGTGATTATATCTTTGGCAACCCTGCTTAGACGACTAGTAAACATACGTTCATAATATTGCTCTGGTGTAGGAAAAGCCTCAGCGTTAAACAATATTTATGCACCACATATTCTCTCTTCAGTTTTGACAGCATCAACGAATATGTAGAATGAGGGAGTTTCTCTTCTCAGCATCAATACTCCTACACGTGCTAGGAAAGCCAACGTGTTTTGTGTTATTGATGCACACTGAAAAGAAACGAAACATGGGAGAACAAAAAACGATATAAACTGAAACAATAAATCGAGTACAGGAAAACCAAAATTTTTGCACACAGGAGCAAATGCTAACGAAAATGGATTCCAATTCATCCTGTTTTACTATTTAGACCAAAGATAAGCAAACGCGCTTTGTATTTTCCTGTGCGTGGCTGCGTGGTATGGAAAGATAAAAGCAAAGTAACTAATTCAGTGATCACATTTTTCTGTTTGGTATTTTGAATATATGGAATAATTTGCTTCACGTATTAAAAGTCCGATAAAAGCAAAACAAAAAGCACGTTTACCAATAAAGAAAATAGAGAAAGCCGGTACAGTCATAAACTTCTTTTAAAATTTTCATTATCAAGTCAATTGAATACTAATGTTTTCGTAACGTGTTATCAGGAACAGGTTGTTTCAAAACGACACCGAACGAATAGAGCCGTTTCCTAGTTTATAACTTAACTAATACGAATTTCAATGTCGCAGCTTCAAATTTCTCTTAGGTATAATTTTATGCAACATTAAATATTACATTATTTTGTGATTATGCAGCGCAAGAAACCACTGGTGTGCGAACCTCAAATGTTGTTGGGACGCACCAGCCACGAAAACAAAAGCATTGCTCTTTATCAGCGACCGTAGTCTTGCTTTCAGGTAATGGTGCAAAGGGCAGTCACTTGTGAGGAAGTCGATAATGAATCGGACAGTTCAAATATTGCTCATTTTGCTATGAACTTAATTCCACTGTACCTTCAACTACTTCCTGTAAAATCAACAGCTTCCTTTTAAGCTACAAGTGCTTTATTTATTATTTATTTAGTTTTATTAAATACAGTGAAATAATGGATAGAGTCAACATAAAAATTCAATGCCATGACCGGGATTTGAACCACGGATCTCCTGGTTTGCGTTCAGTCGCTCTTAACCTTTGAGCTACCATGGCCAACGTGCTAACGTGCCATGGGGACATATACGAGTCAACTGGAGAATTTAATGTCAGGACGGCACGTTGGCCATGGTAGCTCAAAGGTTAAGGGCGACTGGACGCAAACCAGGAGATCCGTGGTTCAAATCCCGGCCATGGATTTGAATTTTTCATGTTGACTCTATCCATCAAATATCTTAGCCTATATAAGGCTAGTGTGGAGAAATGATTAATTTCCATCAATTAACTAAAATTACAGTGAAATAAAATGCTCGTCTCACTGCAGAGGGCATTTAGTTTTGTCCAACTTTATCTACAACACTTTGGTATAGTTCTGCCTCCCCCCCCCCCTCCAGTTAATGCTTCCATCCTCAAGCTCATTAACTTCTCTCTAAAAGGTTTCAGTAATGTACAGAGGCCGACGTAAGTATTTGAACGTAAGCATATTTATTACTTATATTATTTTAAACCTATGCGGAGTAAGCATACGTAAATACAACTGGTACAAAATAAACTGAATCTTCCATTAAACATATAAACTCATAAATAGCAACTAAAACTAATTTACACTACAAGGAGAAATAAACCGGTTACTTTACATCTGGACATAAGTATTCGAACAGAGAATAGCTAGTATTTAGTTATCATCCGCTTTCTTTGAATTACTGCTGAAAATCATTTGGGAATTGTCTGTATGTGTTGCTTAGTGACGGCAGAGTCCATATTTCTCCACTCTGTTTGAAGAAGTTGTTTCAGATGGTCCTTGCTTCTGATCTGATGCTTCCTCACACGCTCCTCGAGTTCCTTCCAGATGTTCTCTATGGGATTTAAATCTGGAGACTGGGGCGGTGTCTTCAAAGTGTGAGGAATGTTGTACACGGTCCAAAGCCTTACAATTTCAGCAGTATGCTTCGGATCATTGTACTGCTGGAAGTAATAGTCATTCCCTAATCCCAGCTTCTCTGCACACTTTTTAAGATTGTTTTAAAGAACCCCCTTGTATTCAAATTTGTCCATGATCCCATCTATGAACACCAGTTCCCCAAAGCCAGATGAAGCTATACAGCCCCATACCATCACACTACTGCCACCATGATTCACTGTATTTACAATGTTCTTACGTTCACATTCTGTATTTGGCAGTCTCCACACTTTAAGACGTCCATCACTGTTGTGTAAGCAGAATTTGCTCTGTCCGATCAGAGAACCTTATCCCAGAATTATGTTGGTTTCACAACATACTGTTTAGGATATTCTATACGCTTTTTCTTATTCACCTTATTAACATATGGTTTCTTCCTAGGAACGCGGGCATTGTACCCAGTACAATGCCAGAATCACAATGCCAGAATATCGCTCAAGTTATCCTGGAATCTCAGATGCAGTGACACTCTGATTCTGCTTCACCATTTTTATTATTTGCCTTCTGTGGTGAGTTTAGAAGGAGCGCGATTTCTAGGTTTATTTACAACAGTATTTGTCTGTTTGAAGCGTTGAATTATGCAGAACACTGCAGTTTTGCTTCTGTTAATGGTTTTGGCTATATCACAGAGAGATTTGTTTTGTTTTTAGATAGTTATCACGATATTCCTCTCTGCCACCGTTGTCTCCTTACCTTTACGTCCCATATTACTTGTGAGTTCAGAATCGGCTGAATAACTGAGTACACTGACTCGAAGCGTAACATAAACACAACTGCTATGTGATAGGTGCGTGTAGGGTACGTCCAACCACCTTTCTCTCTGTTCGATTAGGTACGTACCCAATACTTATGTCCTCCAATAAGAGGGACAATAGAATAAATACATTGCAGATTGTGTAATAAATAAATGCAAAGTGATATCTTAAATACTGTTTCCGAGACACAAAAGGCTAATGTTTACATGTTTAGCAATTCAAAGCTGCCAAATAAATATTACAGTATTTATAGTACGTGCAGTGTTACATGTTACACTATTCGAATACTTCTGTCGGCCTCTGTATGTCCACTAGGTTATTTGCCTGTTATAACAGAATGCTGGAACACATTAAACACCCATAAACAAATAACTAAGGAATAGCTTCTTTATTGCGCTCTCATAAGCCAAAGAAATTTTTAATAGTAGCAAGCTACCTGGAGTATGTCGGTATGTTTACAAACTGCAACAACAGGCAACACGGCGTCACCTTTTTGCGATTCCTGCGATAGTGTGCACGTGGTGTTGCTGTTGTAAGTGCCTAATCCACTCATTTTGGAGCGTCTTTTTTAATGCGGCTATATTGGCTGTAAAAGCTATGCATATGTGTCACATAAAAGCTGAACAACTACTATATATTCTTTCGGTGTCGTTTTAAAACACCCTGTATAAGTAATTTATCCTTCAAGCCCTTCGTTCCTGCTTTGTTTTTCTTAAGATTTGAGAACTGTAAACACCTTTGGCTATGTTCTGCGATCTAATATTATTGAACAATAAAAAATTAAACTTTCATTGTCTGCGACAAATAAATTTGCACTATAAAGTACACTTAATACTCCTCTATTTCAAAGCATATTAAGTTAACTTTCTTAAAGGTAAGTAAAATTTTATAAACTCCTTGATATTTAGATTACTACTAATTTCCTGCGATGAAATTACAAGATCTGTAGATGCCACTACTGTTCATTTTTCATTTGTTTCTATCGTTCTTAAAATAAGATGTGCACTAAATCGGAACATATTCATTTCTAAACCTAATTTAACTTGAGGTATCCGTATACCTCTAGTACTGTAGTTGTCAAACACTCCTATAGGTCATGTATGAATAATGCAAGCCAGACCTATAACAGAAGTCAATAACAAGTTTATAGATTGGGTCCATATTAGGAGATCCTCAATTAGCTTTCATGAGTTTTCGTAACTTAACCTAGTATTTACCGTTTTTCTACGCTTTCGATTTTTACTCCATTACCACTATTAACTCGCCTAAAGCAAACTAACAAGAGAAAGTCACATACCAGATCAGCGTGGGTCATTTAAGTACCGCTTCCTTACCTGAAACAAAAAAAGATATTTAAAATTAATGACTGGTAGTGCAAAATGTACAAAACCTGTTGCCTGTGTAATACAATCTTACGTGCTACATTCATTACTTTCACTACACATTCTTTATCAACAACTATTGCACACTTATCCCTGTATTACTTCATGTTAATCAATATAAACTTTTGTACAATTTGTTTTAATACATATTTGTTTGTAGGTAAAATGGGGAATATGGAATACTGTAGGTTCAAGCGCAGTTATATATTAAGAATGAATCAGTATGTAGTAGCTTTGATATTCTGTTCCCTTTGGAATATTACCAGAACAAAAATAGCGGTAAAAAAGGAAACAATTTGACATTTGAAAAGTAAAAGTAATGGAACCGAGTGTGATGGTTCAGGCGGTTTCGTCTGTGGCCCGGGTTCGATTCCCGTGCCCGACGTACCTGACCCATGGGATTTTCAGGGGTTTCCCCTAGGTCGCCAGGCGAATGCTGGGCAGGCTAATTACATCTCCCGAATTTCCTGTCCCTCCATTTCATATGCATTATCACTTCATATCACCTCTCATCTGGTGGTCTCTTTCAGGATATAATTGCCGGCGAGTGTCTCGGCGCTGTCGTGACTGTTTGGATTGGCCACCCTCTGCCTCCTTTTGCCTCATCCTTCATCCCGGGGATGGCCCTATTGTGACTCCGTCCCCTTCAGCTGCTTTAGTGCAAACGCTGCGGACCCTTAGCACTCCTGGTACTTCTGACGTAACCAGAGGAACATTCGAGCCACTCCCTGAATGCCGGGCTATAGAGAGGGTGAGGGATGCACTTCACGTTGATTTTTGCAAGATATTCAGCAACAACATTGGCAATATGCGGCCGCGCGTTATCGTGGTGCAGCATCCAGCCTGCTTCATGGAAATATGGTCTTTTGCGCCCGATATGGACTTGCAATGTTTTTAGGCGAACCCTGTAGTATTGTCCAATTACTGGTGTGTGTGTGTGCAGGTACAACATGCTGATAAACCACTCCATGAATATCAAAGAACGAGATGGTCATAACTTTTCCAGCAGAAGCAACCACTTTAGCTTGTTGGGGGTTCGGTGATGGAGATTTCCACACTGAGTTTTGCTGTTTGCTCTCAGGATCAAACTGATGTAGCCAAGTTTCATCAGCAGTGATTACGTTTGAAAGAAACTTCGGATTTTCATCTAATATCAACTTTAACTGCATGCACACCTGCATGCGAATGTCGTTTTGTTCGGGAATCAACAGTCTTGTAACCCATCGCGCACAAACACGTCTCATGTGTAATGTTTCTGTCACCAACGTGTGGGTGGCGCCCAATGAAATGTTCAGTATTTCAGAAAGTGATCTTAAGGTAATTCGTCGATCCTGCCCCACAATGGTAGCAGCAGTATTGATGTTTTCTTCAGTAAGGGGAGTAACTGAAGCACTGGGTCCACCTTCCTTTGAAATTGATTGTCTCCCCTCTTTAAACATTTTAAACCCTTTTCGAGCTGTGCTGTAGGGATGAACGGACTCTCCATAGGCCTCCTGTAACATTGTATAGGCCTCAACTGAAGATTTGTCGAGACGAAAGCAGAATTTCAAAGACGCATATTGTTACTCGCGTGTTACCTACATTGCAGCGGTAGGCGATACTGAATCTGTCTGAACTTGCCTGGTTCTCACAGGCGGGAACCATGTACGTGTTTGTATCACATTAAGCTAACAGAATATAATAAGATTGAATTTTAGTGCGAAAAATTATGGCCGTAAAAATTATGATCATTCTTTATTGAACAGCCCTCGCATTTCAAATATTATAATCATGAATAAAATTTAATTAGCCAGCAAAGTTCTCTATATAGGTCTTCGAATACCTCTGCATTTCCCTTAATTTTACATGATTGGAAACAATATAAGAGATTAAAGCTTACTAGAAAAAAGTTCGAAATTAATTAAAATACGAGTATATGTGCAAATTATGTGAAATAACATTCGTTGACTCATGTGCTTTAGTATGAACTGTGTTTCCAAATATTGCATGCAAGTTGCATGTGCAATTTGAAGTAATTCCCAGTAAAACAGTTACCACGTTAACCCAACGTGTTTAAAATAAGAGCTTCATATATGAATTTTTATTTAACACCCAGAATACGTACAAAAAGGGAAAGGCTTAGAGATATTTCAGGTGGGGCTTACATGTAATGAATACTCCAAAGGACGTTAGATTCGTTACTAGTTGAGAAGCAACTGTTGCCGAGCTAGCACGACGTCACAGTTCCTATTTCCGTACATGAAGCTATAAATTCAAATAACATTTCCTGGAACTTCTACAATATCTATGACCCAAGCTGTCACATCTAGAATAAACATGTCAAATAGATAAATTGCAAAAAAAAAAAAAAAAAAAAAAAAAAAAAACATATTTCTAACAGCATATGCAGGAAACTTAGTTATCGCAAATGTAGAAATAGCGAAAACAGCTGACTGCAAACTTAGGCGGTACAACTAGCAATTGATTTCGCTTTTAGCGCATACAATCAGAATTTGCTGTGGATGACACCTTCATGCTCCATTCTATTAGCCGATACATATTGACATGGTACATATTAGCATTCCTGCACAGCTCTCTCCATTTTGTCATCCCTCTGTAAAGTGCCTGGAGGTTTACCGAGATATCTTAATCATGCGAGAGAAATATAATTTTCTCAAGAAACGTTATAACTACAGCTCGCTTAAAATTCATTCTTGTTGCTTCCTTAAACATCTTTATAGAATCACTATTAAGGAGTCCTTCTTCTGATTACTGTGATGAACAACTAGAAGACTAATATCACATATTTTTTGAATACAAGAAAATATAGTAATACATTTCCAGGATCAGACACTGGGCTTAGGCACACTGCAATGAGAACATATTTAAATATTCATGTTTAAATATGAAATTTGGAACATTAATTCACGTAATACTAGAAGCTAGATGTAAGTAATAATAGTATATGCAGATGTTCTTTATTATTGTACTTCAAAGTGTTGTTATATTGTTGTAATTGGCTTTATGTCATCAGATATCTAATTCCGAATAAATAAAATAATAAAAACAATCATATGGACAATGAGGGAGAAAAATATAAGCGGGATTTATTAGAAACATTACATGAATATAATATGAGATTACACAGATTCCCTTAGCTATTTCGTTTAAAATCAAATCACTATTATGTTACCATACATATTTCCAGTGCCAGACAGTGGGCTTAAGCATTCATCCTTCGTGCAACGTTACTCATTTAATATTTAAAATGTAATGTATATACTGCAATGACAAAATATTTAAATATTCGTGTTTAAATATAAAATTTAGAACATTCGTCACGTAATGTTAGAAGCTACATGTAAATAGTAATGATATATGCAACAGTTCTTTATCATTGTTCTTCAAAGTGTTCTTATATTGTTGTCATTGGCTTTGTCATCAGATATCTAATTCCAAAGAAATAAAGGAGTAAAAGCAATCCTTAAATATGAACAATGAGGGACAAAAATGTAAGCGGTATTTGTTAGAAACGGGTTCATGAATATAATCTGAGATTACATAGATTCCGTTACTTCTTTCATTTAAAATCAAATCAATGTTTTGTTACCATACATACGCCTTGAAAGAACATCGAATGTGTTCAGCATAGTAATCAAAACTATCAAATTGAGACCTCGAAACAAGTCAGAACACAACGAAGTCATCTGTTTCTTCATAGAGGGAAAAGCATTTTCCTTAGAGTATATCATCCCGCTATGCACCGCCGAGACTCCCCCTGACAATTCTACTCTGAAAGAAACCACCAGATGAGAGATGACATGAAATGGTCATGGAGGTGAAATGTAAGGAAAGGAAATTCGGGGCATGTAATTAACCTATCCAGCATTCGCCAAGCGACCCGGGAAAAAATAAAAAAATCCCATGGTTTAGGTAGGTCGGCCATGAATATCGAACACGGACCTCACGAATGCGGGCAACAAACGAAACCGCCTGAAACATCCCGCTCGGTTTTTTTTTATTCACACACTTAAACCTTATATTATCAAGCCACAACAAATTATTTCGATGTTATTATCGACGTGCGAGGCAACAATAAACTTAAGCTACACCTTTATCTTAGTGTCGGTGTAAAAGCTGTAATATAAATCGCCAACATTAACGACACGTGCAAATGGTTCTTCAGTTTCCGTTGCAAAGCTTAATTAGTTATGTTCTATAATTGTATTTCCTGAACTCTTTCTTAGATATCTACCTTATCTAAAACCGCCCTTCATTTCATATCAATTTTAACATCGTCCATGGGTTCGTTTTTAGTATTGTTAAATTGTTTTTCAGGCTAGCCACGCAGAGAATTAACTGGAAGGTTGATTGATTACCTGAAAGTGAAACCTTACGGAAGGTCAACGGAAAAGGCACATGTGATCCAGCGAGGTGGTTCACTTTTTATATACATCGGTTACTATATAAGTATTAAATAGAATAAATTAGAATAAATTGTGTAATATACTATGCTTTATCAGAAGAGTATCTTACACGAAATGGTCGGCAGTCGCATAAAAGGGAGAAGAGATAAAATAGAAGCCATTTACAGTTATAGCCCTCCCCTTCCGATTCTGACCTCTTCTGACCTCTCAGTGGCCGATTCTGACACCGACCCTAGCTTTTGTGACTGTCAGCGCGCAAAGTACGTGAACCTTGTGAAGCCGTTCCTTTGCACTAAAATGATATAAGTGGGGAGGCTTCATTTTTGCATATTTACTCTTTTGTGCGAGTGTAGTATATAATTTTGAGAAGAAATTATTTTAAAAGTGAAGGAATACTCCAGCTATATACATATATAACTTTATTTATCTCCCTGATTATATTTTATTGCAGTAAATTTAGAAAAATATTGGCGAAGGAGCCATAGCTATTAGGAACGTAATGATTTTAGTTTTACTCAGCACTTTAGTAACCTTCATATTCACACTATTCTAAATACCTAGAGCTGTTTTACAGATATAATTTAGTCTAATGTTGATATATTTTGTGTGCTGAAAGCTATTCATGCATGCTTTAAGCAACCGTATCACCAGACACATTATATGTTCACATTGAGATAGAAAATTGGTTCATATTCGATTTATGGTATAATATTAAGGAATAGAATAAATTATAGTGAAATACTTGCTTGTTTACGGGCGGCAATGACATCATAGGTGTGCAAAATTTGTAAAGAGAATCAATGACATCTATATTTTTACACTCTCTGTTTACGATATCCACGTCCCCGAAGAGCATTCTCAAGCTTTCTATAAGTGTTCTAAATTTAAAACACATTTTCTCAATAAAAATGGACTACATCTGTTATTATTAACCAGAAAGATATCATACAGATATACAATTAAATTATTTTAGCACCCAAGATAAAACAATGACTCAGTAATTAATAAGGTATTGGATAATAATTGAATAAATAATAAAAAACTCTAGTTTTAATTACCTAAAAGTGAAAGCCTACATGTAAAACTAAGCAAATTAAGACAAATGAATGGAAGATTAAAGTACCAAAGCAAAGTTATAAAGAAACGACATTACCAAAAACGATATTCTTAAATGAAAACTGGAGAGTAAAATATACAGACCGGAAAAGAATGGAAATGTAGATACGGAATTTCTAAGAGCAATAGCACCATTTGTCCTTTTGGTTACACAAAGAAATTGAGAAATTCGCGAACATTTAAACATAGACAAACATAAGTGAAAAAAAGTAAATGAAAATAAAAGTAACTGGTACCAGCATATATTAAGGCTCCAATATAATGGTTGCGAAATATATATCTAGAAAATAACTCAACTAGGAAGAACAAGAACATGACGGAATGATATTAACTGAGGGAGGGACAGATCGACGCTTTGGAGAAATAGGAAACTACAGATGTAAACTACAACAGATCACGTAGAGTCAGACTGAAAAATTCAATGCCATAGCCGGGATTTGAACCACGGATCTTCTGGTTGCCGTCCAGCAGCTCTAACCATTGAGTTGCTATGGCCAACGTGCCGATAAGACATTAAATTCTCCAACTGATTCGTATTTTTCCCGGTAAACCACTTAGGAGTCCTCATAAACACATGAGACAACTACCTTAATGGGGACTTACAACATGTAAGTACTTTAAGGCCCTGGTTTTATAGGTAACCACTATTAGGTCAATTAATGGAAATTGTTCTTTCACACTGGCCGTGTGTACGCTAAATTGTGGAAACGTAGAGTCAGACTGAAAAATTCTATTCAATTTTCAGTCTGACTCTACGTTTGCACAATTTAGCCTAAACACGGCCAGTGTGAAAGAACAATTAATTTCTACAACAGATCAATGTTCTGCAAATGATATAGTAGGAGAATTAGACCAAAGATGTATGCAAAAAGTATAAATATTATCACAGAAGTACATATTTGGTAGTCAACATAGCCCCTAATTATCCCTAAATGTCATATGATCTTGGGGATAAGCTGGGGATAATCACCAAGTAATTATTGGACCTATTTCTGAGATGAAGGCTAGGTCAGAGTCCATCGCCTTCAATGATACAGTAGGCGCGATTTTGGGAGCTATTGTTCTCGGATATGTACATAAGATAACCTTCTTTTTATGCGAGATCACAGAGATCAAGTCTGCATAGACTTTTGGTGTGGAGGTCCAAATGAAAGATCATCAGAACTAATACGGTGTGTACCAAACGTTGTTTCAAACGGTAAGTGACGGAAGCGCACTTCGACGAAACAACAAACGATCATGCATGTACAAATGTGGAAACAAGCCGTTGTGTGTATCCTCTGGGATCTTTCAGTCTCTCCCTCGTGCCTCTCCCCTGGTAGCTGCTGACAGGAGAGACAAAAACAAGTGCAATGCTCAAAGCGGAGTATTACAGCGGCTGTTGCTAATGCTCTATACATCAACGGAAAAAAGAGCACGCAAATATTTCCATGCGTATTCGTTTTTTACAAATAAGCAAACAGTTTGGATAAAACAAACGTTGATTTATTCAAAAGCAAGACTTTATAAAGAAATAGCGCTAGTTTTAGGGTTTAGCAATACAAGATTTCCGAGCTAAAGAAGAATGAAGTGCAGCAGGTAGTGAGAAGACATTAAAAACTATATGAATTTCCTAATTTTCATTCAATTTAATTTTGATGAGGACCATTTGGTGCATTGTTGACCCTCTTCAACACTTTTCCCTATACCTACGATACGGTTCTGGAAAATCTCTACTAGCGCGAGCTTCAAAGCTTCCAGTCAGCACTTTAATATTCCGTTTTATAACTACTTTTGACATCGCAACTAAAGTGTTCAGAGTAGTAAAGCCAAACTAGCTCATATCGCGTAATTTATTTTATGAGAGGAAGATATTCTGGTGTCTCTGAATAGCTCAGATGTTAATCTATTCCTATTGGACGGAAGCGGCGTAGCGATCGCATCCTTCAGGGTGCTGGATTAGAGTTCGTTGTTATCCAGCTTCCATGTAGTAAGATATACCTTAACTAATCAGCAGCATCCAAATATCTTCCCCGTGAAGTGTAAATCATATGATAGGAGCAAGTTTCACTTTACTACCATTATCATCGCAGTAAAGATATCAGTATAATTATAAAATGGACTATACTTTGGCCAACTGAGCTATAGATTAATTTAGGGAAGGGTATCTTGATACAAGCGTATTTAAAATGTTTTGAACGTAACTTTCTATGTACCACTAGAGTGTTCTCTTAAATCACAAATATGACATTCTAATTGGTTAACAGAATTAATTGTTCAAGGACTGTTCAAGCTGCTTTATGTTTTTTTTTTTTTTTTTTTTTTTTTTTTTTTTTTTTTTTTTTTTTACTTTCCTCGTATCAAATATTAATAACAGAAACAATAATAGTTATAATATCGTTATTATTTATTATGTGTATGTATGTGTAGTGTTTAACGCCCGCAGGCGGTGACACTGATGATACACGAGATGAAGATGGTGCACCGGTGGAATGAGATGGCATGGGAAACCGGAGGTCCCGGAGAAAACCCGCCCCAGCGCCGTGTTTTCCACCACAAATCTCACTTTCCGGTCGAACCCGGGCCGCCTTGGTGAGAGCCAAGCTGTCTAACCACTGAGCCACGGCGTGGCCGTTTTTTGGGGTGTATTGTAGTTACATCTACACTCCTGGAAATGGAAATAAGAACACATTGTCGCCGGTGTGTCAGAACCACCATACTTGCTCCGGACACTGCGAGAGGGCTGTACAAGCAATGTTCACACGCACGGCACAGCGGACACACCAGGAACCGCGGTGTTTGCCGTCGAATGGCGCTAGCTGCACAGCATTTGGGCACCGCCGCCGCCAGTGTCAGGCAGTTTGCCGTGGCATACGGAGCCATCGCAGTCTTTAACACTGGTAGCATGCCGCGACAGCGTGGACGTGAACCGTATGTGCAGTTGACGGACTTTGAGCGAGGGCGTATAGTGGGCATGCGGGATGCCGGGTGGACGTACCGCCGAATTGCTCAGCACGTGGGGCGTGAGGCCTCCACAGTACATCGATGTTGTCGCCAGTGGTCGGCGGAAGGTGCACGTGCCCGTCGACCTGCGGCCGGACCGCAGCGACGCAAGGATGCACGCCAAGACCGTCGGATCCTACGTAGTGCCGTAGGGGACCGCACCGCCTCTTCCCAGCAAATTAGGGACACTGTTGCTCCTGGGATATCGGCGAGGACCATTCGCAACCGTCTCCATGAAGCTGGGCTACGGTCCCGCGCACCGTCATGCCGTCTTCCGCTCACGCCCCAACATCGTGCAGCCCGCCTACAGTGGTGTCGCGACAGGCATGAATGGAGGGACGAATGGAGACGTGTCGTCTTCAGCGATGACAGTCGCTTCTACCTTGGTGCCAATGATGGTCGTATGCGTGTTTGGCGCCGTACAGGTGAGCGCCACAATCAGGACTGCATACGACCGAGGCACACAGGGCCAACACCCGGCATCATGGTGTGGGGAGCGATCCCCTACACTGGTCGTACACCTCTGGTGATCGTCGAGGGGACACTGAATAGTGCACGGTACATCCAAACCGTCATCGTACCCATCGTTCTACCATTCCTAGACCGGCAAGGGAACTTGCTGTTCCAACAGGACAATGTACGTCCGCATGTATCCCGTGTCACCCAACGCGCTGTAGAAGGTGTAAGTCTACTACCCTGACCAGCAAGATCACCGGATCTGTCCCCCATTGAGCATGTTTGGGACTGGATGAAACGTCGTCTCACGCGGTCTGCACGTCCAGCACGAACGCTGGTCCAACTGAGGTGCCAGCCGGAAATGGCATGGCAAACCGTTCCACAGTACTACATCCAGCATCTCTACGATCGTCTCCATGGGAGAATAGCAGCCTGCATTGCTGCGAAAGGTACTAGTGCCGACATTGTGCATGCTCTGTTGCCTGTGTCTATGTGCCTAGGATTCTGTCAGTGTGATCATGTGATGTATCTGACCCCAGGAATGTGTCAATAAAGTTTCCCCTTCCTGGGACAACGAATTCACGGTGTTCTTATTTCAATTTCCTGGAGTGTATATACAATTTTATATACAATTTTATATCTATTTTTAAAACAATCTTAATTGCACTTATAAATACCGTGAGTACATCAACAGATTAGCAGTATTAGCACTAACTACTATCTCTGTTATTCCAACTATCATTACACTACTTCCATCATTTTATCCAATTATCACTGAAGGTCATACGTATGGTCTCCTCATTTATCCGGTTGTAGATAGGAGACAAGCTTTTCGTTTATGAAAGCAACAACCAATACCAACCAGGCTACTTGGTGCAGTTGTGCTACCAGCATCGGGTTATGCTAGTTTAAATTTCTGCTGTCGTGTGTTGATGAGGTAGAGAGGCGACACCTCTAGGTGATACATTGCTTGAACCAAGTAGTACCATGCATTGCAGCTTGGATTCTTTCACAAATACAACAATAGTGGTTATCATCTAAACTGTAACCATTACTTAGCGTATGAAATTCTTTCATTAAAACCAGCTCAGAAGAAAATAAGAATGAACTGCTACTGAACCATAGACGTAGGAGAAGTTAAGAAACCACCTGCCCCCTAAGTTTCCTCGTACAGTGTCCTGACATTTCCAAAGAGCACTCTGATCGACTTTTACTCACTTTAAGATTTTGGCCTCTAGCTATGCATATTGTAGTGATACATAGTGTAGAAGCCAAAGTCATATGAATCCCCACGTCTGCTCATTTTACTTGAGTAAATGTAGATGCTATCACCGCGACACCAGACCGACGCGTGGCCGCTCGCACGTGAGCGTGGCTGATAACCAATCTGGGACACAACAATAAGTACCACTTCTCAACTCCAGAAGATTTACTAGAGTCTGTTCTAGAAGATTTTCCAGAACCTTCGCTATGTGTTCGGCATCACTCAGCAATCAATTTATACACGAGTTCACCTGTGAGCGATACAACGAGGAAGTGCAAGTTGTGGGCAAGGGAATGAGTACTTCCGTTTAGTGTGGCTCGTAGATTGAATTCAGGTATAGTGGAGTTGAGCCGAATAGGAGCTTTCAGTAAATTGTTCAGTGCAATTCAGTTGTGAGGTGATTCAGCAGTTGAACTGTAATTTGATGAATAAATTGTGCTTTGTTCCGAATAGTGCTACAGTAACTCAGGCGTTACACTAAACACCGAAGTGATGAAGTTTAACAGTAAGTGGTGTTCTCATTTGTTGCAGTATTTTGCTATTAAATGACGTAGAAACATTTACGTTGCCAATGTACATTCTCATAATAGAGCTCATTGAGTTTAAAGTTCTGAAGAAAAATTTGATTTAATCTCAGCAGTAGTGTAGAGTGAGGATCCTGCCCCCCCCCCACCCATATGCCTCTTCAAGATGTGCAGTTGAAAAACGATCTAAGCTTTAATTTATAACTTTTCTAAAAAAAAAAAAAAAAAAAAAAAAAAAAAAAAAAAAAAAAAAAAAAAAAAAAAAACTTTCTTTATTCAATAAAAACTTAACGTTTTGTAAAGAACCAACCTGTCTAATAAAATTCTGTTATGCGGATATTCTGTAAAAGAGTGACAACAGATACTCTGAGAACAGCAAGAAGTCCGTAACTTATTTATAACCAAAATTGGGTAACATTCCATTTTATTCAGTTCAAGTTAATACTTTAATTAACCGTGGAAGGCCTTGTGAATGGCATTAATAATCTAGTTCGTGATTACTTAACTCATAATAAAAGTAAACCATGTTGTAAATGATATCAACTAAATATTTTGCACATACTCCCTCCCCGAGCTCATTATTTTACTTTTTCTGTTATACTCTCTCTCTCTCTCTCTCTCTCTCTCTCTCTCTCTCTCTCTCTCTCTCTCTCTCTCTCTCTCTCCTTTCCTATCTCTCCCTTCCTACTCTCTGTATGTGTTTGTATGCATCAAAGTAAAACCACACACGGATACGTACACAAATGTCTATGCCGGAGGTGGAACTCTTGATGTTCCTTCCTGTAGAGGACTGCCAGCCAGTTAATCAGCGCGGACAACCACGCAAACTATTTTGCTTTAGGCACAATGCCTTGCGCATTATACAGCCTGTTTGTCCCACTCTGCCTTTATTGATGGAAAATATGAGCTACTATCAACATTCAGTAAAAGTAGTAAAACACGTTTACAAAATGGATATAAACTCGGGAAGGTTGTTTCGCAAATAGCGAAATGCAGCATGAATTCTGGACCAAGATAAAATGAGAAATATGGATCAAAAGATGCACTGAGATCATTCAGAGCACGGTCAGAACAGTGAAATGCTTAGAAAAGTACCACTGCTTCTTTTTACCTAAAATAGTACTCTCTTTACCACATATGTTCCAGAACATTCCTGTATGAGCCAATCTCTAATTGGTTTGAATTCAATTCCGACACCCACTGTGTTTCAAATGGGAAGAGTTCTCCCCTGTAGCCGACCAGATGCGTTAGAGCGTTCACCGTTGCCACCTCGTCATCCCCACTCTTTTTATATCTCCCTCTCTGGCACACTTGCGAGTGTTCGTGGCGCTAGACGTAAGGGAAAGCAAACTGGATTTTCCAAAGTTTTATAATAATGCAGTTGTTGAAATTAAAATTTCAACAGGATATTCTTATATTATGCAAATGGTTTAAATATTTAGTTTAAAATTAATTATAGTTTATGAAATAATTATTTTTCTAATCCAACGAAAATACCAGCGGTGCATCCGTATAGCTGTGAATGTTACTTACGTTAAGAGATAATTCGTCATTGTCATTGTCTTCAATGTCTGATTACTGCAAATTTATGATGATAGGTTTCAAAATTTCATCATCTACTTTATCTGATGTCTCACACAGTTTTCCCATGTCTCTTGTCAATTTGTTTGTGAATAAGTCATTCAACGTCAGTTTAAACATATTATTTCTGTTTGCATCATAATTTGAGGCCACATTAATTGTTCTAGCAGTAGTAAGAGGGGAGGGGGGATAGATCACGTCTCATTGATCCAGCTGATACACTTTTTTATGGAAGAGTAACTAAATAATGCTGCTTTGAACTCTCTAGAATAAATAGAAATTACGAACCATACATAAACAAAGATATAATGTGACCAGACACGTTCTGCCAGACTAGCAAGAAGTGTATGGTTTCCTCTCGTCGAATTTAACAAACACCTTGGCTTATTCAACATATTTCTTTCACCACGTCATGTTTACGTTTCAGTTCTGAGTAATTTCACCTATACGTTCAGGCGTATATACCAACCAATAATATTCATTACAATGCTTACGTCGCAATGCATTGTTATAATATAATGGTATATAATATATTTATTTGTATTAGGAAAACTATTTGAGCTAAAATTATGGGGTTCTCATGGTTATGTTAGATACAGTATGCGGCAAACACGCATACGAGTGTTAAAGTGATTGAGTTCTAATTGGAGCTATGAGTTCTCCTATCCTCAGGTGAATGGTTGTAGGAAATGGATTTTGGTAATTGTTGGCTACTCAGTCGTATTAACAACACTTTGTTGCAGAATTGTTTGGTTTAATTCCTACTAAGTTTACTTATCGACTTGGATCGGTGACCATCTGTTAGTAAAAGTCCTAACATAAATTCAATTTTACTTGAAACCCTGGATTACTTGTTTAAAGTTACTTCCGCGCGGTTTCTATTTCTTCTTTATACGGCGACTACTTTGCTCTAATAAACTTCTAATGCTGCTTCCACTTACGCTGGTTGCGCTAATCTTAACTTCCCAACATTTCAGACATTTAAATATTCGCTTCTCTTCTTAATGCGCATGAACACGTCCTTCCTGTCGTAATATCATCTTTAAGTAATTTTGTCTTCCTTCACGATTCAGTTCGAACCTTATTCTGACCCCCTCTGTAACTTTATCACATGACCAAACTAGCTCACCCTTCTCAAATGTTACATTATTACAAGTTTCTCATTTATTTCAAATTTTCGCATTGGTTTGCAAAACTCATTTAACTCATTGACGTTCAGCCCACCCTGACATGTTTGTAACGGTATACATCGTTATCAAATCAGCCAAGTAAATTTCTTTAGCGTTCATGCTCAACTGCATTTTGATAGCCCTTTGTCTCAACACATTCCTGGCTGAGAGTATTCTATAGTTCTCAGACATTGAACTTTTGCTAGCACAAAGAAGGTAACGGTCCTTCCTTCCTGTCTCTGACGTGTACAGATTTTTACAAGAATATTTATCTTTCTTGCCTGGATGCCAGTATATATGGTATATTAAATTATGTTCTTCGCTTCTTATTCTTTAAATCAACCGCTACTTTAATCATTGCTCTATCCATTCTAATTTCATATTATTATAACAAGATTTTTATATTAGTTTAGCAAATCATTTTTATTAATTTATCTTCTTTTTGAATTATCTGATTTCGATTAATTCGCCGCCTCCTAATCGCTGCCTGATGCTGCCGTTACAATTACTCTCTACCTTCCACATGGATCAGTTTTGGCAAAATCTGAACTTCTGTCTTAGCGCGAATAGTATTTCATAATGATTAATTAGGGGGAATGCAATATGACAACACCGCAGGACTCTGATTGGTTGCTCACCTTGTAGCGCTCAAGGACAAACACCTTCCATTTGAAACACATAATATGTAACATCAGGAGTAGATGAGCGGCGAAAGGAGAGGAGTACAAAAACGTTTCTAAATGAAATCCTCAGCAGTCCCTCGACGAATCCTTCTTATATTACTCTGACGTCAAAAGTGTAGTTAGATGTCAATCTCCTTGCCAGCGTAAGCCATGGTGCATTGAATCGGCACAAATGTCACCAAGTGGAAATAAATCAAAGCCACCAGTACTCAGATGTTGGCAACAAAAGAGATATTAAAATAACTAAGCTTTTAAACGCTAGATTATGTTTCACAATGTAACATGTGAGTCACCGAAAGACCAACAGAATTTAAAATAGCAGCAAAAATGTGTTTTTGAATGAGTGTAACGCAGGACGGGTTAGGAAAGTAGAAGCTTCCTGGCGCTGGCCAAGACGGAAATGCGAAGCGCTTTAACACTTCTCATCCAGCTCGTGGAGAAGGAAATTGCTTTATTACAGAGCAGGAATGTTGTAGGAGGAAATTACAGGAAAAGGAGGGTTTCAGTGGCACATGCGAGGGAGAAAGACACAGGCCGGCAAAAGTGAGGTATGGTCTCAAGTCTTTGTACCACCTACAAGACAAATTACTTCTGCTACACCAACACTCATTAGTGCTACGCAAAATGCGACAAAAACGTCTTGTGCAAGAAAGGATATTAAATGTTGTAGGCTCGAGAAAATATGCTACACAAAGAAGTGTATTTTTAATTTGTTTGTATGCTGGGGTTAAAGGTCAAATTAAAAGACTTTCTGTTTATTAAAATAACTATTTTGATCTCTTCGTGTAGTTTGGTGTATACTGAATAATTTGAATTCGGTTTTATAGCATCTGTCAAACTAATATTTGTATGTAAAAACTTGCTTTTTATAGCTTAAAGTATCCGCACAAGGAAAACTAAATTCTGAAGTACAAATACAGTGTACATCTTTCTGTATGTTAATAGGAGATACAACGAAGGAGGAACCTCGCACGCTTAGACCCACACAGAGCCATTGCGTCTATCATTTCCGGGAAGAAGAAATGTAGGCTGACAGATCAGAGAGGAACGGAAGTCTGTAAGAGTTCTAGGTTCGAAGACCCATTTTTTAAACTGAAGCTGCCTAGAGTGGGCAATCGAAGCAGCCTTTTCCATTGGGAGTATCTGCTCATTGCTTTCAGAAAGCAATCGGAGGTTTCATAAGCATACAGTGGCCATTGGAGGTGTATTGTGTGTTATATTATTCAAAATTTATTTACACTATATGTATACCATAGAAGACCTTTGCCCTGTGATAACATTTTGTAGTACTATGCTTTATAAGCAGGCAAGCCCTCACAAGTTATCGGTACATATTTATGTATAAAAGTAATTTAGCTAATCCTCTAAAGCACTACCATTCCTTGTTAATCAAGAGTCAAATGTTATTTGCATCTTTCTTGTACTGGACCCTTTTCCTAACAATATGTTATTTAACGTGCTAGTTCTGTTAGATATGATTATATGTTTAATCTTGAATCAGCTATTTAGATTTAATTTTATTTAAAATTATTTGTGAATGTAGTGGATAGGGAACGTGGCTAACAATTGAAAGTGTGAAAGTGGTCAGATAGAAGAACAGGAAATTGAATATTAATGTTAATTTTAATCACAACCATATTGTAAATTTTAGTGAAATAGTGTGAAAAAGTGATTTAAAAGAAACATTATGAGGACATAATTAAATATTACAACAAGAATTGTTATAATTGGATGTGAAAGGGTAGAGCCAGACTGAAAAATTCAATGCCATAGCCGAGATTTGAACCATGGATCTTCTGGTCTCGGTCCAGCCGCTCTAAACCATTGAACTACTATGGCCAACGTGCCAACATGACATTAAATTCTCCAACTGACTCGTGTTTTTTCCGGTAAACCACTAGGAGTTCTCATAAACACATGAGACAACTATCTTAATGGCGACTTACTATGCTGTAAGTACGTTAAGGCCCGGACTTTATTGTTCGGAGCATTATTAGATACAATTAATGAAAATTAATTGTTCTTTCACACTAGCCGTGTGTAAGACGCACTATGAAAGGGTAGAGCCAGACTGAAAAATTCAATGCCATAGCCGGGATTTGAATCATGGATCTTCTGGTCTCCGTCCAGCCGCTCTAAACCATTCAGCTACTATGGCCAAAGTGCCAACATGACATGACATCACGAGTCAGTTGGAGAATTTAATGTCATGTTGGCACGTAGGCCATAGTAGCTCAATGGCTTAGAGCAGGTGGACGGAGACCAGAAGATCCGTGGTTCAAATCCCGGCTATGGCATTGAATTTTTCAGTCTGGCTCTACCCTTTCATAGCGCGTCCTACACACGGCTAGTGTGAAAGAACAATTAATTTCCATAATTGCATGCGACGTGGACCAATAGAAGGATGAGTTGCCGTTGCAACGGTAGGACCAATAACTTGAAATTGCCGAAGCAAGCGTTCTTCCGGATTCAGCCGCCCTAGAGATAATGTCCCGTTAATCAGTAAGTCTGCAAAGAGGACGCGAAGTAGAGAACACTGTATAAGCAATACAGTTGCTTTAAAATTATGTAATATCGACGTTCACGAAAGTGATTATTTGTTCAGTGTTCAAAGAGTTGCTTTAAATGGTATAATTAAATTAGAATATCATTTTCGAAAATAAATTTATAAAAAATTATTTAATCTTCCTACAAATCCATCATCGCCTCTCGGCCCGCCTCGGTAGCGTAGATGGTAGCGTGTCTGCCTCACGTTCAAGAAGTCCCGAGTTCAAATCTCAGTTAGGGTGTGTTACCTGGATAAGTATGTACTTAGGCTTTCACGACCGGCGCCCATTTGTAGTAAATGTTATTCCGAGCTTATTGACCGTAGTCTAACAGTGTGAATTTTGCCTGACGTTTCGCTCAAGACTGCGTTGAGCATTCTCAAAGGCCAATAAGCCCGGAAGAACATTTACTACTACCTAGATAAGGTTTTCTACGGGGTTTTCCCTTATCCTGAAAGACGAATATCGGGTGGCTGTAAGCTCCATGGACCCCGGACTCAAATGAGCATCATTTCACCGATTTCATTCATCGTCCGGTATGACAACGTTGGAGAACGTAAATTAAAAATAAAAAAAAAAAAAAAAAAATCGCCTCTCATCCGCGACCGCGCCCTGAAAAAATAGATCTTCATGTTAACACGAGAGCAGCTGTGGTAAGTTTCAGAATACAGCTTCGAGATAATCAACGTGGCGTATCATTGCATCACATCACGACAATTGCCTCATAACTACGATGAAACATTTAAGTTACCAACTTCGGAAGATTCCGAAGGGCCTTTTAAATGAAAACGTTCCCTAAAGTTCTCTTTAATAACGATGATCTGGACAGCTTAAGTAAGAAATGAGAAATGGATTCTTAAAGAGTGCATCCTAATGATCTAAATAAGGAAAAAGACGAGAACATCGAACTTGGAATGCAGTTCCTACTATTTTTGCATTTATTTCAACACGGACGACATAGAATACTGTAGGATACGCTATTTATTTATAAAACATGTTAACATTTTTGCTTCTATTTGAACATAAGTGTATTCCTGGACCATGAAATCCTAATACAATGAGATGTTTAGCGTGACTAGAAGCTTCCAAAGTTTTGAAATAGAATGAACATGTATTGTTTCAGTCAGCTCGAAAGAAAATAAGAGAACCTGTTTCTTAAAAATCATTTTACGAACAATAAGACAGCATAAAAACAAATTAAAACAAATCGTTCCTGCAGAAAGCAGTGTGCTGCTAGAAGTTTTAAATCCTGACACGAAAAACATTGTGATTCACTTCGAAAAGTATGGAGTACTGGGACAATGGCATTAAAGTTAAAAAGTTTTCCCGTAAGAACAAGGCATGTAAGAATCGCTGTGCTAATGCTTTCCTTTGCCGTACTTAAAAACTTAAAGAAAATATCTGGAAAATATGTACTTAGATAAGTATATTAGACGAGTTTGAGCTCTCACATTTCAAAACTGACAACTTTGGTTTCTTCAGGAAAGAATATTAAATAATGTTTGTAATAGGACCCTGAAAACTACTTTGAAAGTCGGATAATACTTGGAACTGCAACGCAAGTTCCTTTCTTTTTCTTTCTTCCTTCCAATTATATCCGCCTTTAACTGGAATGTGTATATCAGGGATGGTGCATAATCTGTATCTGTCTGCCTCTCTCTCTCTCTCTCTCTCTCTCTCTCTCTCGCACACACATACACATTCGTATTTACAGACACTGACTCCGTTATCTCTCCATCTATTTTTTAACTCCTCTTAGGTTCATTTGGATGGCCAATGAACGAAATACAGAAATGATGCTTAAAGGGGCCCGAATTCCTAGACATTCTTCTTCAGAGGATAACGGTAGCCTCTGCGAAATCCTTATTCAAGTGACTCTTCTAAAGAGATTCAAATAAGCCACCACTTTCCCGTATGGGAGGAGAGCCGTCCCCTTCAGCTGCTGTGGTGCGAGCGCTGCGGACTCCTAACTTTCGTGGTACCTCTGATGTTACCAGAGGAACCACGGGCCGAACTGTCGAGCCCCTCCCGACGGGGAGCTGTTCGGATTGGGTTGGACTCGAGGGGGCAGTGTGTTCCTGATACCCGCCGGAAATCGGATACCTCCGGCCAGGCTACGGCCGCCCGGAGGGGGTAGAGGGTTGCCTTATAAGTACCAGGTACTAGCCTGTAGAGCTAGTAGGTGTGCTAGATCACTAGGCGGCCCTACCGAGGTTTTTCGGTAGTCTTCCCTGCGGGATTGACGCGCGTAAGTGGCGCATCCACTTCCATCCCGTCTTGACGTTGTTGTCGATGGGGAGTGGGCTTTTTAGGAAACCAGGTATTGCCCAATGGAAACAGCCCCGGAGTTATTCATCGCTCCCGGGTAGAAGGAGTCCAGGATCTTTGGACTTCTGGGTAGATCCTCTGCGTATTAAAAGCCACCACTTGAATATCAGGCAGACACACTACTTCCACACCACATTAGTGGGTTTTATCTAAATTAGTGTAAGGGAATTTTGAACTACATTTATAATCCGGGCTTAGGATTCTAGTTTTCAAATATAGAAGTCTCGAGTTCTATAATGTTCTATTGGACATTTTTTTTTCAACCAAGGTTATTTCCCGCTTTCCCTAGATTCTGGAAGTGTGAATGAAAGGTAAATGTGTGTCTGTGAGTCATTAATTTAATTTTTATAAAGACAAGCAACAAATCCAACGATTAATATGATAGTAATATAGTAAACTTCAATGCTGATGGACAACGTCTCTAAGACTAAGGTGCCAATAAGAGTTTTAGTATTTGGGCCGGAATATATTAAATCGAACAAAAACTTCTTTTCAAACCCTGAAATAATATTGTAAATGTACATTTAGATGAAACATAAATACCTGTATGCGAACAGGACAGTTCAACTAATGATGAAATGTGTTATTTCGTCCTCTGCAGCGTTATCTTTCTGCCTTTCTGCTCTACATCCATTTACTTAGGTTCCTTTATGTTCACAGGATAATTTGGTCATCTAGTTATTTTGTTAATTGAGTACCCATAGATCAACAATAATAATAATAATAATAATAATAATAATAATAATAATAATAATAATAATAATAATAATAATAATAATAATAATAATAATAATAATAATAATAATAATAATAATAATAATAATAATAATAATAATAATAATAATAATAATAATAATAATAATAATAATAATAATAATAATAATAATAATAATAATAATAATAATAATAATACTAATGACTGTAAGAAACAGAATAATATAAGTCCATTTATGCTTTTTAAGTGCAATAGTAGTTTTATAATATTAATGACTAGGTATATAATTACACATCATACTTTCAATACTGTAAATCCGCTGTCTTTAAACTCCATGGACCCGAACTCATTTGAGCGTCATTTCACCCATTTCGTTCATTGTCCGATGAATGACTAAACTTTGGAGGATGTAAATTACAAAATATATATATATCCGGTGTGTGCTTTTTATATTCTTATTTATTATTATAATTATAAATAATAAAAATGTTTGAAACGCTTGTGAAGAAATTCAATATTTAAATTAATACGTTCAGCTAGACAATGGCCTGTTTAGTACCAAACGAATTCTGGTCTTGGAGGAATGGCTTACAGTTTAGCAGAGCTTGTTGGTTTGACTACTTCATATGTTTCTCAGGAGTCCTCTGTCTACAGGATGTAGTTGATTAACGTTATCATTTAGTTAGCTGCTTTACACCAACAGTAGTAGAAATAACCTCCAATAAATTCTAAGCACCTCTTTATTTCTCACATGTCATTGATTCATTATTCCCTTGCAATTTTTCTCAAGTCAATCGGAGAGAGAAGTGCAAGTTATGTACCTAGGGTGTCCGTTTTATGGTGTACACAATCTAATAGCCGGTAAAATTCCATGAATGTTTTGGGTATGCTGCTAATGAGCAGCCATATCTAAATTACCCTTAACTGGTTTCAACAAAATTTTATAGCAATGTTTTCCAACTCTTACGTGCAGTTCCCATTCCTCAGTTGCGGCTGCTTGTTCGGAAAAATAGACGGACAAGGCGATATAAACTGGAGGTCTGCAGCAACTAAATTAATATATCTGACTTCTTTTATTTTTAACCTTCATACTGTATTTATAATGTAAAAGCACTCATATGAGTAAATTTCATACTATTCTTATAAGGTTGGCGATAAGATTCCAGACCAGACTTAAGGATCAGAAATAGAAGATAGATTGCCACTAACATATATTGAGCAAGTTCAGTATCCATGAGACTGCATAAGATTTATATCAGCCAGTAACGTTCATGCTATCGAAGTGGAAAAATTATGACATGGATTTGCTTGGTAAGACTCAGAAGAAAGATTTAGGAATCCGAAGGAAACCTGCCTCAACAAATTGCTCAAAATCCCCCAGAGAACAAAGAATGATCTCCTCTGGGAGATAACCTTCTTGGTTCTTACTCGATTCAGTGCGCAGTGATGCAACTGCGGTTTGACAGCAGAGCCGCTTCTGCAAGAGAAGTAACAAGAACGTGACTGAGATGGAAAAATGGAAAAGGCAGGTGACAGAAGAACCGATGGAACTAGGGCACAAAAGTGAAGGGTAATTCATGTACAAAAATGTAAATATGAACAGAACTAGCAAATTAATGCAAGGAGAATACTTATGATAGACATAAAAGGAATATTTACGTTGCAGACCTGTTTTTAGCAATAGCCGTTTCTATCATCATCATTTACTATTACTTAGGACTCAGTGTAACCTGGGGTTAGGTGGGGCTAATAAATATCACGTGAACTTAATACAACGTGTACTTAATGACAGTACCGTATGTTTTGACATTGAATACTGGTCGCTTAGGCACACAATATCGTATCTTCCGAGTAATAACAATAACATAATAATATAATTATTAATATAGTAGTAATTATTACAATGCTTCCATGAGGATAGGGCAATCGCCATAAAATATTTTATATTTAGAATTCAAATATAAAATTAAAAAACGTAAAATATCACAAAACAAGGAAGAAATGTCCACTATTTTATAAAACAACCCTTATTTTGATAAATTGAGATCTTTCAGATTTATACGAGTGGAAGTGAGCGATCTGTAAGAAGTCTTAAATTGTGAATTAGGTATAATTATTCCAAGTTCTCTCGGGCTTCAGACCAGATGTAGATGTGGTGATGTACCGACGCTTCGGGAACAATGTATGCTCCCGAAACGTCTGTACATCACCACATCTACACCTGGCTTGAAACCTAAGAGAACTTGGAATACTCACGCTGCCCGGAAAGCTACAGCTCCTATTAGGTATAATTACTCATAACAAAGAAGTTTGTCTTCTAAAAGTTGCATATTCATAGTTCCCCGAACATTGAAATGCATATCTAAAGGGGTAAATAACGCGTAATTAACAAATGTAAAACACCTAAGTCCAAAAGCTTTCAGTCCTTGTACAAGTCATACTTGATATTCAAGAACCGGGGTCCATTCATGTACAATTCTGTTATTTGTGAGAAATTACGTTGTTGACGTTCATGTTGTTCGTACAGTCATGTAAATAAGTATTTCTACAGTACTGACATTGAAATTTGAAGTACTAATAAGATGGTGCCGCAAAGAGTTCCACGTTGGCGCGACAGTTTGATGCAAATAAATAAGATGGGTAGCGCTGGGTAGAGCAATGAGGTATTCTCAGGGTATGCGTGGATATGTACGAGTAAGGATAGTTCTATGACACTGGAATGCCCCTTTCAGACTGATTTAATGACTGCTTCTTTTTCTCACCACATCAAACTCGAAGTTGCCGACCAAGGGTTGTTCGATGAAACTTAATTCGTTCTTCACGTACATTTCTCTCATCACGACAATTCTCTTATCTCATCGCTTCTGATCTGCCTTCGCCCAAGACAGAGGCGATGACTTTCTTAATCGGCCCCAAGCCACGGACTGTTTGTCCTTACTGGGCACAGCTGAGCGTGTGTGTGTAAGTTTCACTTCTGGAAGCCCTGTCTTTTCAACTCCTTTGTGACTATTTTGTCCATTGTGATTATTAGTCTCTGTCATGCCATTATTAAGGGTCCGAAGAATACCCTTTTCAAACAAAGTCAAGTGCTATCCGTTTAGAACTTTGCTAAGAAAACTGTTTCTTACGTTTCTTTTGCTAAAACAACTATTCAACCCAATGTTATACAACTCAACTGCACGTGCACGCGTTTCACAACAAACATGCATTCCTTTGAAATCCATTACGATTCTTTATGCATTGCATCCCTTAATTGCGGTATCAAATTGATCACTGATATTTCCTTATGAAATTAAATGACAGCACTACGGATTGGGTAGGAAGCAACCCCATTAAATAAACAGTGTCACGGTAACAATGGTGTGAATATTTAACAAACGTACCTCAAGGACATCAACGATATCCCAATTGCGGCGGTATTTGAGAGTGAAAAAATTATTCATATACCAATAGAAATGTTAACACAGAAAATACCATCGAACCGCTTGCAGCAAGCAAGGCCTTCAGTGCAAGCTATATACCTCCTACTTATTGGTTCTGATACGTGGTTAATGCCACGCGACTAAAACATGGATCGCAAAGGTAAAGGAAGGATTATAGAGCAAATACGATAGTTATCTTCCAATATCTAAAGGAAAAATTATTTTCAAACATCGCTGATGTTATATAAAGAAGTGGGGCAACTGTTTAGTCCATAATAACGCGACATATAAAGATAAATTCTATCACTAACAGCGAAGGAAGAGGACGACGACAGAAGCTAACGCAAAGGGAAAAGAATATTTTCACCTAATTATCGGAAGGCCCGACCAGCTATCAGCCGGGTAGGCGACAGGAGGCATTCAGTCCACGCCTACCCATTTATCTTGTAGCGCTAACGAGGGGGACGGTTGGAAAAACATCACTAGCCATCTCTTTTCCCCTCCCTGACGTCTGGAATAGTCGGGAAGATTCACTGAACCGCGAGACTTCCAGAAACGGCGATCTTCCCTATATAAGACCTGCAGTTGGCGAGTCAGTTCAGTTCCTGGCGAGCAGCCGTGAAGAGCGCCGTGCTATCGAACGGACGGGAAGACTGTGTACGTGCATCAGAGGAGTTGTACGTAATTGCGAGTGGGGAGTGAACCTGTGACAGACGAACTAGTGAATTGTAATTGTGTGCGCTACGTAATTCTATGTAATCGGTAAGTGCTCCAACTGTATTTCGGTGGAAATAAGGAACATTTTGAGTTTGTGCAATTGGACTTTTAATTTTACGAACCCACAAAGTCACAATATGTTAATAAAATTGACAGCCTCTGCAATGTCTGTCTATGTTAACTACCAGTTCGGAAAGGAGATAAGGGCTGTTCGCTATGTTCTAAGTAGTGCAGGCTATGGAGCTAACCATACATCAGTAAGAACAAGAAATTGAGAGTTGAATTTTCTCTAGAGCATCTAAGCATGAACACGAGTTTCTGGGACAGGGTACTGCTCACAGATGAAAGTAAATTTAATATATTTGTAAATTATGGCAGAATTTAAGTGTCGAGAAGACCAAATAATGAGCTTGAACCCAAGCACCTTCAAGCCACAGTGAAGCACAGTGGAGGAGGAATCATGGTAAGGGTTACATCTGGTGTTGGGGAACTTGTGTTTGTTGAAGGTAACATGGATAGATTTCAATAATTCAAATATCCTAAAGAATAATCTGCAAAAGAGTGTTGACAAGTTGAGTTTAGGCATAGATTATTACTTTCAAAAAGACAATGACCCTAAGCATACAGCGGAGATTGTTCGTTTGTGGTTCTCAAGTTTCCAGCACAGAGTACAGACCTTAATCCAATTGAACATCCCTTGAAAGAATGGCCCGAAAGCAGGCATACGAAGGAAGGCTCTGAAACTATATCTTCACCAAGAATGACAAAATATTACCATGCAAAAACTGGTTCGTTCCATGCGAAAGAAACTAACAGAAGTAATACGTAGAAGAGGGTTGCCTACAAAGTATTAATTTTGTTATTTTATTGTATTTAAACTGTCATTTTCTTTGAATGAATACTTTGAGAAACCAGCTGGTACAAACGTTTTATTTACTTTTTGAATAGAAGTAATTTAGGTAATGCATTTATATCTATGATTCAGGAGGAAGTATAGCGTTAGTTTACATTATAATCTCTCTGGATGTTCACTGAAGTTCTAATAAATTAAGTTTTCGACATAAACACTGGTGTATGGATACTTTTTTCCTTGACTGTGTGTGCCAGTACGCGTTTGCCATCCTTACTGGCTGTTAGTCAGCAGCGGCAACAAGAATATCTATGTGATATAGAAGGCACTAAAGTTCTGAATATAATATAACGGTTAAAGTAATTAAACACTTACAAATGATTCCGCATAACACTACTGAACACTTCGCTAAATGAAGTGCTTGCAAACAAAGCATCAAATGTGTATACTACATGTACTTGAAATGCCTTTAAATGTCCACTGAATCCACAGCTGTTGCAACGCTTATAAGTCATCTCTCCACTGCCTGACTTGCCAGCGACTATCACAAATGTCTATCAACAAATGAAATCTCACCGACCATCTCACTACTATTATTCGTTTCAAATGGGAAGGGTTCTGGAGTCCAGCTAATCAGATGCCGTATCACACTCAGCGTTGCCAGCTTGTTACCCCACTCCTTTTATATTTCCCTCTCCCTCGCATACTCATACAACATGCAGGTCTGTTTGGCGCTAGATGTAAGGGTAATCGAATTATATTTTACAACCTTTTACAATGATGCAGTTGCCAAAATCAAAATTGGAAAAAGCATTTTCGCGAATTATGCATATTTTTAAATACTATAACTATAATTATAGTTTAGGAATTGCCTGCTTTTCTAATCCAAATGCCGGAAACACTTGTTTTACCTACACCATACGCTTCAGCAGAAAGTCGTTGAGAGCATTTTTGAAATCGAGCTGATTTCTATATTCCTCATTGCCCAATTTTTTTAAGAACGTGTACACCTTAAAAACAATACTTCAAGCCTGACTTCCCAATAATTGCCTTTTTGACTCACCACTAAATTCACCGCAAGAAGCCATTGTACTATTTAACTCTTACTCTACTGTTGTGTAAAGACAACTGAATGATATTGATCTAAACTCTCCAGAGTAAATAAACATTTTTTATCCAGCATTCATTCATAAACATAAGCATACAGCATTCCACGGGGTAACAGGAAATGAAGTGTTTGCTTTTTCTCGAATTTAATACCTTGATTTATTCACAGCAATTCTTTTAGCAGGTCAGGCAGTAGTTTAAATTTCAGTTCTGAGTAATTAAAAATATATGTACATACATACTGTCACCCGAACTTCGGAACTCCCCATAGGATCAGCTGGCAGGTAGAGACCAGACGGGAAGCATTCAGTCACGCCTACCCATTTATCTTGTAGCGCTAATGAGGGGATAGTTGGAAAAACATCACTAGCCATCTCTTTCCCCTCCCTGAAGTCTGGAACCTACAGGATGATTCACTGAACCGCGAGACTTCCAGAAACAATTGTCTTCCAATAAATAGGGGCTGCAGTTGGCGAGTCAGTTCAGTTCAGTTCTTGGCAAGCAGCCGTGAGGAGCGGCGAGTGAGTGAACGGACCGGAAGACTGTACGTGTATCAGAGGCATTGTACGTAATTGTGAGTGTAGAGTGGACCTGTGACAGACGAACTGGCGAATTGTAATTGTGTGCGCTACATAATTCTGTGTAATCGGCAAGTGTTGAGTTTGTGCAGTTGGACTTTTAATTTCACGAACCCACAAAGTCACAATACACACCAACCACTTTGAACCACTTTCATCACGTCATGTCAAACATTTACGTTTCAGTTCTGAGTAAATGTGACCAGACACGTTCTGCCAGAGCAGCAGGAAATTTGTTTCCTCTCGCTCGAATTAGCTTATTCAAAGTAATTCTTTCATCACGTCATGTCAAACATTTACGTTTCAGTTCTGAGTAATTACAAATATACGTACACGCATACATGTCAACCAATAATGATATTCATATAGTGCTTACGTCGTGATTTATTGTTCATGGTTGTGTTAGATACATTACTATCTACCATCCACATGGATCAGTTTTGGCCAAATCTGAATTTTTGTCTTAGCGCGAATAGTATTTCATACAGATTGATAGGTTGGCGCTCCTCACACACCAGTTAGCGGGAATGCAATACGACAACACCGCAGGACTCCGATTGGTTGCTCACCTAGTAGCGCTCAAGGACAAACACCTTCCCATTTGAAACATATAATAGTTTATAATGGCGATCTTCAAATAATATATCAGCTAACAGCATGCGAATAATTACGATATCCTTAATGCAAGAAAGAGACCATTGATGCATTATGCTGCAAATATATTGAGCCACGAAGTCAGTATTATTGCAACGAGATGCTGATCCAGGAATTTCCGCCTCTTCAGAAGAAATATCTACATCTATATGTATAGTAAAGAAAGGAACCCAAACAATTTTTTTAAATAATCCAGAACCTCTTAAGTATTCTCCCCTTCCGGAAGGTCGCGTAAGTATTCACGAGGCCCAACATTGTACATGGAGGATCAATAGGTGTAGTTTTTTTAAAAATGCATTCTTTGGATACCGGAAATAGAGAACTTGTGTTTCCGATATGAGATTTTGGTATCATATTTTTTCCAATAGAGTTTAATAGTTCCCCTATTTACTATAGATAACCAGTTGAGAACTTAAAAATAATTGTTGCGAATATGATATTACTTCCAAGTATATTATGAAGAAAGTGTGAAAATAGTGTAACAATTTTGGTCTAAATTAAAATAAAATGTTTATGTAGATATTTGCATAATTTGATGTAAAAATAATTCAGTTTACACAATTTGTTTTATGGAATCTTAATTCCATAAAAATACTAACATTTAAATTCGTATTAAATTATGGAGCCGTAACTTGTGAAGTAATGACTTTTTATATTAAATATCAGGACCGTTAACAATGGTCCTTACTTAAGTCATACTGTCAAAATTCGACATCCTAATGATACGAACCCCTACTAGCTGCTTGAAGCGCCAGATAATTACCGCCAAATATTTCATTAGCTTTAAAGGGCTTTTGTTTCAATATCAGCGAACCAATATTTAGTATGCTAAACTGTTACATAATTTAAAAATCAGACAACATGTTTTAACTTTTAAAATAATGATCCAGTATTGTTTTCTGTGGCATAAATCAAAAGCACCATTTAATAATATACGGTTGTTTTAAATGGTAATTTTGTTTGGAG
The DNA here is from genome assembly GCA_030765055.1 of Mantis religiosa. Lineage (NCBI taxonomy): Eukaryota > Metazoa > Arthropoda > Insecta > Mantodea > Mantidae > Mantis > Mantis religiosa. The sequence goes on along the minus strand of CM060951.1, from coordinate 51,712,305 downwards.
TGGCATCATGTTAATAGGTTACTGTTGGTGTCGGTCAAAAAAGGCAGACTTCATTTAATATGCAACAGTAAGCTTTGTTTGTGTTGGTAACGCTCATTCATGAACAAATATTCCCTACAGTTTGAATATATTATCTACATGTACATCTCACACTTCATTGTAATTCATTCGTTAATCGTATTAAATGACAAGAACCATTATTTTTACTGGCATTTGATAATGTGTTATATTTAAAAGTCTAATAAGTAAGAATCTACGCATTACAATTAATGCTTATTCAACACTCTAATGGCATTAAAATAATTTTCTTACCCACTTCATATTATTCACAATAAATTAATACATAGAGTTGGTTTCGTTAGGTAGCACACATTTATGAGGAAGAATAAGTCAGTCAACTGTTAATGAAGCCGTTTGATGTGCGCCATCCTATGAGAAATTGAAAATATTCGAACTTAAAATGGTTAATAGTGTCACAGAAATAGTGAACTTTAAAGATAGGCATTCTTTCTCCAATCGTGCTTCCAAGCTATTTAAAATTTCATTAAAATCAGGAAAAATTGGCATCCATATACAACAATTTCAAGATATACCCTTTGTAATACCAGTACATATTTTGGTATCTTGAGAAAAAAATATTACAACAAGAAAAAAAGAAAAACATTCTGATATGTCGTATTTACCTCGTCTCCCGTAATCTTGTGCAAACTAAGTATTGTAACAACGGCTTATTCTTCTGTCTATTTTATTTCAAACCAGATAAACATTTGAATATTTTCTTGTACCTATAACATAAGCAGAAGCGATAATAAACTCTTAAGAACAAGTCGCTATAATACAAGCGATGTGGGTAAATTAGTAAAATGCAGAATAGAAGATATAGAAAGACAGGAAATATGGGGAATTTTAGAAAATATGAAATCATTACAATTGTACAAGCAAATAAAATAAATTGGGGACAAGAAGCATATGTAGATTACTGCAATAGGCAAGAGAGAGAAGGGTTAGCTTGGATGAGAACAGGAATATTTCTAAGAGGGATAAGAAGTAGAGAAAAGGGAATTTGTGAATTGTGTGAGGGCAAAAGAAAGCATAGAACACCATCTAACAGAATTCGAGGAGGCTGCATGTGGAGAGAAAAGGTTTGGGAGGAGAAATGGGAGAAAGTAGAAAAGAGGATAGTAGCTATATAAATGTTAACGGGCAGGGAGGATAAGAAGTAAAGAAGTATTGTTAAGTTCTTGCAGAAAGTAAAAGAAAAATGGGCCAGAAATATAAAGAATATAGCAAAGGAAGACGAGGGGGAAGAATGGGACTAATTAAGTAACAAGGAAGCATGGAGGTTAAGAGCTACCTGGCAGAGCAGAAGACCAGGGTGTCATGTAAGCCAAGGTAGCAACAAGGTAAAGACAAATAAATGTAGCCAAAAGTTGTAAATTGTAAAATTCTGGAATATGCACAATGTAGTGGTTTGAAAATCTACTTCTGTATGGCCAAGAACGGGAGGATGTGGAGAGAAAGAACAAAAACGTAAGAAAACAAGCAAGCAAACAAAAACAAAATAGAAAATACAAAATAAGAAAAAGATATCTCATGACTTTACATTTGAGAAACGATAAGTAATATAAAATACAAGCCCATAGTTAGGAATATCTCGGAAGTAGTTGATTTCATAAACAAATGTATGTTATATTAATAGCTGTCGTAACGAGATCTGCGTACATTTTTGGGTAGTAATATTTATCTCTTACTGTTTACCAGTTATGCAAATCCGTCCAAATTATAGTGGATTTCACAGGCTAGTTCCATACAATTTTAAATAAGTGTTTGATTTGTTGCGAAAATATCTTAAATTGTATTTTTATTATGGTAATGAAAAAGCATTTTTTAGAAAAGCTATATTTTCTTGACAACATTTCTGAAGATGGGGAACTTGATATCATTTCGATACCTAACTGACTCTTCGAGTCCTGGCGTGGGGACGGTGGTCTGTCTCACACTCTAAGCAAGTTATCTGTATAAGATTACTGTTTAGGTTTTTCCTAATCCTGAAAGATGATCATCAGATACTCTAAATTCCTAAGAGCCTGGGCTTATTATGCATCATTTCATCCATTTCATTCATCGTTCGAGATTATCTACTTTGGAGGTCGATAAAATAGTTTACTCTTCCTTTTTAAGTGATGCTGTTCAGACACACTATTGAAACTTTTACTAAAACTACTTCGAGACGCCTCAAAATACATCTATTTGGGTAAGAATACTATACTTTTTCCCTACTATACGTAGTAGAGAAACTAGGTACTAAAATGCTCTTCCCAGCAATAGCGAACATATGCAAAGAAATTACCTAAAAATCTTGAGAATGCAAATTAATTGGACATTTGTGTAATTTTTCATTTCAGTAATTATTGAGAACAGAGGAGCGTACACAGCGTCTTCTGAATTTTTTCTTCCTTAGTTTTACCAAGATATCTTACAAATTTTAGGTGAAATGATATCTAATTTTTGATACAGATGCTGGGCTTTCTGTGTCCTTAATGGTTGGACAAATAGTAGGACAAAAGCAACGCATAGATACCGTTACGGTTATTATTTTCCTCCCTGTTTTCTGGAGAAACGCAGCACCCTTTCATTACTTTAAAGTAAGTAATGGTCCTATGCAGTGGCATAGTAGAAATAAGAAATGAGTGTTGTGCTCCGAGACCCAGTGGAGAACAGGAAATAATTGCGTGCTGTTTGACTTACGTATAGGTCGGTGCTGCTCAGCATTGTGCTACTGACGTGAAGTGTGATGTTGCAAACCATCCTTCTGCATTGGCTGAATTACATTTATCTCTGTCCTGCTTATGTGAGCTTAAGACCTGCTTAATTGTGAGACATTGGCTCGCAGAGATGCTGTACCGCTGATTTAAAACTTCATCACAACCAGAAGCATGTACAGGTAAACTGGAGCAAAATATCTCGTAAACGAGTCGACTGCGCAAATAGGAATGCGTGGTTGCGAGACACCATTACACACTTTGTAATGTCTGTATGTGTGTGTACAAGGTTCTTCATTTAGAATCTAACGGAGCACTCGGCGTTTCGCCTCTCCGGCGACCGGCTGCCATTGTGCACGGGGAATATCAAAGTCTTCTGCACATAGAGCAACTAAATTATTACAAATAATTTAATCGGTCCAGAGCTTGTTCTTTCCCGATGAGGCGTGGTTTCACCTCAGTGATCGTGTTAACACTCATAGTAGTCAGTACTGGGCCTTTGTAAATCCACATCGCGTTCAAGAAGATCCTCAATATGATCGGAAAGTTGGATTTTGGTGTGCTAGATGCATAATGTGTCCAATAGTCTACAAGCACACTAAATGCAGAGAGAAACTGAATGACATTTTGACATTTTATCAAGAACTGATAGAAGAGAAATCATATGGGCTGTTTCAACAAGATTCCGCTACTGCACATACAGCAGAGAAATCCATGAATAAAATTGGGAAAATGTTTAAAGGCAGAATGGATTGGTGGTGGCGAATGGCCCTCTCACTCCACCGATCTAACAAAGTGTGATTTTTGCTTCTGGGGTAACTTGAAAAACAAGTTTACTACACAAATCCTCATACACTAGAAGAAATAAAACAATATTACAGCAATAAAATAAAAAATAGAAAAATTAAAATTAAATAAAAAAATAAGAAATACAAAAATATGACAATAAACATTATAGCGGCGCAACTTAATCGTGTAAATCAGAATGTGTTCTCCCGATATAATTTTTGTCTAACTAACGAAGGTGGATGACATTTCCAGCATCTTCTATAAGGCAAGAACATGCTTTAGGCAAGGAGTTTAAGTAGGAGGAAAGCCGTGTGTGATGCACAGGCGAAATGCCGCGTGTCCATTAGGTTTTAAATGAAGTTCTCTATATATGCAATATTGTGTGCTTTTCGCAGCCAGAGGTTTTTTCATACAACTTATACATTGATCAGATACATGATGCATCTGCAGTACCTTCTCATATTCCGTATTCTGCTCATATTATGCAGTAGTCCATTTTAAAAGTAGACCAACATCCAGCAACGAACACGCAATACTCATTGTCCGTCGGCACCTCTCCTACAGTCACATCTTTCATTGGATGGAGTGGATCTCGATATCCACACGATATCCACTTCCATCCAATTGGAATTTGTTCATGTCTACTATTAGCTAATCAGAGGAATTAGAATATTTTCCTCCAACGTGAAGTTGGTTTTAAGAACACCTTAGTGTCTATTTCACGTAATTGTATCCCTTAATTGTAACTTTACCTTTAGGCAACATCGCTTTGAAAACTACGATCAAACGCAGATAGCATACACTGCTCAGGGAGAACATTGCTTCCAAGGAGTAGCTCAGGTAACATACGTGGGCTGTTCAATAAAGAACGATCAATTTTTTTACAATGTAAAATCATAAAAATCATAATTTTGATGGTCCTTCTCAAAATAATCTCCCCTGAGTGCGATTCACTTGTTCCAGCGTTTCTGCCAGTTTTCAAAGACATGCTGGAAAACATTTTTGAAAGATCCTTCAAAATTGCCTCCGCAGCCTTCACCACTGCTTCTGAAGATGGATAATGCCTCCCACGAAGGCGTTTCTTTAAGTTAGGGAATAGAAAAGAGTCACATGGGGCTAAATCCGGACTATAGGGACGGTTAGGGATGCACTTCACGTTGATTTTTGCAAGATATTTAGCAATAACATTGGCAATATGCGGCCGCGGCTTATCTTGGTGCAGCATCCAGCCTGCTTCACGGAAATATGGTCTATTGCGCCTAATATGAACTTGAAATGTTTTCAGGACATCCCTGTAGTATTGTCCAGTTACTGATGTGTGTGAAGGTACAACATGCTAATAAACAATTCCATGGATACCAAAGAATGAGATGACCATAACTTTCGCAGCAGAAGCAACCACATTTGCTTTTTGGGGGTTGGTGATGAAGAATATTTCCACACTGAGCTGTGCTGTTTGCTCTCAGGATCAAAATGATGTAGCCAAGTTTCATCAGCAGTGATTACGTTTGAAAGAAATTCCGGATCTTTCTCTAACATTAACTTTAACTGCATGTTACCTCAATTGCACCGGTAGACGACACGAACATGTCTGAACTTGTTTGGTTCTCACAGGCTGCAACCAGGAGTACCAACAATGAAATTATTATGGCGTGTTTGCTTCACATTAAGCTAACAGTATATAATAAGTTTGAATTTTAGTGCGAAAAATTATGACCATAAAAAATTATGACCATAAAATATTATGATCATTCTTTATTGAACAGCCCTCATAGTTTCACAAACTGTTTGTAATTAGGAAAACATTTTTACTATCTTCAGCGCCAACTTATTCCATATATCATATTTTAGAAGTACTCTTACATGTATATTTAGTGATCTCTTGCGGAGGGAGAAAAATTAACTTTAAATTATTAATCTATGAACTTAAAAACAAAAAAACTGTTAAACACCAAACTTCCTGCTTAAGTTCACTATATTTTCAAGATTTTCAAAAAATATCTGCACCTCAAATTAAATTTCTTTTGTCAAAAGTAACTAACATTTTAAATTAAGTGCCAGCGTTCAAGTTAAAAGAAAAAACTGTACCTACTTCTACGAAACCGGTCATTACTTAGTCTTTATAATAAAAATTTGGCTGTCACTTCAGCCTTTTGTATGACGATACTTAAAACCATTTTATTTTGGGCAATTGACTGTCATACTTTCTTGTATTAGTCTCTCTTGATTTCCCATTTAATATTCACCGCCTGGAAACCAATTCGTAAATGACGGAATAAATAGTGACCTGTAGATTCTAATCGCATTCAGTAACATACTTGTTTTAGAATTGATGACAATGTTGCCAAAACAACCAAATCGTTAATGATTGCGGGTGATATAGACAACAGGATAAAATACGGAGTTCTGCAAATTCTGTTTAGAGAATGGAGAAATACATAGTACAACATTGGACAGTGAAGAATGGTTTAAAAATCCGACCAAAGCTATTTGACTCGCCAAAGGAAAGGCCTGCTCCTCCTCCTCCTCAACTGCAAAGCACGCAGTGAAATATAATACAGTCTTATAGAATTACAAAAAAATGTGTTGGATAGATGAATGTTACTTTAAAGTGAATATGCAAATATAAAATGAGAATCTATCGAAAAGCTTTGCTTTAACTGAATGCCGTTATACACACGGTTTGCCAAGTTTCGAAGTATTCAAATAGTAAATACGGATAATTAAAAACAGAAGTGTAATGAAAGAAGATATAAACATAAAGGTAGCATAACATAACCATAACATGCCGAAAGAGAGCAACAGGAAAGAAGTCTGACAACAAGTAAGATTTGTTAAGAAATTATTCATTCACAAGCACAAGCATCATTATATTTGAACAAGCGAGTTTGAAATAAGACTTTTTTGCTAAACGCAAATAGAAAACTGCCAGGTATGTAAATTAAGATGGAGTGAAGATAGTGCGCTAGAAAATAGGATAAACGTCTTTCAAGAACGCAGTATTGGATCAATTTGTCATGTATCACGAAATATGTGTTCTTATTGTCTGTTCAATATGTAGTACCATACATACTATAGTATCGCATACTATCTACTGGTACGCTTTGTACGCAAAGATTTCTTTCTGTGCCTTCTTCTTGTTCTATTGTTCTCTTTCTCTTCCTCTTTATTTCTGCATTCTCTTGTTTTTTCTTTGTTTCTTTCTGTCTTTCCCTCTTTCCGTTTGTCTTTTTTCTGTTTGGTCTTCAGAGGTTTTTAATTAAAACGTCTCACCTCGTTTCAAATGAAGCAAGAAGATACTTTCACAATGAAGTGTGCTGCAATAAGGGAAGCAACAGGGAAGACTCAGTGGGTAACAACTTTCGGTGGACTGAATTTTTAAACAAACGCCACGTAAGCAAGGCTGCATAAAGTTTATTTTATTATATTTTCCACAGTTTCACATTTTCCATTAAAATAAATTGAAATTTAATGTAATGACGTGATTTTTACGCTTCTATTCATTTAATGTTGAAGTTTAAAGTGTCAGTAAGCTAAACGTTTGTGGTATATCTCTTAAGTTTTTCTTTATTTTTCATTTCGGCAGGATTTTTACATTCATTTTATACATTTTACAGTTCCCAAAGAAGGTGTCTTGTACAGCCACTTTTAACCTTAATTACAAAAACTTTTAAAATCCTGTAATTTAAACATAAACATCGGATGTGCTGGATTCACATAACATTCTCTACTCATTCTGCTGTGTACCATTATCACAAAAGCTTATTCTGGTATATTTAATCAAGATAAACATTATGTTTTTATTATATGGTTACTTGAAAGTACAGGCAATCAGGGAAAGCAGTATGTCAGTCAAATGTTTTAAGATCAAGTCTCTATATATTGGCCTTGAATTGAGTTCTCTGCACGACCACGAGAGAAAGAGAGAGAGAGAGAGAGAGAGAGAGAGAGAGAGAGAGAGAGAGAGATAGGGATAGAAGAGAACATATTTCCCACTTAAGAAGAGCAGAAGTATTTTAACATTAAAATTAGAAAGAAGCAATGTTGTACAATGTGATGTTAAAATAAGGTTGTGTGGAGAAATTTCGACCTCGTCCTTCATTCCACACACATCCACTCTATATACCAACTTTATTTGTATATTAAAATGTTTTCAGTATTCAGTTCTGGCCCATATTGGTGCAATATGTATTAAATTGCTATGTGTTTATTCCAATCAGTAGATCATGTCTGCATTAGAATCCAGTAATTTTAGTGATTTGCTATTATATTAATCTTTCTTCCATTTAGGTGTTTTCTGCTCACTTTACAATCCAAAGAAAGGGAAAGAGAGAGAGAGAGAGAGAGAGAGAGAGAGAGAGAGAGAGAGAGAGAGAGAGAGAGACGAAGAAAAAGAAAAAAGAGAGAAAGCGGAAAAAAGAGATAAAGAAGGATAAATAAACAAAGTGAAGCAAAGACAGAATGATAGATTTTAATTTTGTCTGCTCACTTCACAATCCTTTCCTGTAAATATTGCATGTCCAACTGACTCACTTTAATCTTCTTCCCCTTTTTTCATCCACATTTTTCAATCTCTTTTCATTTTGTGTAGTAATATTTGGTCTGTCTCTTACATTTT
>CM060951.1:51489136-51699136 GCA_030765055.1 Mantis religiosa | reverse complement strand
GCCTCCTTCTTTTTAAACCAGATGACGGTCTTATGAAAGTACAAGTTTCACTGTCCTCATCCCCTTCACTGATTACTTTTTCTGTTCCATTTTTTCCTAACCCCAAGCGCTCTTCTTCATTAAATGAAATGTCCATTACCTCGCTACTGATAGCGACGGCTCGGAACTGTTTTAATGATTTGTACGGTAATTTAGGAGAACGTTGCTTTGGGGGAGTAGCAGAAACATGTGAAATTCCATTTTCTGAGAAATAACGGCATATTGGGTATCATAACAGGAGTAGAGTATAATAAAAATCGAGTCTTTAAAAATGTAAATGTCACAGGTACATTTAATAATTCGATTTGTTTGCTTAGAATTATAATAACTGGAAGTACACTTGGTAATTAATAGCTCTTTCTCACTAGCCTTGTGAAGGTTGGAAATATAGAGTAAGATAGAAATATTCAATGCCGTACCGGGATTTGAACCACAGATCTTCTGTTTCTCTAACTGCGGAACAGGAGAAGGTGCCGGCACTACATTAAACTTCCCAACTGATTCATATATTTTCTGGTGAACCACAAAGAGATCACAGATACATTTTGAGATAATATACTCAAATGGCAACTTATAGTGTCATAAGTAAATTAAGTCCTAAATAATTATACTTGTTTTCTGTTCATCTAAATGATCTGCTTACATTTTACCCGAAAGTCTGACTTTATTTTCGAAGTGTGAATAAATAAAGTAAATTTTCTTGACTTGAAACATTTATAGTAACGAAAACACTGGAGAATAATAACAAGAGTGGATCGGTACCAAGAATGACTGGTCATCATCATCATCATCATCATCATCATCATCATCATCATCATCATCATATTAATCACGGTGTAAGCCTTGAGGCCCGTTCCGACTTCAAGGAAACTGATCGGACCATCTCATTCGTGGCCTGCCAACATTTCTTCTACCTACATGTTTATACTTGTATACTATTTGTGGTGTACGGTCTTCGATCATTCTCTGCACATGATCTTGCCATTTTTGCCTGTATGCAACAATTGTTTCATTTAGACTTTGAATTTTCAATTCTCTTCTAATATCCTCGTTTCCTTTCTTGTCTATGAGTCTATAACCTGCCACCTGTCTCAGAAATTCCATCTCAGCAGCCTCCACTTTCTTCAGAATGACTGGTATAATTTCAATTTTACTTGTTCTGTTACATATAGTACAATTAGGATTACTTCAGAGGGGATTCGGTACTGCGACCAGTCTTGATCTATTGTGTCTATGCCCCCAAGTGGGGCATACCCGGGAGGAAAGGTGAGGAGAGTGGAGACAGAGGGTGGCCGTACCAAGGAGCTCCGACAGTGCAAAGGGCAGGGTTCCTACATTTTATTTGGATAGAAACCTGCCCCGGTAGGCTAGGACAACGGATACTGCCCCTAATGTGGTTCGGAAGCGATCCTAGTAGCCGGTTCGGACACAGACAACCGACCTACCGAAGAAGGAAGTGTTTCACTCGGAGCATATCTTCCTGCCATGCACTACCGACACTTCTACTCTGAAAGAGACCACCAGATAAGATATGATGTGAAGTGATAATGGAAATGAAATGGAGCGACAGAAAATTCGAGGGATGTAATTAATCCACCCAACATTTGCCTGGGGACCCAGGAAAACCCGCAAAAAAACCTATTGGTCAGGTACATCGGCTACGGGAATTCAGCGATGGCCTCGCGATTGCGGACAATAGACGAAACAGGGTACGTATAGTTAAGTGTTGTGTTACACTCAAAAATTCAATATCATGGAAATAGATGTTATGAGACTCCCTGAATATAGTAAAGTGTATTTTTATTAAAGATGTGTGTGAATGCGTGTGTTGACAGCATAAATAAAAACAAAATATCGGTTAAATTCCAAAATCGGTATTTAAGTTCAGGATTCATCCATGGATAAGACACGAAGATTTTCAAGAAAATATCTCCACATTCGAGTATACTTGAAACATATTTTTGAACATTTTGATTTTGCCACGACTAAAAGCTTTGATAAAATACAATACGTTTAAGATATTTTGACGAAAAACGAAATGTATTTCATGAATTTTCTGGAAATGTAGTCTTTAGTTTGTCATAAGTAACACTGTTTTTAAAAATAAACCTTTTCCAATGTAAGTCATATTGGACGAAGAATGAAATGGCTGAAATGATGTTCAAATTAACCCAGGTTCATAGAAATTAGTTACCCGACATTCATCTTTCAAGATAAGGGGAAAAAAACAGTAAACCCTTATTCATGTAAGGGATTTGGAACTGTGATGCAAACACACTATCACCACGCGTGTCTTTGGTACGACTTTCATCTGATTTAAGTGTCTTGCTACACCTCTAATGTTACGGACATAGCTGAAAGGCAATTAGGAATTACAACCCTAAAAGTTGTTAAACCATAAAGCACGAAAAAGCTACTCCCGCGCACGCGCACACACTTCTTGAAATCGCAAAGACAACTGCGTACGTTCAAGTTACTGTCAGACTAAGTGGTCGTTCGCTTTTGTTTAATTCCAGCGCAAATCATATCCGACGATGAATGGAATATATGAAATGGTGCTTAATTGAGCCAAAGGGCCATAGAGCTTAAAGTTTCCCCACCTTCATTCTTCAGGAACGAGGGTACTCCCGGAAATAAACCTAGTCCAGATAACTCATCCTGACGGGGATTCGAACTTGGGGCCTTTTGAGTGCGAAGCAAATAAGCTACCACCACACTACAGAAGCGGGCAAGTTTGCTGTAATGTGCATCCTCTGAGTATTTGCGCTTGCTCGTGGATATTAGTTGTCCAATTTAGGGTTGCAAACTAACCACTAATTACTTGGAATTCGAGTAATTCAACCTTTATTTTGATACAATTTCGTTGTCCATATTTTATAAAATTTGCGGAATGTATCAGTTTTTAATTACAATTGTCTTTTTTCTGTTGGAAGTTCTGACTACGTTATGTTCTCTACTCTGAACAAAAAATTAATGAAACGGCACAAAAAGAGGCACACTCGGTTAAGTGCAAACAGTAGTTTGTATGACAGGATATAATGTAATATATTTACAGTAGTAAACCTTTGATGACATATTTAGAGCGCACACCACCCCTTCCTCATTTTATTTCTAAGAGTTGGCAACATATGGTCAGCCGTAATTTGACATCTATTCTAGGTTTACTTAACTACAGGGAAGTACAAATAGATCCAAAATCACATCCGTGTCCAAATAAACACAAAATTTACAAAAATCATACAAATCATTTAAAGAACAGGCAATATATTATGGAGCAAGGAGACAAGGTCAATACTAAATAAATCCGCAGACGACAACTTCTAGAAAAGGCTAAACCGAAGGATGTTACCTCGTTAGCAAGAGCCATTGAGCAAACCTTTGCAGTGGCTTACCTCTACTGTTCGCGGATTTGCGAAAACGCCGCTGATCACCGTATTTACGAGATGATAGGAGCGTGCCGAGCCGTTATCAGGCGCCGAGGGATTATGGCATTGAGCCGAATGCGATTTACGACGAGAGCCTGTAGGAAATCCTGCGAGCACCTTATCGCTTTCAGAACACTATCCTTGATATTCATTACCGAGAGGTAACAGGATGGAGTGTTGTAACTGTGATTCTCACGCGAAACCATCATTAAGGAAATTCCCAACTCCAAACGACTTCTCCATTATGTCTTCTCATGCACTCAAGGAGGATAGAGACTTCGTTCTAAAACTTCTGTTGCGTGTCGTTAGTACAAGATTTATTTGCATCTTAATTTATTCGCCCATAATGAATTATTAAGGATGTAAGCCTTTAAAGACTTCATTCGTTTAAAACTGTAGCGCGTTTTCATTCACTGCTTTCTGATGATTAACATTAAAACAGGACAAAGAAAAGAAAAAAATACCTAAATTCAGACCCTTGTAATTGTATGTGCTTAGTAGTACACAAGGGGCGTCCAGAAACTAAGTTCGTTTTAATTCATCTCCGCTGCAGCAATGCGATCGCAGTTCCGCACATGCGCGGTAGACGCTCTGTATCAAGGAGAAGAAACGTGCGCTATTGTGAGATCGTTGTCAGCCACGTACGCTTTGTTGTGCTTTTTTTACAGTGTCGGTGTTGATTGAAAATCGCGCTGCTTGTGAAATCAGATCTGTGAGTCGTGTTCTGAATGCTAGGAAAGTGAAACCAATTGAAATTTGTCGGCAAATCTGTGATGTCAAAAGGTGTTGTGCTTCTTCACGACAACGCACGACCACACACTGCAAATGCGACGAAAAACATCCTACGGCGATTTGGCTGGGACGTGTTTGACCAGCCCCGGAGAGCCCTGACCTCGCTTCTAGCGACTATCATCTGTTTTTGCATCTCAAATGTTTCCTTGTCAGTTAACACTTCAACAATGACGAAGAGCTGAAAGAAAATGTTTCCAACTGGTTGAAGACACAGGCGGCAAACGTCTATGAAGAAGGTATGAAAAAACTTGTGCCTTGCTATGTCAAATGCCTGCAAAACTTCTGCAGTACTATGTAAAAGTAGTTTAAGGGTTGTAGAATTTTGTGCAATAAATAATTTTTCTGTATCTGTACACAATTTAATTTTATTACCAAACAGAACTTACTTTCTGGACGTACCTCGTATTTCAGGATTTAAATCGTTCATAATGTCGCGAACGCATTGCTGAGGCGAGGCGGCGCGGCCGACGAGATCAAAGAGACGGGCAGTGCAGTGTGGAGTTAAAAGCTTGCCGAAACGGTGGGGGGAAGGACAAAAAAAAAAAAAAAAAAAAAAAATCTGCTCAACTCATGCCCTGGCATCTTGAAGCTATACCAGGGCAAAGCTCTTCACAGATTTATATTCTTTATCCTCCTGTCTTATTTATTAGTTCCATTTCAATACTTATCTTTGCAGATATTCCCTAATCTAACTTTCCAAATAATCCTAACCTACTAGCTAACTCTAACCTACTTGCTACTGGAAACCAGCAGCTTTAGAACTCATGAAAACTACGTACCCTACCTATATCATATATCCTTTTTCTAATATTTACATTCACTATTGTCCTGTACCACTAGCTACCGGAAACCAGTAGCTTTACAATTCCTCAAACTAACTCACTACATAAGTCTACTACATAAGACTTTCTATCATTTATTTGCTGTCATTTCCTATCCGACTATTGGTAGTAATATTCCTCTCGGTTAGAATTGTAGTGTTTCCACCATCATTTGGAGAGAATTCGTCCATCAGTTCAAATTTCTTTCGTAAACATTATTCTATTGCAGATGTCTGCTAACTCCGCTCTTCTTCTGAGTCTACCGCTAATCTGCGTGTCGCTTCTGCTCCCATTCTGTGTATGGATGTCCAGTATTGGCATCTCCTGTTGATCCTTTGTGGTATTTCCTGGTCACATATATGTTGTTCCTGTTGATCTTCCATTTTATTTTCTCGCCTTATTCCATCCTCTGGTTCCCTTTGTATATTCCTTTTTGACCTCCTTGGTTCTACAGCTGCCTGTTCCTCTCTCCTACTCCGCGGTTCTCCTCTTTCACGTCTTTCTATCTGTTGTTGTTTATATTCCTCCATGACTCGCGTAGAGATGATCTCGGCCATTTCTTCCAGTGTTCTAAAGTCCACAGGATCTCTGACGATATTATATAATATTTCCCTTGTAGCATACTTCTATGGTGTTCTAACAAATCTTTATATTTTTTACATTCAAACAATGTGTGTTCTGGTGTATCCTGTATATTGCAGCTGTCACATATATCACTATCTGAGCTTCCAATTCTTTTGAAATAGGTCCGATATGGTCCATGGCCAGTTAAAAATTGTATACCTGCTCTTCTTGGCTGTATTTGTCTTAAGCGTAACCTTTCTCTTATATTTGGAAACAAATTGTACGTTCTTCTACCTTCCTCTATGTTGTTACATTCTTGCTCCCATTCTTCTATGAGTCTCTGATTTATTTCCTTTTTGGTAGAGCACGGATATCCTGATATTTGCTCTACTTTACTCAAGTCCCCTTTTTTAACCCAATAGTTGGCTCCGCGCTGTTTGATTATCAAGTCCAATGGCCATGTCCCCACTGCAATTAATAGTGCCATGGTAGATGTGGTCTTAACGGCTCCGATACATTTCAATAATCCTGTTCTCTGTATGGATCGTATCATCTTCACATTCTTTTTTATATTAACTCTATCAGCCCATACCCCAGATCCATATGGTGTTATTCCCACAACAAAACTCATGTGGTATGAAGTTATAACCTTTGGCGGTAATTTAAATGTTCTCGTTGCTAAAGAAGACAATTTCATCATTATTTTTATAGTTTTTTCTTTGGTTTTCTTTATGTGTTGCTCAAAGTTTCTCTTTTCATCCAGGTGTATTCCAAGATATTTAATTACTTTTTCCCTTTTTATATTTTCATTATCTATCTTAATAGTCGGGTCCCTAATTAACGCTCCTTTCATTAGTACATAGGCAGATTTGTTCGCTGATATTTTTAATTTGGCTTGATTACACCAGTTGTTAAATTTCTTTAAAGTTGAATTCGTTTTTCTCTCTAACTCCATCCTACTATTTGCCTCTGTAATAATCAGAATGTCATCTGCATAGGCAACAATTTCGATGATATCTTGTGATACAGCCAATTCTTCTAGTATTGGCTCCGTCATGATGTCCCAGAAGAGGGGCCCCAAAATGGATCCCTGTGGGCAACCTTTGGTAATTTCTCTTGTAATTTTTCCATCTCTGCCGGTGACATGTACCCGTCTATCTTTACAATAATCTCTGAGTACATTGTATAGAACTTTTGGGTATTGTTTCGCTTCCATGATTTTAAATAGATACGGCCACCATAAGTTGTCAAAGGCTCCAGCGATGTCAATGAATACTCCTAATACATATTTATTTGTACTTCTTTTTATCGCTTCTAACGCCACATTTATGGCCACTTCAGTGGATTTCCCCTTTCTGAAGCCAAATTGTTTCTGGGTCATGCCTATCATAATTCGATATTCCTTTATCCTTTTTAATATTAATTTCTCTTGTACCTTTCCTATTGTATTTAATAGACATATTGGTCTATATGTTTTTGGCTCTGTTGGATCCTTATTTGCTGATTTTTTAGTATTACTACCTCTGCTTCTTTCCAACAGTATGGAACTCGCCCCTGTACCAGACATTCATTAAGTAGGCTACATAAGTATGGTGCTATAGATTCCTCCAAGTTTTGTAGAATTTCTGCATTTATATTGTCTGGTCCTGGTGCTTTTTTCTTCTTTAGTTCTCGGATTGTTAGCTTTACTTCCGAAACGTCATATGGGTAGATAACTCTTTGATTAATATATACATTTTGAAAGTCACGTCGCATAGCTTGCTGTTCCTCATTCTCTTGTTCTTGTTCGTCACTAGGAAGTAATATCTGCAACAGGTGATTCATAGAGCTTGTCCACGATTCTGTGTAAGTTCCATCAGGTTTCTTTATTGTTGAGATTACTTCCGGTGCTTTTATTTTCTCCATGACTATTTTATACGGAGTCCCCCATTCATTTTCATCCAAATTTTCCTCTATAAATCTTTTCCATGTTTCTTGTCTCGTTTCTTCCAGCTTCATCTTATATTGTTGTTTCACTTCTCTATATTCCTGAAGTCTAATCTGTTTTTCTTGCGCAGTCCGACTTAGCTGATAATATCTTCTTAACTTCCTCACTCTGCTCCTTAATTTTTGCAGTTTGTCATTCCATACCTTATACTTTCCATCAGTATTTGTACATTTCTTTAATGCCTGCTCCATCGCCTGTTGTATGCTTTGAGTTAATTGCTTAGCTTCTTTATCTATATTTCCCCCAATTTGTATTTCATTGGGAATTTTAATTGAACCTCTCAGTTTTGCCCAATCAGCATTCTTTATCTGATATTTTCTTTTCTTCTGATTTTGATGTTCCCCTTCTGTCCATGTTACTATATCATAATATATTAAATTGTGGTCACTAGTTGTTAGTTGTTGCGCCACTTTCCAATTACTGATACGATTCACAATTTCTCCTTTGGCTACCGTAAGGTCTATATTCTCCTCTGCTCCAGCTCCATTTTCAAAAGTAAATGGATTAAATGGTGTATTCATTATGATCATATCGTTCTGTAGTAATATTTCTTCTAATCTTTCCCCCTTATTATCAGGATTTTTACTATACCACCTCTTTGATTTGGCATTACTATCCATACCATATATAATGGACTTTCTTGACATCATGTCTAGCACTCTTTCCATCTTGTCAATGTGTATTTGAATATCATCACTATATTGAAAATAATGATTACACTGGATGAAGCTTACACCATCAGTTGTTACCTCAATGCAGTTAACATGTTCGTCGCACAATTGTGTAATCTTTACCACCTGTATTTCTTTGTTGATGATTAGAGTTATTGCTTTTGGTTGATCGCCCTCTACTATTATTCTAGTTGTAGCAGCCACATGTATAGGTTTTCCTTTAAAGACATACGGCTCTTGTATGCATAGGATATCCAATTGCCTGTCTTCTATTACCTTTCTTAATTCCTGCATCACTAGCCTTGATCTCTGTGCATTGATCTGACCTATTCTTATGCTCTTTATTTGCTGTATTTCATTTACCATTACCATTCTTTGTTTAATAAATCTTAGATATTCCATATTTCATTAGTGTTATTATACAAATAGCTGTATATAAAATATCGCAGTCTTACAGGCAATCGCAGGTTCCTTACATATGTAGCAATATGTTTCTTCTTCACTTCCAATGACTGATAGGTCTTAGAAGTTGCAGTTGGTTTACCTTGTTTCCTACTTGTTTGTGATCCATGTCTTATGTTAATTATTCTCTTACTCCACTCCATTTGGGTTATCTTGTCCATAGTCTGTTCTATTAATTAACTGTTCCCAAAACATCTTATACGTTGGGCATACATTCCTATTTTGACAATGTACTTTTGTCCCAGTAGTTAGGTTTTTCTTTCTTGTGCTACATGGAATACATACGGACTTCTCTTTATCTTTAGCTTTTTGACACTCTTTCTTTCTATGATCTTGTTCCCCGCAGTGTGAGCACACAGATACCTCTTGTTTACAATATTTTGCTACGTGTCCTAGCTTTTGACACTTCATATATTTTGCTACCACAATATAATCTTTGAACTGAACCGCCTGGAAGCCAATATATATTTTATCCTTTTGAATAAGTTTATATCTTAGCCTGGGGTCTACTTCTATTACATGATGAACTGTTCTTTTATCTCTAGGCCCTGTTTTAAATCGGAAGGTTACCTTCTGGTTAAGTTCTTCCCATGTCATTTCATCTTTATAATTCTGTTCATACATATTTCTTTTGATGTCGTCTTCTTTTTCTGTGGATAAAACATCATAAATTATCATTAACGGTTGTTTTTTCTTGGCCGGTTCTACCTTAATTTCCTTATCTTTTAGATTCTGACTATTCAGTATTTTTTGCATATCTTCCTTTGTTTCTGCCTCGACTATTACAGTTGTGTCCGTTATCCTTACATTAGTTATTTTAATTTTTTCTTCCACTGGCTTTAGATTTTTTGTAACTATGTCTTGTACCACATCTGCCCTTTTACCTTCTGTCGATCTAATCAGCACCGTATGGGTTTGCTTCTTTATAGCCCTGTCAAATTTGTCCTCCGTGTCAGTCATCCTTTGTCTCATGACCATTTGGGCATAAGAAGGCTTAGGCTGTACCAAATTGGTTTTCAGAATATTATTTTCCACTTGTAGTATAGTTACTGTAGCAGATAACTCGTTAAAGGCTTCAGTTATCTTGCCCATCTGGGCTATTATTAGTTTCTTGGTTGATACACTAACTTTATCAGCAGCTATTGCTGCATTAATTTCAGGGGGGAAGGACACGCATTTCTGGAGGGTTTGTCTTTTTAATAGCACCGTCTTTGTTTGAAAACATTCCGGAATAGTGAGTAAGCTATAAAAAGAGCCGCCGCCTGCCCGATACTGGGGGCTAGTTGTTAATTGAACTCGTGTGCGTGAACAGCTGTGTGAACTTTGTGGTCGATGACCTTGCAAGTTATATTGTGTATGTGACGTAATTGTAGACAGTCAGGTTGACCAAAGTGTGTTTCCACGAGAAAAAAAAAAAGAAACCTTTTGTGTTTGTAACCTGAAATTTTAATTTCACGAACCCACAAAGTCACAAGAAATACGAGTTTATGTTAAGAATACCTATCTGTGAAAATTCTAAAATATACAATTTTGCTTGGATTGACGTTAACACAATTACTTTAATACTAACAATAGTTCACATACCAATTTTCAGAACTTCGTCCCAAATAGTTCTTGCAATATCAATATATTTATAGTGTTTTATTGTCATTTAATTAAACTGTGCCACATGATGTAATTTTAGTTTCAGAAAAATAATACTTTGCGGCTATACTCATAAATACATTATTAGTAAGTTTGTGAGATGAGATTTTAATCTGACCGTTGGTTTAGGATAAAATAATTATTCAATTTATTAATTTTTATTTGCTTGTGAAATGTATGCTTTGTAAATTTAATTACATAAACACTGGAGACACGAAAAGATCATCTCATCAATTTCCATTTGCACTGCTTTTATCCAAGCACAAACATTTTCAAGCATCTAGATTGAAAGCTGCATCGTGTGGAGCAATTTATATTCTGAAAAGCGCTGAAAATTAAAAACACGGAAAAATCACCAAAATAGGTGACACAAAGCACTGTGCTCACTTACAGTGACCCACTTAAATAGCCATGTCAGAATTTGTAAAGGGTTGCATGGCATTAAAAATAATAGGAAATTGAAGTACACTGATTACTCTTATTAGGGGGAAAAATGGTTATTTCTTGCACTTTTTGACCAATTTTCACAGATGGGTGTCCTTAAGTCAAGGAATAGGAATAGCAAAGAACCTTTAATAGAAATGGAATTGTTCAGGTGATTGCAGGAAGATCCGAGTACATAATAAGAAAAGAAGTTGCATACTGTGTCGTAGTGAGAGTAAGAATATGGGTTTTAAACTTTACTTTGACTCGTTTTCCACAGTTACATAATTAAAATTCGTAAACTTTCTCGGCCGGTGTCAGTATAATATAAAGTATTAACCCGGTTATGGGCCGTGGTCTACTGGACTCCTTCATTTTCCCACACGTTTCGTCTGCGGCTGCGGCAGACATATTCAGTGGCAGTGCGAGCTAAGTGTCCTGGCGGAAGTCGGAAGTTACAGTTGCTGTTGAGACTTCCGCCAGGATACTTAGATCGCACTGCCACTGAAGATGTCTGCTTCATCCGCAGACGAAACGTCTGGAAAGATGAAGGAGCCCAGTAGACCACGGCCCACAAGCCCGGTTAATACTTTATATTATAGTTACATTATTACTTCCACTTTCAATGACACTTCGCTAACCTCACATTATCACTTCAAGAATGTGAACTAATAAAATTGCAATTCTTATCAATGACCTTTCACTTTAAATCTAGAATATTCTGATTATTTGACAATATTTCGATATTTGCGCTAGGCGACCGCGCAGTTTATCTTCACGGCTCCGACTTCCCGGCGATCCCTCCATGATAAACTTAGGCCATGATCAGTACATCACAGTACAGAAATGAAATGTGTAGCGTTTAACACCCGCTTTTACTGCATGCGGCACCGGAGGCGGTGACGCGGATGATACATGAAATGGAGCACTGGTGGATTAAGATGGCGGGGAAACCGGAGATCCTGGAAAAAAGCTGCCCCAGCGCCGTGTTGTCCATCACAAATCTCACTTTGCTGTCACCTGGGATGGAGAGCGGTCTAACCACGCAGCCACGGCACGGCCCCTCACAGTACAGAGAAAATTATGGTAGGTAGATTGGAAAGGAATCTATAATTTATGTACAAAAGAATATACAAAAGATGATTATTCTATGATTTCTATTAATGCAGATAAACCTTCAATCCACATTACAATTTTCTTGTAGGACAGAGTACATAGTGATGATTTTAAAACAGTGTGGTGTAGAGGGATGCCTTTGAAATTCCGTGCGCTTTGCATGACCAGGAGAGTAAACGGAAGGGAAAGCAATTCAAAGTTGAGAAACATATAACTATTTGAAAACCATAACAAGCGATGTACCGGAGTTTAACGCCATTCAGAATGAAGAGGAGTTTATAGCTTGCTTCAACAAAATTCATTACATGCATTTAATTTTTAAAACAAATATCTCAACCGGAGAGGAATTCAATCAACATTTAAAGAATCATTTTTGAAAAGAATTAAACAAAAATAAAGAAACACCTTGAAAGTAAAGGGTTATTTGAGGTGGTGAGATTTACTTGGGTGTGTTCACACGGACACACACGCGCGCGCGCTCGCGCACACACACTTATAAATGCATTAATTTCCCTGATTAACATGTTATTTAAGATTAGCTTTAAGGCGAATTTTTCAAAATTCAAAGCACTCTATTGAATACACATCCTACGTCTGATTAAATAAGTTAGGTTATGTTTGGTTCTATGTCTTAAGCTGCTCCTGGATTATCGGTTTTAAAACTAATTTATTTTCCACAAATGTTTACACAATGAAACTTCCATAATTTTTAAGCAAAGTTTCAAATTTATGTTCTTTACTGACCTAGAGAATTCATGAAGAAATGTTATTTTATAATAACTTACGAGGCGTGTCCGTAAAATAAGGTCTCCAAGGCGCTGGAGCCGTGAGGACCGCTATTACGCGAGATCCGACAACACTGACGTGTAATTTGGTTTCAGCCCTTCAAAGCTCCACCACAACGACACCGTTGCAATCATTAGTCTTGGCTGGGCAGTCGTTTGCGTTGGAGCTTCCTATCACTTCCGCCACCAATTGCTAGTTGCGTGCAGTGATCTGTTTTTGTTTGTTTGTTTGTTTTTTTTTTTTTTTTTTTTTTTGAGTGCCAAGGGCACTACCCCCACTGGAATTGATCGTTAGTTCTGCGAAGTCTATGGGCCAAAGTGTATGGATGCCAAAAAGTGCGAAAGTGGGTCAGAGAGTTCAAAGACGGACGGACAGACGTCCATGAGGAACAGCATTCTGGTCGGCCTTCCGTTTCAGCCGAAACATTGCAAAAGTGGAGCAAGAAATGCTTAAAGATCGGCATGTGACAACTCCCGAGCTGTGCGAACTTATCCCTGAAGTCAGTAAGACTACGATTGACTGATATTTTGACCAAAGATTTGCATTATCGCAAGAAGTGTGCGAGGTCGGTCCCCAAAATTCTCACCGGATGGAACATCCTCACCCATCCCCCCTACAGTCCAGACTTAGCACCTAGTGATTATCATCTGTTTCCTGAGTTGAAGTCACACCTAGGTGGAACACATTTACAGACTGACGATGATTTGAAAAACGAGGTTGAGCGCTACCTGCGCAACTTGGCGGGAGAGTGCTTTGACAAGGGTATACAAAAACTGTCATAGCGCATGCAAAAGTGCTTCGATCGCAATGTTGATTACGTTGAAAAATAGCTGTAAGTTTCGCCTTTCCATAAATGTAACATTCATTGACAATAAACATGTTTTCTATATTAAATAAAATGGGAGACCTTATTTTACGGACACGCCTCGCATTTAAAAATAATTGTTATAGGATTCTGGAATTTGCTAAATTAGAGCCAGCTGTGTGTCGTCACACTTTCGCCTTACAGAAATAACTGCATATCACGTTTTGTTTAGCATATAATGTACATTTTAAACGTTTTACCCTGTTAATTAAAAAATTGCATTGCAAATTAAATAATATAAATGTTTCTTAGATTTCCTGTAATTTTTTTAAATTGAAATTTTGGGTACCGTACAAAGTAGTATATATGGAAGCTTGCTAAGAGAATCGCAGCTATAATTAAATTAAAAGGCCTAAGTAGTAGTGGCAGTTTATAATTTTGTCAAATTTCCAATGATCGGTCCCCTTCAAGTGGAAAATTTGGAGCTGGACGTAGCAGAATGAAACGACCGCCCAACTGGTCATGCGTATAGCTAGTGCAATATTCATGTTCCCAGCCTCTCCAGTATTGCATGGCATTTTCTACTAGAGTGTAGAGGTCCTTATGGAAAGGACGTTATTGAATATTTAGCAGCAGCCACCACAAGGTTCGAACTTGTGCAGCTGGCATATCCTTTCCATGTCCCGCAAAATGAAATACGACACATGTCCAACACGACGCTCGTCACATGTTTACTGCACTAGCTCCGTTTGTCGCAGATTGTCAATATATGCACAGCGCTCGCAGACGCCCTGTTTTCCCAAGAAATAATTGATAGTCGAGTCAGCCGCTTGGAAGGGAAACGGGCTTAGTCACGAGAGAGAGAAGGCGGGTGCCTTTTGAATAATTAACTTATTACGGTTACCTCGTACAATTTGTTTGATCGATGGAGGTATTTACTAAAGGTGTTCGGAAGATGAAGTGCCACTTCTAGAAAGATGCCGTTTTTTATGACCTCCTTGTCAGCGAGAGCTTGTTCGAAAATGGAAATTATTCACGCCGTCCGCTTTTAAGGTGCGTTCGTAGCTGGAGCATTTGCAGCATGTTTGGGGTCTCAATTTCCTTTATTTTTAGAGTAGAGGTATACATTTCCTTTCAATTAACGACAATATTTATTTGAGAGCATATTATGCCAAAGTTTATCAATTACCTCATAATTGTGCAGATGAACGTAGAGAATCGCTAAAAGTGTTTGCTAAATTCCCAAGCATTAAAGTATTTCTCATGCTGTGTTCAATAACAGCTATGTATCTCCTTATACTGCAAAGTTTAACGTTCACCCTCCACAAACATTCAATAGGCCATTTACCTACTGTGATATCATTTGCAATTGTACATTCGAGAGCACAAAAACACGGGGATGCCTTTGTTTCCTTCTGGTTTGAATTTTTTTTATTTTTACTTTTTTATTTAATGATCGATCAGTATTCCATGCTTTACATATGCTTGTTAACCAACTGAATCTTTATGAACTATACAAGAACATGTAAGGAAAACCAAGTGGGCTCGTATTATCTACTAAACACTGTGAAAGGAGGATGACACACAAGAGAGAAAAAAATGATAAAAAAAGCAATCAAAGAGATAACAAGAACAATATTCATTGTGAAACAATAATAACAGTTTTTCAGTCAGAGTCACTAAGGAGGAGATCATATGGGAGTCGTCTGTTCAGGCGTGTGGGCTGGCGAGTTCGTACGCCGATGTCGTACATCACAGCTCCTGGAACATCTGGCAGGTTTGAGAAGCGTGAGGCGATCTGACGTATGTACTGGTGAAGAGGAATGAGACCACGTTATTTATGCAGTTGTACCAAGGGGTATCCGTGGCGATGCGCAGAAATCGATTTTGCAGGACCTGTAGCTTACGGAGATGAGTGTTGTTAGCAGTACCCCATACCTGGGAAGCATACGAGATAAGTGGCCGGACAAGAGATTTGTAGAGAAGCAGAGAGCATTTAACCCCAAGGGGAGTGTCTATGAGATAGCAGACCGAGTTTTGATAGTCGTCCTGATGCCAACGAGATAAGTCGATCAATATGGCCTCGCCAAGTAAGTTTGGTGTCCAACATTACCCTAGGTATTTGACGGAGGTAGTGGGACTTAGCCAGGGAATTTATTCATGCTTAATATGCAATTTGGCAGAATTTGAGATGCGACATAGGCTAAAAATCTTAGCTGTGATCTTTTGAATGTTAAGATGTAAGCGCCAAGTATCAAACCATTCAACTAGGCAGTCAAGAGTAGTTGGTAGCGTGTGAATAGTTGCAGGGAGATCTGTGTCGGTATGGCCTAAAGCAATATCATCAGCGTATAAGGCTATGGAGGTAGGGGCCAAGTCAGGAAAATCATAGGTATAGATACTAAATAAGATTGGCGCCAATATGGATCCCTGAGGAACTCCTGCTGTAATATGGCGCTGAGAAGACTCCGTACCACCAATGCGAACAGTAAATGTGCGATCTGATAGAAAACAACAAATGTTAGTGAACAGATACGGCGGAATTCCAATGCTATAGAGTTTGAAGAATAACCTCTCATGCCAAACTTTATCAAAGGCCTGTGCTATGTCAAGGAACAGGGCGGTTGTGTGCTTTCGTTGCTCAAAACCATGAATTACTGTTTGTGTTAAACGTAGTAATTGGTGTGAGGTAGGACGTCTAGTACGAAATCCAAATTGGAAGGGTAGAATGATACGGTTTTCAGAGGTATATTTAAGGAGACGCGAAGAAGAACCTTTTCAAAGAGTTTGGACTAGGTAAGCAGAAATCTTATCGGGCGATAACTATCAGGGATATTTTTAGGTTTATTAGGTTTGTGAAACGCAATGATTTGAGCCAATATCTGGGTGTGAGGAAAAAAGCCAAGTAAAAGACAAGCGTTCAGGATTGAAAACAAATGCGTTAGTACCTTCTTTGTCAGGTTTTTCAAGACAATATTGGGAATCAAATCATGTCTCGGTGATTTCTTAATAGAAAGAGAGCGAATTAACTGCCTAAGTTCAGCAGAACTAGTGACGGAGATACTGCAGGAAACAGTTGGGTGGTGTCGAAAAGCGTCAAGATTCTGTTCTATACTCGGGGTGGTAGCATGAGGTGCGTTTGGTATGAATGTGATTTCAAGGTGGTCTGCAAGAAATTCACATTTAGCTGTGACCTCCGTAACAAGAGTGTCAGTGGTAGGCAGAGCTGGTATAATAGTTGGCTCTTGCAGAAGTCGTCGAGTGGCATCCCAGAGCGTGTGGTGGTTAGGATTTGAGTTCTCTTATTGCTCCAATTAGTCATCACATCCTTGTTACCTTATGACCAAAGGTCAGGTCTAGATATACGGTAAAAGGGAAATAGTAATAAAACATAAGCTGAGTGGTTGGAAGGCATGTTTCATAACGACGGCCCACGTGAGCACCTGGCTGAGTCCATTACTTATTGGTTTGAAATCAAAAGTCTGACATTAAAGACATTAATAATGAATATAGTTCGGTATGAGGATCAGGAGTGAAGGAAAAGAGTTCAGCTATAAATATTGACTGAAGTGAAGAATCAGGTAAGATGTGTAAAATATGCATTGTGAGACTTCTTGTTTTAACTAACATTGATCACATAGGGAACTGCCACACTGGAAATACGAGCCAACTTGTGTTCTTCAAAAAAAAAGTCAGTTACTAAGGGGGAAATAACAACTGACACACAAGTAAACTTGAAAATTATCGACATGACCCGCGGTACCATGCTACTCGATTTCAGAGCTCCCGGATTCAATCTCCATCGGCCCCTCTCTTTGACCCATTGGTGTTTTGAGTCAGTAGACGAAGACTGGGATAATTCATCTTCTACCACAACCTTGCTGTGCCTCGTCTTATCTAAACCTATCATCTGCTTCACTGACATGTTTTTCAGGGATATCCGAGTGACAATATTCGGCGGGTTGCCTTGGACGGTAGATGTGCGCATTGGTGAGGTTTCCCCTTGTGTCGGTTGGGACTGCCAAGTCAAGTTTCACTTCCGTGTGAGCACATTCAGAGAGGACCGCCGGGTATTAGGTGCTTAGGGCATCCTGCGGCGTAAGATGCACTAAGACTGGAAATGTTAGGAATCCCCTCAATTTTTGTACCCAGTGTTCGCCGGGATCTGGTCACCCTTCGGATCTCTTCCCTCATCGATCATTCCCAGGTACCATTGTAGAAAGAAAAAGTCTTGTACAGACTTATTTCAGTTTTCCTTTAAACAGACAAGATGGACAGACAATACAGTTCACCTAACACTCCTTAAGGATTATGCTGCTGTTCGCAGGGTTAGAAAACTGATCAAATTAGTAACCAGCGTCAAGCAAATAAAATATCCGAAGGTCGTTTGATAAGTCTGGTAGAAAACCAAGAATATTTTTCCCCATGAACATCTCAACTTATTCCTCGACATAGTCTCAATTGATGGTTATACACTTAGTCCAGTGTTCCACCATTTTCACCACGTGGAACAAATAAGTTCCGTCAAGGTTTACAAAATACTCCTTGATGGTGACTCTCACTTCTGTATTGGAAAATAATTTCTTACCACGACTCAAATTTTTAAGTTTGGGAACAGGAAGAAATAGCTTAGGGCTATCTCTGGTGAATAAGGTGGATGAGGAACCAATTCAAAGTCCAACTTGTACACTTTCGCCATTGCGAAGACCGATGTGTACGATGGTGCATTATCCTGGTGAAAGAGCACCTTTTGCATTTCAATCTGTCTCTTTTCGGTCAATTCATGTTGCAAACGATTCAACAATGCCGCATAATAGGCTCCAGATATGGTTCAGCCGTTTTCCAAGTAGTCTAGGAGGATCATTCCTTGTCATCATCTTACCAGCCAACAAAATGGTCCTTGCCTTCTTTGGTGTACTTTCACCAGTGTTTGTCCATTGTGTTGACTGCTATTTTGGCTCTGCTGTGTAGGAATAATAGCATAATTCTTTTTAAGAATTCATATCGAAAAAGAGATTGTAACCTCGATGTTGGATAAAGATTAGTTTTGGGTGCGGATGTTCAATAACTAGGTCTATTCGACCTTAAAAATCTTATATGATCTGTGTTTAAACCGGCGTGAGCCAGGTTGGTTTCTATATTTAATTTTATTAAGTATCTTAGTACGAGAGGACCATATATTTAAAATAATTTTTGTAGTAGTGAATACCAATAATTGAACTATTTTCGCAGAATTAAGTGCTTGGTGGATCCAAGTTTCATCCACGGTCACAAATAGGCGCTTAAAGTCCTGCGGATATCGATTAAACATCGCCAGACACTCGGTGCAAGTGTTCTTCCGGATGAACTTTTGGTCGACTGTGAGCAATCGCGGCACCCATCTTGCACAGAGCTGTTTCATTGCCAATTTTTCCTGTAGGATATTGTTCACTTGCTCAGTTGAGATGCCTACAGCCTCAGCAATCTCATGAATTTTGATTCAGCGGTCTTAGATAACTAGATCCTGGATTTTTTAAATTGTGTCCTCTATGGTGACCTCAATTGGGCGACCAGAGCGCGATTCATTTTCGGTGCTTCTATGACCACCTTTAAATTCATTGATCTAAAAGTTAATGCTGGCACAGCGTCCACGTGAAAATCATCCAATTCAGTTTCTACTTGTACGGCAGTCCAGCCCTTCAAATGAAAATATTAAATAACAACACGAAACTCTGTTTTTCCATTTTCAATCGCAGCTATCACAATGACCAGATCAGATGGCTGTCAACAATGAACTATATACTATAGCACATTCAAATTTTCTCTACAATCCTTTGAATAATCAAGTTTACCACTCAAATTTGCAACAAAATGTTTACCAGACTTATCAAACGACCCTCGTATATAGCATTGATGTGTTGAAGTTGAAAGATGCTCAAGGAATGTCAAATATATTACTGAGAGCATCGTATTTTTACTTGGTTATTTGCACAACCTCGGCCATGGTGATAACATGTATGCTTTGTGCTGTAGTTCCTAGCCTTTAATATTTTCGTCTTTTTTATTTGGGGGGGGGATGTTGTTGACAGCCATTTTAATATCCGCAGACCCAATGTGTAATTACGTGAAATGGTATTTAATTTTTGCTGGAATCCACTGAACAATTTGCCTTCTGATGACATGAAGCAGTCTGGAGCAGACTTTATCCACATAACTAATCGCTACTTAAATTTAGAATTGGAAATGTAGTACTCCCACACCACTGAGGTGAGCATAACCCTTGAATTCCCCATGTTTTTGTTTACAACACATATCTGTCTATCTTAAGTTTTGCTCTTTACGCAATATGACCCTTGGGTTTTATACAGCTATTATGTATTTAGTATTTAGACATACATGTACAGTTCTGAAAGTAAAAAGCGATTATTGGTAAATTAAACTGAACATCAATGTTATTCTTTATCTCGTAATTGTTATTAACATAATGTTATTCAACGATCCCCAACCTAGATAGCTCAGAGTGTTATCCTCCGCCCAACTTTGGGCAAGATACAAGCAAATATAATATGCAATGGGAAGATAGAAGAGTTTGCAGAAGTCAGAACTAAACGTGTTATTACTCCGTTTTTAAAAGAGCCACGTTTTTCGAGCCAATGTTTATCAAAGCTGGCAGCAGTTATTATGAATCTCATTTTCTAATGTACATGCATATTTATCTCATATTCCTGACAGGCCAGTCATCGTACCAACAAAATATGCACAAATCTAAATTATACACCCTTTTTATAGTCATTTAAAATTTTAGTTATCGAACTACATATCATTTATTCACAAGAAATTTGTGTCCTATAAAATCTCTTTCTTTTTTACGGCCAGCAATTTCTATCTCAGTGAATTTCAATATGAAACTTTGCACTTTAATCGAAATTAACTAAAAACTTCATCCTTTCTTCTAGTTTCAGATTCTTTGAAACTCGGTTTTACATATCGGCAGACCGATCAGAAGTTTTGCTTCTTTGGTGGTAAAGAATGAGCTTCCACAGCCTTCATAAAAATTAAAAACGGTGGAATGTTTTCAAAAGTCGATAGCTACTACAAAGTTTCCCATTTTTGAAGGGATGAGAGAAGGGAAACTTCTACTCACAAGTTACCGTTATTCGCAGATTGTAAAGCTTTCATTTAAAAATAAGTGAGTGGAAAATAGCAGAAGCTAAATGATGGAAGGAAAATTAAAAGTAAAGTTTAAGCACTAAACGACTTTAGAGAATTTCAGCATCAATTTAAGTATAACAGAGCGTACAGCTAATGTCGTTGCAGAAGTATAGCTGTAAAACGTAACAAAAAACAATTTCTAATGTAATTACCTAAACCTTAAAAATCTGTTCATCATAAAAATATTTGGCATAAACTGAGAGCAAATATGGAAAGCAGCTATAACAAAGGAAGACAGCTCCGAGAGTTGTCACGTATTTTAGCCGGGAGCAAGGCCTCCAGCGTGTATGACGTCAGGTAAGTGCAAGTGTAGTAACAAGTTGCCTATATAAATGATGCTGTGATCACAGAATCTGAAGGTTCAGTGAGGTGTAGCATACTCGATGACAACAATGTAGCTGCCACGTACCAAATTAAATTTACAATCTGGCGATTTATTGAAGGACAAATATACACACAAGAAAGACTTAACTGATTTTTGCTAGAATGTCCCCCAAACCAGATTTCCGAGGTTGTATTCACTTGCTACACGGACACTGTATGTTTGGCTCGACATGTGTACAAACAATTTCTTTTTCTGTTATTAAATTAGCTAAGTCCAAACCCCGACGTACCTTGTCGTATCACAATCTAACATGCAGCCTTCGATTACAAATTTCCCAGACATTTCCCAGACGTCCTGATATTGATAAACTAATTAAATTAAAACGAAACAAAGTGTCTGAAAATGTCCACGTAATTTTATTCTGAATGGATCTCCTCTAATTTGCAGAAAAATTACTTTGTCTTATTTTATTTACTTTATAATATGCCTGACCTTCTGATAAACTACGAGTTCAACTTTTATATATTTTTTCATAGCACAGAACAAAATGTAATTGTATATAAACTGTAACCAATTGTATAATTAAAGCAGTCAGCATTAATATTACAACACCCAAGATGTAGGTTGTACATATTATTAATACCCGATACGTTTCCTGTCCTTCATACGTTGGTAGAACTAACACATCAGACTATTTCCTTCCTCTAGGGCAGCAGAAATCAGTGCGGTGACGTCACACGCTAACCTGCCTTTCGTTCGGGGGCGTATTTGGCAGTTGGAGCTGACGAAGATGACGTCACACCGACACTACCTTTCTTCCCCTGAGCTATAAGTTACTACTCACTTGGAGCGGTTCACATCCTCATAAGCTACCTCATGAGTTATGATACCGATTTTTAGCTAACTGTTCGGTAGAACGAATGTGGAAGCCAGCGTTACTGGTGACAGATGCTATGATTAATACGCTTTACTTGCTTTCATAGAAAATTTGGTTTAATCTTGAGTATAGGAAGTGTAGAGTTTAGTGTGGAAGCAACTGCTGCATTTTTACATATGAAGATAGTTATCAGTATATAAACAGGTGCTAAAACCAGTATAGACATACGGAATGCAGCTTTGGGGCTGTGCAAAGAAGAGTAATGTATAACGTATACAGCAGTTTCAAAATAAAGTTCTAAGAGTAGCAGTTAATGCACCATGGTTTGTACGAAATGATAACCTACACAGGGATCTTAAAATGAAAGCGGTAGCTGAAGAACTTAGAAAGGCAGCTAGCAAACATTTGAAAAGAGTGCAACAACACGTAAATACCGAAATGGTGAAAGTCTTAAATGAGTGTCAAGTGAGACGACTGAAAAGAATTAAAACATTTGACTTGTCAAGGGACCACAAGATATAATGTGTGTAATGATATGGGAGTCCTCACTGGAGGACCATCCGCTAACAGTGCATTTTATATCAAATGAATATTACTAGATGAGAATATGCTCAGTTGTAATTAGTCTAATTTATTAAAAAAATTTGAAGATCTATCATACAATATTCAAAGCAATAAATATTTTAACAACGTTTGCACAAACGAAATACGGCGGTAAGAATGAGTGCATTATTTATTTATTTCATCCTTTGAAACATAATACATATGTTCAAGATACAAAGATAAATATAAAAAGTTACATAAGACTAAAAACTGTAACAGATACAGGATCCAACAAATGTCTAAAGTAGGAAAAGCAAATAAATATTGTCAATAGATTGTTGGTTACAATTTCTGACATAATCAATTCTACAACATTAGAATCTAATTTACATAGTCAATTACAGCATTAGAAACCAATTTACATAGTCAATTACAGCATTAGAAACTAATTTACATAGTCAATTACAGCATTAGAAACTAATTCTACACATGATCCCTTAATCAGCTTAATGAATTTAACACTTTCAAGTATAATTAAAGCTGCAATGTCATAAATCATTTAAGTTATATAAACATTTATTTATGAGGAAAGCCTTTAACTTCCGTTTATACTGCTGTTTTGAGATGCTAGCTATTGATTTAATATCAGATGGCAGTTTATTGTAAAGCTTAATTCCTAGTATATGTACATCCTCTTGAGAGACAGTTTTAATTACACTATCTCTATAGTAATTCATATTGGTTCTGGTGTTATGTTCATGTAGCTGATTGTTTTTAACTGGATTACACTTGTCCACAATAAACTTTATAGCTGTATAAGGATACAGAGAGTAGATCGTGATTATTTTTTTATTTATAAAGGTATCCCTGCAAGATTATACATGACCCCAACACACTTGTTTTGGTAAATAAGCAGTTCATCCATGTGTGTTTTGGCTGCTGAACCCCATGTTTCTATGCCATAGATTAGATATGAATAGACACATCCATAGTATAATAATTTTAGGATATTTGTATTGTTGTACTTGCTAAAATATCTTAAGAGATATAATGATTTACTAATTTTTCCGCATATGTTTTCAATATGATCAGCCCAAGTTAGTCGATTATCTAACACAATACCCAAAAATTTATGTGTTTTCACTTCTGACACAATGTCACTCTGTACTTTTAAATGTATATTACCATCATATTTTTTTAGCAAGTTGAAGTGCATCATATTGATCTTTTGCATATTACATTGTAGTTTGACAGATTGAAAATAGTTCAGCAATTCAAAGGTAGTGCTGTTTAGAGTGCTGTTCAGCCCTTCTATTGATTTATTCCAGCATATGGCTGTTGTATCATCTGCATAGGTTACAACAGTAGTCTTTGGTGGGATTTTTATGTCATTAATATATAAAATAAATACTAATGGACCCAATACAGAGTCTTGTGGTACACCAAATTTAACAGTATCCAATTCTGAGTTTACTTTTTTTATGTATTTCTCCTTTTTATGTGCTATCTCTGTTAAATGTTTTCTGTCCACCAGATAGGAGTGAATTTAGATCAAGGGGAAGGCCCCTTATGACGTAGCTCTCAAGTTTGCTAATTAGAAGAGAACTTTGAACGTCCTTGTGTTGCTTTCTTACGAAGTTCACAGAACAGGCTTCACAGGCGTGAACAAGGGGCAAGTTTGCACTTAAAAATTATTAAAAATAATAATCGCGCAAGATTGCTTCGGATTGTTTACTTCTTAATAGTCTGCTATGAAGAAGTTAACTTCAAACTTCGAGATTTTTGCATAGGAACTTACGGAAAATATTGTGCAAGAAATCACAGCTTCGGAGAATGTGCGAGAATATTTACACAAGATATGTTGCCTGTTCAACATTTCCGGCATCTATTTTAGTCCGCCTCTGCCGGCGTAAGTTCCCCGGCGACTAACGGCCGTCTCACGTAGTACAGAGAGGCCGCGAGTGGTCCGATTATAATTCAACTATCCTATATCTAGGTGCGCTAGGACTCCCTTCCATTAATATAAATTAAAGGTAGAGTGGTCAAACTTAAGATAGTCGCAGTACTTTTATGAGGCCGGAAACAAGAGAGCGATTAACTTCATTGTACGAAGTTATGTATGAAACTAATAAACAAATAGACCACTTCCTCTTTAGCCATCAATGATTAAAGAATCAACTATTTTTAAGTGAGTAACAACTATTATAAAAGTACATCAAGCACTTCACATCTTCCTCAATACAGTTTGAGGAAGTAAACTTGATTAATTTAACTTTCTTCACCCACCCTTGTACTATTCTCACAAAAGTTTACTAAGGTTTTTCTTTTGTCAGTCAGCATCAACAGCAGTTTCTGCAATTTATTTGAGAAAAGAAAACCATGGAAGTTCGAAGAAAGTTCCTTCTTGTCCTGTACGGTTTTTTTAAGAGCACTGTGTGTAGATGTGAAGTTACCGCAAAGGAATACGTATGTTCTTTATTTTGTTGTTACAACATGACAGGAACGCTTTAGAACTTTACTTCCAACGCAATCAGTGCTCAGGAAGGAACGTCCGCAGTTGTAGTGGCACCAATACAAAGTGTTGTTCCAGGAAATGTGAAACAAACATAGTATCCTTTCCAAGCGAACAACAAACTCAAAGAATACCTTCGAAGGAAAGCAATCATTTGAGGAACCAAAGGCGAGTAAGATTTGTAGTTTACAAAGGCACTATTCTGTTCCTCCTTTTTTTCTGTTTTCTCGGCATCTAAATTTCTTTTTTCCGGGCCGCCAACCTTTTAGAGAACAAAAAGTGACGAGACAGAGACGGCGAAACTTGGGGTAGAGTGCGGTGGTTGAGGTCATTGCCTTAAAAAAAAAATGAAGACGAAGACGCGAAGGGCACCAAACAAACATGCATTTAACACCTCCCGAGGTATGGTGCGTGGTTCTAGTTTCTATCATTGCATGTTGAACGCTGTCCCACAGTCACAACCCCTTGTAGGATTCATTTGTTTCGAGATTAAACATGTTTTGACTATGCAATGTTTCCCAATATTTCAGCTGAAAATATTAGTTTATTCCGTATGCAAATAGGATATTTCTTAAAGATTTTCAATTCAGAAGCCTAGTTCTTACCGAACGGAATGGCTCTGATAGTTTCCTCTGTGGCACGTATTCGGGAGATCCGGGTTCGATTCCCGTGGCCAACCTACCTGATACATGAGTATTTTCTGTGTTTTCCCGAGTCACCATTTAGCTTAGTTACATCCCCCGAATTTCCTCTCCCTCCATTTCATTCCCATTTCCCGTAGGGGAGGGGATCCGTCCCCTTCAGCTGCCGTGGTGCGAGCGCTGCGGACGATAATGATGATGATGATGATGATGATGATGATGATGATGATGATGATGATGATTGTGCTTTAGGACGCCCAACAGCGCGGTCATCAGCGCCCTGAAAGTGCTAAAAATCGTGCTAAAACTAGTTAAAAATAAAGCTAAAATACGGTCATCATAAATAAAACACAGCCTTCTACGTCAAGGTCTAAAAGAACCTTAAAACCATAAACAGATTAAGAAGGATTAAGAAAAAAAAAACTAAATTCTGAAACTAAGAGTTAAAAACAACTTTAAAACTATGCGTAAAAAAGCAGTGGCCAATGAGCAAGCGAGACAACTGAACTTTCTTCCGACGGGACGGACGGCAGGAGGTTTCCCAAGGAACTGGATCAGTCTTCACTAAGTGGAGCCCATTACCGCGCAGAGAAGACCACTCTGCGCGCCAAGGCGACAGCGCAGCTCTCTGCATTTCATAGCCAACGCTGCGGACCCTTATCACTCGTGGTACCTCTGACGTTACTAGAGGAACCTTGGGCCGAACTGCCGAGCCCCTCCCGTCTGGGAGTTGTTCGGATTGGGTTGGACTCGAGGGAAATGTCTAGTGTTTAACGCCCACTTTTACTACATACGGCACCGCAGGCGGCGACACTGATGATACATGAGATGAAGATGGAGCATCGGTGGAATGAGATGGCGGGGGAAACCTGGTTGTCCACCACAAATCTCACTTTGCGGTCGCCTGGGATCGAACCTGGGCTGCCTTGGTGAGAGCCAAGCGGTCTAACCACTGAGCCACGGCGCGGCCGGACTCGAGGGGGCAGTGTGTTCCCGACATCCACGGGGAATTGGGTACCCTCGGCCAGGCTACGGCCGCCCGGAGGGGGTAGAGGGTTGCCTCATAATTCCGGAGTACTAGCCTGCAGAGCTAGTAGAAGGTGTGCTAGATCACCAGGCGGCCCCACCGAGGTCAAATCGGTAGTCTTCCCCGCGGGGTACACGCTTAAGTGGCGTATCCACTTCCACCCGTCTTGACGTTCTAGTTGATGGGGGGGGGGGGCTTTTTAGACTCAAGGTATTGCCCCATGGAAAGACCCCCGGAGTTTCCATCGCTAACGGCTAGAAGGAGGCCCGGGTCCTTCGTCCTACGGGTCCAGGACTAATGGGAGTATATCATCTGCACCGATATATATAAAAATTTCATTTCCATTATAATTTCACATCATCTCACACCTGGTGGTCTCATTCAGGGTAAACGTGTTGGCGGGTGTCTAGGCTTTGCGTGCAGGATCATATGCTCCTGCTAAAACTTCCTCCTCTCGTAGGACAGCCTCCAATCTTCAGGCGGACCTGGTGGATCATTTCCGGATCACGGTGGGTGGGATACTGGTTGCGCTGGCCTCCGAGGAGTTTCCAACCGGTAAATTGTATGGACCATGCCCTCTTTTACGTTTACCAGTAACATAAATCCCCGAGACTGAAGGAGACAGCAATGGCTGTTCACAGAAAAATCCGAATTTGTCATAAGTAACTCAAATGTCGTAACTATCTTAAAATTCTGTTTTAATACTCTTGAATAATCATAGTCACTAGAGCCATTTTTGAGAAAGTGTTAACTTTGAAAATTTTTGATGTGAAGGTTAGCTTGGGGTGAGATAATTTTATTGAAAAGTTCTATGTTGCGTCTTAGAACAAACTGAACTTAAATAGAAAGATTGGATCTTATGGTTATTATTATAAAGATTGGTTATTTCTTTTTTATGTACGCTGGTCTAAGACGTGCCCATGGATCTTTTATGCAAATAACAATTGGAGGAATTAAGCTGCAGCGCTTTTTTTTCAGCTGTATCCGGGGTGGAATAACTTCTTCACTAACTAGGTAGAGAAGTGTAAGTCAAATACACCGGAATTGATTTTCAGTTGTAAAAAGGATTTTTTACCACTCTTCAGAAACCACAATCGTGTTACTTTGCCTTTACAAGATCTTTCTTTTTGTCTACAAAAGTACTTTATTTTTTATTTGCCAGGATCACGCAATGGGTGAAATCTGTATTTGTATAGGTATAGCTAATTTGTATTAACTCAGAGTGGATTACCAGAGGCTATTTTGAGACTAACTCATTAGCTTATGACTGTGATGTACTTCAGGGCTTGAAAAGAGGTCCTTCTTGGTGGCCAGACCTTGAACGCCCTTCAAAAGAACCGTATCTGCATATCTCAAAATTTGAGTATTGCACATCACTAAGAGATACGAGGGCTGTTCAATAAAGAATGCTCACAATTGTTTTTTGACAACGTACCTTTACTCATCCTTATAATTTTGACGGTACTTCTCAAAATAGTCTCCCCTGAATGCGATGCACTTGACCCAGCGTTTCTGCCAGTCTTTAAAGACATGCTGGAAACCATTTTATGAGAGATCCTTCAAAATCGCCTCCGCAGCCTTCATCACTGCTTCTGGTGATCGATAATACCTGCCACGAAGGCGTTTCTTCAAGTTAGGTAATAGAAAAAAGTCACATGGGGCTAAATCT
The DNA here is from genome assembly GCA_030765055.1 of Mantis religiosa. NCBI lineage: Eukaryota > Metazoa > Arthropoda > Insecta > Mantodea > Mantidae > Mantis > Mantis religiosa. Next base: position 51,670,816 of record CM060951.1, on the reverse strand, counting down.
GGGCTATAGGGAGGCTGAGGGATGCCCTTCACGTTGATTTTTGCAAGATATTGGGCAACAACATTGGCAATATGCAGCCGCGCATTATCGTGGTGCAGCATCCAGACTGCTTCACGGAAATGTGGTCTTTTGCGCCTGATATGGACTTGCAATATTTTCAGGACATCCTTGTAGCATTGTCCAGGTACAACATGCTGATAAACCATTCCATAAATATCAAAGAATGAGATGACCATAACTTTCCCAGCAGAAGCAACCACTTTTGCTTTTTGAGGGTTGGTAATGAGGAGATTTCCACACTGAGCTTTGCTGTTTGCTCTCAGCATCAAAATGATGTAGCCAAGTTTCATCAGCAGTGATTACGTTTGAAAGAAACTCCGGATCTTCCTCTAACATCAACTTTAACTGCATGTTACCTCCATTGCAGCGATACTGAGCATGTCTGAACTTGCCTGGTTCTCAGAGGCGGGAACCAGGAGTACCAACAATGAAACTACTACGGCGTGTTTATTTCACATTAACATAACACAATATAATAAGATTGAATTTTAGTGCGAAAAATTATGACGGTAAAAAATTATGATCATTCTTTATTGAACGGCCCTCGTTCTTGCTGTAGCGGAGCTATTTCAAACCCCGTGTGTCCTGCTTGTCATAGAACTATTATAGAAGAATTTTTCTACTGATATTTTAGCTACTTTATTTCAGTTCTTACTCACTAGTTACACTGTTAGGATTATACGCACATATAAGCACATTCCCCATGTCAATACATCATCATTTATGTACATTAAGGCAGTGGCTGAAGCAAATTTGTTCCTTCTTTTACTCGTTGGTTTCTAATTTAAAAGTCAGCGGACTTCTCTCATCATTCGTATTTATTTTGTAATAATAAACAGTTTTCGTAAAATAAAACCATTACAGTTTGTCATAGCAAAGACAGGCCCAGGGGAATGAGGTGTGCGATGTTTTTAGACCTTGTTCCGATTACTATAGTATTTTGGCACTCGGGTCACTTCAATTAAAGCCCACATAAAAACATTACGTCACCATTTACATTTGTGAATAAATGTTCTAGATTTTATTATACCGAGTGAATAGGGCGCGTGCTTTTTGACGGTTCTACTCCTTGTATAGCATGCGTTTTTTATCATACACATTCACCATCCTTGTCTCGCTGTCGCGCTTAGTACTTTCTGTCAAGGGGCTTTCTCTGCGTTGGCGAACAGAAGTTTCATGCGCCTTCCTTTCCATAGCGATCACTAAAGGCCGGAGGCGTGTACGTTTGTCCATAGGTATGCTGCACATAGGCTGTACTGTTATCGTTCACGTTTGTCAACTTCAGGTAGGTATAGCTTGACCATGACAACCGCATCACTGCCAGAGAAAAAAAAAAAACAGTCGCGTTATACTAAACGTTGACCTTACGTCTGCATACCCTTGAAAGGCAAATGCTTCACTAGTTCGCAGAGTAGTGCGTTATGTGGTTTTCTTCGACGTTTGCATATTTGATGGCCGTGCTGTACATTTGACGTCATTCACACTCTGCGTCCAGCTAACTTGTAGTGCAAACGAGAGCACATCTCTCCAACTTTAGTGATCACTGTGTAGTTATTGAAACTCATGAGTGGTAATTTATTGGAGATATTTTCGAGATATTCTGTTAGATTCGGTTTTAAAATACTTAGGTTTTTTTTTTTTTTTTTTTTTTTTTTCAAATATGAAATCATTTTTATGCCCTGAATATACACAGAGAACGGAATTTAAAGCTATCACATACACTGGGTCTGAAAACCTGTGGCTATCGTTTAAGCTTTCTCATTCTCCTATTTCCATTGTACGTATAAGAACACGCGTAATAATATCATTTTAGAAACGTTTACCTCGATATATATGCCAATTTGTAAAGGTATATTGCACCCCATATGCCACTATTGTCGCCTATGCTTTGGTGAAGTGAAGGAACTTGATTTATTTTACGAATTTATTTGAAATTTTAATAGCATGAGGCTTCTTTATACAATTGAAAGTATTAATTTGTGGAAGTAAAGATGTTGAAACCTCATAGTGGAACATTAGACGACAACCCCGTAATTTGCATATTTTCGGAACGTTAACCAAGTAAGAATGCCAAACGCAGCAACTCTAGACGTTGAACTCGGTAGTTGGTAATGGACGATCAGCAGGTCGTTGGACTTAAACCAACATGGCGGATGGAATGTTCCAGAAGCTTTTCCGCTGATCAAAGGGAAAAAGTACCTAGATTCAACGTGTGTTGGCACCCTCTTTTTGGGTTCGGCCGTGGATACTTATAGCAGTGATTATCGAGACGCGAAGGAGTCTGAAGTGTATTGTTGCGGCCGGAGGCTACGCCGAATCTTCACTTCACCACGCGCCAACATCTCCTCGAGGGTAATTCCGACCAGGTCTTAATGTACTAATGTAGCTATCAACACCAATCCACCCAAAGTCTCTTCAAGACTTCGGGGTTGGCTTATATTGTAGAAAATTATGATGTTATAATAAACTGGCATTTAGTAGAAAGTTGCGCTATTCCTATCTATCTGTAACCTGACTACAAATTTCCTTTACCATTTACCTCTACCATCTGACCCCCTGTCCTTTCAGCTACGCCCCCAGTTGCAAAGTAGATTGTAAACCCTTACGGTAAACCACCTTTAAGTATACACAAACCTATCCGCAACTTGAAGTCTAAAATCACCCTGGTTCACAACCTATAATGTGACACTATTTTATAGTTTATTAGCTCAGAAAGTAAAGGGACCCAATACATATGAAATTAAAGTAGAAGTTCATATCGAGGTCGTGTGTGTATTACTCACCTTGTTTCGTTCCAGACATAACTTTCTTAGTGCGATAGTGTTACTTTGCGTGTTGCTTTTCCCTGCCACATTTTCGATGCTTGCTATTGCGGCAGTTCACAAAAGAAAGAAAATTACAAACAAACTTCAGAGCAGCGCTTATTTTATTTCACTGCTCTTGAAATTTCTATATACATTATTCATGAAGGGGAGGACTGGAGTACGTTTTAAAGAGGCTAGCACATGAATAATGCGTCACGATGGAGTTTCGAGCTCTCTGATTAAACATGTGTGCATGATTTCGTTGATTGTGATATAATTGCTTATTAGCCAAACAAACGAAGAGCAAACAATAAAAAATAAACATTTCGAACACCGAGAAAATTACATGGTGCGTCAGCGCAAAATTCACGGCATTTCGCTGCAACCCCATCAATTTTATACGAGTAACACTGAATGTTAAATAGGGAGTACGTTCACGGCGTTGATGATATTTAAATTTTAAATGTTGTATCGGTGTTCTCCCCCTCGTCTGAAAGGTAACTGGCATCTCTAAGCACGTGTTTTACTTCTTGGATTAGAGCGACTCCCCAAGATGGCGTAATATTTAAAAGAGACAACATATTATTTGTTTAACAAAATGTTAATACCTCGAAAAAGAGTATTTTGATGGCCTTGCAAAATTGATATCAACAGCTTAAGAAACAAAATCCAGATGACAAAGACCTATCACTCCAATTTTAACAGTACGAGTTTTAAACAAAATAATTTATTATAAATCAAGAAATACGAGGGCTGTTTAACAAAGAATGATGATAATTTTTTACGGGCATAATTTTTCGCACTAAAATTCAATCTTATTATATTCTGGTTTCATAGTGGTTTCATTGTTGGTATTCCTGGTTCCTGCCTGTGAGAACCAGGTAAGTTCAGGCATGTTCAGTATCATCTACCGCTGCAATGGAGGTAACATGCAGTTAAATTGATGTTAGAGGAAGATCCGGAGTTCCTTTCAAACGTAATCACTGCTGATGAAACTTAGCTACACCATTTTGATCCTGAGAGCAAACAGCAAAGCTCAGTGTGGAAATCTCCATCACCAACCCCCCAAAAAGCAAAAGTGGTTGCTTCTGCTGGGAAAGTTATGGTAATCTCATTCTTTGATATTCATGGAATGGTTTATCAGCGTGTTGTACCTGCATACACATCAGTAACTGGACAATACTACAGGGATATCCTGATAACATTGCAAGTCCATATCAGGCGCAAATGACCATAATTCCATGAAGCAGGCTGGATGCTCTACCACGATAATGCGCGGCTGCATATTGCCAATGTTGTTGCACAATATCTTGCAAAAATCAACGTGAAGTCATCCCTCACCCTCCCTATAGTCTGGATTTACCCCCATGTGACTCTTTCCTATTCCCTAACTTGAAAAAACTTCTTGGTGTGAGGCATTATCCATCATCAGAAGCAGTGGTGAAGGCTGCGGGGGCGATTTTGAAGGATCTCTCAAAAATTGGTTCCAGCATGTCTTTGAAGACTGGCAAAAACACTGGGATAAGTGTATCGCATTCAGAGGAAATTATTTTAAGAAGCACCATCAAAATTATGTAGATGAGTAAAGGTACGTTGTCAAAAAAAAAAAAAAAAAATGTGATCATTCTTTATTGAACAGCCTTCACTGGTTTTTGTGTTAATCATAATCTTTACCGGTATATCTCATGAAAACATTCTTCATTTAAAAGCAAACAAACTTAACATCGTTTTCGTTTATCAGACACCCACCACAAAGATTAAGACTTTATTTCTCAAATAGAAGTAAAAATGACATTTCTTAACAAATTTGAACCGATTTTCTGGAAATGAATGACTATGGATTTTGTATGACCTCCGTTATGTGTGGTATTGCGACTTGGTGAATTCTTTTGGACGAAGTACAGAAATTTCTACTTCCAGAATGTTCGGCTCGAGAATCAGACCCTATATAAGGAGCCGACCCACACCCGACGTGGAATTCGCACCACTGTCACCAAGGTGCATGGCGTCCTGCATTCTCATATAGAGGCACTGAGGAGCAACATGCTTCTTTTCTCTAACTTTTACTTAACAAAATCACCCTGAAACATTCCTATTTTAAAACTAATCCCTTCTCAAAGATTCATATTTCTTTGCCTTTGATTTGAATTTTCAAATAAATACCTAATCTATATTATTTTCAATTAAAACTCTCTATTCTCTTTTTTTCCTCTTAATTTTACTTTCTCTCTTCTTATTTGTAAGGAGAGCAAGTGTTGCATTCTACCCGAAAATGCGATACAGAGATATAAAAAGAGAGTGAGTGTTAAGCCCCCTTGAACACTACCCGACCCAAGAAATGCCTCTGCGCGTATGTGTGCGTGAGCTCGCCTGTGTGTGAGAACAATTTAACTCTAAACAAAAGTTGTAATACCAAACTTGGTATTTACATAGAAAAATGTTCGATGTTTTAATTTTCCCAAAAATGGCTCCATGATTTTGAGTAAAATATCGTATGCTTAGCAGTTTTGCATGATGAAAGCTTTTTGTGGGAATGTTCCTTCTGAATTCATTTTTATAACTTTAACTTCATAAAAATACAGATATCGTTAAATGAATTTGTCAAATTTTTTGTAGCTTTACCATTTTCGAGATAGTCATTATTATGGATCTTTTTTCTATGTATACCCCGCCTATAAATACAATGGTCATATCTGCGGCCGTTCTCCTTTGGAACATGTCGAAGGTGTTAACTTGTATTCGTTGGGTTTTAATCATTAGATCACGCACATGCACACTCTCATTCATACTTTCAGAGTCTTCCAGCCCTGTTGTAGATTTGTATTGTCAAGCACTATACCTTTTCAATTGCAAACTCTTCATCTTTTTTCTTGAGGTTTTGAAAGGGAAGAAATGACGGTGCCATCACAATCATCCAAACATTTGAGTACGAACTTAAGCTTACTGTATTTCATTAACAAGTATTATAGTCATTTATTAGGATCATTTGTTTTTGTGCAAATAGTTAGTTGAGGAATGTATGTCACGTGAATATAAAAGCTACACAGGATTTTGTGCAAACAACGAAATTTTGGACGAATCGTATCGTATATGCAACATAAGATTTTTTTTGTACTATCATAAGTGTACAGCCCTTTTATGAACTATTCTTACTAAAGCTCTTTCCCAACTATTTCGTATTAATAAGTATAACCATTCGCATTAGCAGTTCGATTATTAACTTCGTTATAGCTACAAAAAGGAATTCAGGAGGCTGAAGCGATTGTCAAATATTTAAATAGTGTTATTATTCTAGCTTTTAATTCAAATTATTTGCAAAATATCAAGAGATAGAATCGCATTGTACCTTAACACTTCAAAAATTGCAGCATGCAATATTATGAAATTAAAAGCAAATATCGAAATGTACAACAACATTTCATATATATGGTGAAATTCCTCACCAATACTTGTGCTAAGAGTGGCTCGGGTTCACTCAGAGCGACGGAGTCGAAGCATTTGACGTGAGATACCAGGGTTGAGGGGTCGGCCCAACGTTTAGGATCATGAAGAGATGAATCATGGAGCAATTGGTGGAGTGATGGTGGAGGAAACCGGAGAAAACCCACCCCAGCGCCATGCTGTCCATCACAAATTCCACTTTGTGGTTGCCTGGGATGAAACCCAGGCCGCCTAGGTGAGAGCCAAGCGTCTAACTACTCAGCTCTTTCAGTGTATATGTCTTATTATTCATGCAAATAAATGACTTACAAATGTGAAATTTTAATGCCAATTGTTAACAGCAATTTTTTTAAGTTAAAATTCTTGCATGTATCTAGACAGTTTAGCGTGTACAGTATTTTTCTCGATAATCCTACGGTTAGATAATATGTCCTCCCTATCTGTAACTCGTCTCAGACCAATTGCACACTTTTAAACTATCTTAAGATTTCAAAACTTGTATTACCTCCCCTCTTTTTACTTCCTCCAAGGTTTACGTCATATCGGAGGATGGATGGAATGGATGAAATGATCTTCAAATGAGTCCGGGATCCATGGAGCTTAGAGTTACCTGACGTTCGTCTTTCAGGATAAGGGACAACCCCGGAAAAAACCTTATCCAGGTAACTCACCCTTACCGAGATTCCAAATAGGAACTCTTGAACGTGAGGCAGACACACTACCATCTACGCTACTGAGGCGGGCACTAAAATGAGTGCAGGGTCCATAGAACTTACAATTATCCGACAGTCATTTTCTAGGATAAAGGAAACCCCGGAAAAACCCTTTCCTGATCGAGATTCGAACTCGGGACCTCTTGATCGTGAGGCAGCCAGGCTACCACATATGCTACAGCGACGGGCTTGCGTTACTTGTGAAACTAGGTATCAAATTATTAGATGGAATTCAATACTCTTTAGACATAAACACTTATTTTCTCTATGTGGTAGATAAAATAAGTGTTACTCCGGTTTAAATATATAACTCTAATCTACTTTAAGACAGGTGAATTCCTATTTCTATTTGGACCCCCCCCCTTTTTTTTCAATTTTACGTCCTCCAACGTTAAGTCGTATCGGACGGTGAATGAGATGGTTGAAATGATGCTCAAATGTGTCCAGGGTCCATGGAGCTTAGAGCTATCCGATATTCGTCTTTAAGTATAAGGGAAAATCCTCGAAGAAACGTTATCGAGGTAGCTCATCCTGACCGAGATTCGAACTCAGGACCTCTGAATGTGAGGCAGACATGCTACCATCTACGCTACCAAGGCGAAACCCACTATATAGAGCCTTTTGAGACGACGATAAATTTCACGAAACATAGTGCATACCTGAATAAAAATATTTATTTCTTTTCTTTAAACTGGGTCACAAGGCAACTGCTAAATAGTTGAAAAGCATTCCTGGTAGGTTGTTCTCTTAATCCCTTGGAGCCTATCGCTTCTGTTTTAATTGGGATTAGCCATTGTGATTTTTACTGATTTTAGCATTGGAACTTTGAGATAGATGCTAACTATGAGCTTGGGGGGATTTTGCAAGGTATAGTTTATAAAGTCAGCAAAAACTGCACTAGCCCCGCAGGGAAAACTGAGTTTGTTTAACCTCTTTCACCTACTGAGCAACTTCTATTTCCGTATAAATATAAATGAAGAATAAAGAGAACAACAAAGAACATAAGCACATCTGCTGTAGCTTAAAGGTTCCATAAATTAAAAAAGTATACATAGGGAAGGTTGTGTTCAATTATATTTAAAACCTTCTGTTTTACCTGCACAGGATTTCTACATTAACTAATGCTCATTATTATCTATATAGCTTCTTCAAACTATTTTTACAAAACCTTATTTTTTGCAGAAATAGCTCAGTTATACATTTAAAGCTTCAGGGGTATAAAGGAAACCAATCAATAGTCCTGCTATTAAAAACTAACATCTGAATACGTAATGCATGTAAATACATTCGTGCATTTTAATTTAAAAATTTAAACCATAATTTCTTCTATAACATCTCTTTTACACTTGTCTCTGTAACTTTTAGGAGAGAAATAATATTGTGCATATAAGAGGGCTGTTCAATAAAGAATAATCACTTTTTTTGACAACGTACCTTTACTCAACTTCATAATTTTGATGGTCCTTTTCAAAATAGTCTCCCCTGAAAGCGATAAATTTGTCTCAACGTTTCTGCCAGTCTTTAAAGACATGCTGGAAACCATTTTTGAGAGATCCTCCAAAATCGCCTCCGCAGCCTTCACCACTGCCTCTGATGATGGATAATGCCTCCTACGAAGGCGTTTCTTCAAGTTAGGGAATAGAAAAAAGTCACATGGAGCTAAATCCGGACTATAGGGAGGGTGAGGGATGCACTTCACGTTGATTTTTGCAAGATATTCAGCAACAACATTGACAATATGCGGCTGCGCATTATCATGGTGCAGCATCCAGCCTGCTTCACGGAAATGTGGTCTTTTGCGCCTGATATGGACTTACAATGTTTTCAGGACATCCCTGTAGTATTGTCCAGTTACTGATGTGTGTGCAGGTACAACATGCTGATAAACCATTCCATGAATATTAAAGAATGAGATGACCATAACTTTGCCAGCAGAAGCAACCACTTTTGCTTTTTGGGGGGGTTGGTGATGAAGGAGATTTCCACATTGAGCTTTGCTGTTTCCTCTCAGGATCAAAATGAAGCCAAGTTTCACCAACAATGATTACGTTTGAAATAAACTCCGGATCTTCCTCTAACATCAACTTTAACTGCATGCACACCTGCATGCGACTGTCGTTTTGTTCGGGAATCAACAGTCTTGGAACCTATCGCGCACAAACACGTCTCATGTGTAATGTTTCTGTCACCAACGTGTTTATGGCATCCAATGAAATGTTCAGTATTTCAGAAAGTGATCTTAAGGTAATTCGTCGATCTTCTCTCAAAATGGCAGCAGCAGTGTTGATGTTTTCTTCTGTAAGAGCAGTAACTGGAGCACCGGATCCACCTTCTTTGAAGTTGTCTCCCCTCTTTAAACATGGTAAACCAACTTCGAGTTGTGCTGTAGGGAAGAACAGACTCTCCATAGGCCTCCTGTAACATTGTATAAGCCTCAACTGAAGATTTGTTGAGAGGAAAGCAGAATTTAAAAGCCGCATATTGTTCCTCGCGTGTTATCTCCATTGCAGCGGTAGGCGATACTGAACATGTCTGAATTTGCCTCTTTCTCACAGGCGGGAACCAGGAGTACCAACAATGAAACTACTATGGCGTGTTTGTTTCGCATTAAGCTAACAGAATATAATAACACTGAATTTTAGTGCAAAAAATTATGACCGTAAAAATTATGATCATTCTTGTTCAGCCCCCGTAGTATGACAATGATTAGAAAATACTAATGATTATTTATTTCTACCAAGAATACAATACACGTGTCAGAGTGAAGAAACACAAACATCCCTGCCTGGAATCATGCTCTAGTTTTTGTTAATCTTAAGTGATTAGCGCATCTGCTTAGGTGTCATCTTCATTTTAGGAACACCCTATGATACAACAATTCTGTCTCTGACAGACTATCGCGTTAAGTTCAATGGATCTATTATAAATTTTCTCCACACCATATGTCAATGAGACAGAGGGTTAAGATCACTCTAGAATCACGATAACTCAAGACTCTCAGAATCCTCTGACGTATCTCTACATAATTCAGCCAGTCGTGACGTATAGACAACCTGCACTTCTCTATCTACTGATCTTCCTGTCGATTATGAAGACCCCTTAACATCTTTCTCTGAGAGGAAATCAATAAGCCACCGCAGCTTCTTCGAAAGGAGCGTGCTAAATCTAGTCAAGGTGAGAATAGAGACATGTTATCTGATCCTCTTTACACACAGATGGTAGATTAAGTACATACCCGTTTCGTTTGAGATCCATTCGAAAATGTGCGCTGCGTTATCCTTCCGTATACTGTCATTTAATTTCATAATAACGGCGCTTTTATTTATCTCATATTTCAAGATGGTGGACACATTGCTGACACTGAATGTCATCAGTATTTTATTGGCCTATGAATGTATAATGATACAACCAACCTAACAATGTTCAATGACTCTTCGGATACATGATGACTGCTATACGAACAAATAAGCATTTTTTAATAACCGTCCTTATTCAGGATGATACTATCAACTATATAAATCTAACAGTAATTAACTAGCATTTCGTATACATGATGTTTTAAGTACACGGCGAGCAACCAGAAAGCATTTTAATAAGTTTCCCTTTTTTCGAGAGTTAGTTGATAATTCCCAGGCCTCACAATAAAAAAAATCTTTATTTCTGAACATAATCTCCAGAAAGGCCGATACATTTGTATTCCAATTCAATTAAACCATCTCTCACTGTGATTTATCATAGTCCTAAAAATAGCTGTTAACCGCTGCTTGATGCGAAATAATGCGAATTATTGAAGTGGCAATGAACAAAGAATATCTTTATAAACACCACGTGACATTTCTGTTATTTTGAAGGGTTGTTTCTATTATTTTTGTTAGTATGGAGTTGATCTGAACTTTATTTCGTAACTGTAATTTTTTTAAATTTATTATTTGCCTGATCAACAGTATTGCTATACAAGCCATTGATAAATTACATATATACTCATAAAAATTAACAACTGAGGAATTACTGCCCTCTAACATATACAATAGATGATAGATTTATAATATAAACAAACAGAAAACAATTAAGAACACATTTAAACGAAAGATAATAAAAGAAAGTATATAACAGGATAACTAACACATACAATAACATTAAATAAGATGGATAACAATTGAAAAGAGAGGTTAGATATGCGAGGTTAGGTTATGTTTAGTGGTGTTATGAGAAAAATAGAGGATATACTTTGAATTAGTGAGAAAAGTCGCTATCTTCTGAATCAGTGAGTAGGATGTCTTGAGGCAGTTTTCTTTTCAATCTGGTCCTTTCGAAGTTTCGTCGTCCAATGTCATAGGTTACAGCGCCTGGTACTTCGGATAATCTAACGAAGAATGTCTTTGATATCAATTTGAAGTACAGATGTATGGGAAGAATACCAAGTTCCTGATGGAGTTGATCATTTCTAATGAACCATGGAGCCTTTGTAAAACTGCGGAGAAATTTGTTTTGTATAACCTGAAGTCGAGGAATGTGGGTTTTGCTGGCTGCACCCCATACAGGAGCAGCGTAAGAAATTATGGGGCGTATAAGAGACTTGTAGATCAATATTGAGCACTCCAGACCAAGCTGTGATTTCTTCTGTAGCAATGGATACAGCTTTTTAATTCTAGAAATGGCTATTGTGGAAATGTAAGATATATGAGAATTCCAGGTTATTTTAGTGTCAAGCATTACGCCTAAATATTTGACTGGTGTTTCTGGAGGCTTCCATGTTAGTTTTCCCTGCAGACCCAATGGGGGTGAATTTTGATAAGATCCTAAGGAGAATATCTTCGTTTCCATTTTATTAGTATTTAATACTACTCGCCACGTTTTGAACCACTTAGATAACATATTTAATGATATTTGTAGCCTGCTGATTGCAGTAATTAAGTCTGGATGCGAATAGAAAATAACGGTGTCATCGGCATACATAGCTGTGGATATGGGAGTAACTAGCAAACTTAAGGTCAACTGAAGTGGAAATGGGGAAATCACATCGCGAGGGTGAAGGACAACAAACGGACCTACAAGATCTCGGATCGGGACCCGCACACAGGAAAACGTCAAAGAGGACGACCGCGACAGATATGGACGGACTTCTACACAGCACAAGCAGGACAGCAATGGTCTGCAACAACGAGACTTAAGGAAGTGGAGATCCACGGGCCACGAAATACAGGTGTAAGCGAAGGAGTAAGCGAGGCGAATGTGAGTGCAAGTGCAAGTGAATAACAAAAATAGAAAATGACGAAAACCGACACAAACTCAACACGGAATGGCTCATCGTGATGGAGTCAACATAGTTAACGGGAGCGTCTGGTACAACCGGCATCCTCCCCCGCTGGATGTGAGCGTATTACCCTGGAAGGCTCGGGAGTCGCAGACCACACGCCGGAAAACGCAGGTTTACTTAGAGCATCCTTTTGCCCCTTTTTACAACGTTCGACACACACTTGGCAAAGCCCGGAATCAGGAAGTTCATACACGGAATTAACTCATTACCTCTCATGGCCTCAAATGTCATCACCCGAATCATCGCCCTCTGCCCCGCAGATAAATTATAAATGACACTGTAAATTTGGCTGAGGTCCAGAGAAACCAGAGATTTTTATCTGCCTCCCTCCAGAAGAAAAATATTTAAAAAAAAATTAAGATGCTTTCTTCTTACTTATCCCAGCAATCTAGATTTGTTTAGGCTAAATCGAACCCTATTAGTATGCAATGAAGTTATTTAAGCAAATGGGAAGGAACATGTTTGCTTCTTGTAGCTTCATAATTATTTGCTGCATCAATTCTAAGCGACTAAGTCATCCTACCTCAATCTACCCGGAGGTTGTAATGTAATCTCAAAACTGGATACCAGGATGAAAATACTTGACTTGCAAACGAAAATAATCGACCAAAAGATATGAAAACCTCAGCAGTTAACATAGCACACAGCAACTTAAGATTTATAAATGATATGATAGTTTGTATCTACAACAAATGTTGCAGTTGTTATACACAATATAGAATATTTGGGGATTAAAGTTGTTCTTTCAAAAATTATGCACAATAAATGGTATTACTTGATAACGTTTCCAATTTAATCAAATAGAAAATAAGACTAAAGGATTTTAGAGAAGCTTACACTGTATTTCTTAATAACATTTTACTTATTTCAGAAATTAAAGTTTATAACTAGTTTATATGTCACAGGTATTGCAAGAGAAAAATATATTTTAAGTCACAAAAGTGTATTACGTAGGAAAAGCTAAATATACCCTCAGATTCATTCTCGTTTTAATGTGCGTCATATTAATTTATTAATAGATTATGTATTACATATATGTACATGTAGAAATTGCAACTAAAGTTAGATTCTCGTTTTTACTGGTACTGATTAAATTATCTTCGCGTTTTTTCTTCCATGATTAGTGCTGTAGCCTATTTCTTTACTCACACTTAGTCAACATTATTCCTCCTTTACCTAATCTTTATAAATTAGTTTTATTTAATACTTCGTCTGTTCATTTTATGCACTAAATTCTTTTCAACATCCAGTTTGAAATTCCTCCAGGCGTTTTGCTCAGTTTGTCGTAACATCAATTATGGAATGCTACACGCCAGTAAAATTTCTGCAACAAATTTGTGGTAATTAAACTAAACCATAACTGCAAGAACCATTATTTGCACATCATTTTTTTTATCTCAATAAAAAGACGGTTACATATAAGTTTGTTATAAATATGTGTAACCCAATAGACTATATAGCGTTATCGAACTATAGTTTTAAAATAACACGCAATAAACTATTTCAACAAAAAATTTCATACTTGAACGGAAGCTTTTATGTTATCCTGAACTTTCAAAAAGCTGCCTTCAACTGTACCAAGATCACAAAGGTTGTGGGTTTACGTTGAAGTCGTGTGTAAAGAGCGCCGTTTGAACAACTATGACATTCCACTATTTTCGCCACTGTGTATCTTCAGATCAGCTGCAATCTATACACTTAAATTGTATAGATAACCAAATCCTATTTCGGATAATGGCGCAATTTTTTGTCGGCCGAGAAATGAGAGAATGAATATTACTGCACAAAATGACTCCAGGGATTTAAATCGTTAATAGTATCTGAAATTTTCTACGTACCTAGGGAAAAATCCTAAACAAAATTTCTGTAATACATGCAGCTTGATTCCAAGTTGGAACCGATTATCTAGTTTCCAGAACTTTATTGCCGTGCATTAGATTAGCAGAAGGCTGGGGGCTGGACGATTATTGTTTAGTGATTGGATCTCCGGAGATAACGTTCTTCCATTGAAGCTCTTCCCTTACCGCTTGCCTTTACAGCTTCTTCCATCTCCTCCTCCTCCTCCTCCTCCTCCTGCTCCTCCTCCTCCTCCACGTGGTTAACATTCTTTACAGTGTTTCTTTGGCCTTTCAGAGGATTTCTTTCCATCCACCGATAGGTTACCTCTTGATATACAAACCATACTATTTGGTATAATTTGAGGTACTTGCAGGTTACATTCATATATTCCCCTGTGCAGCCATTCATTTATTCCTTGAATGTCCAAGTATCCCATTATTCCCTTATTTTTAATGTATAAGTATCTTTCCTTAATTTATGTTGGGTTTTCCTTAAGGTACTGATATCACACGTTTTAAGATGCGTTTGGTTTCTGTGGTACTTGCTCTGAGGCATAAGTCAGTAAGTCAGTATTAGCCGTATTCCTATTTTGCAGGTTCTAGTTTTCATTTCCTGATTTAACTATTTATTCTTCCAGAGTTCATGACTGTGTGCTTTCGTTAGCCTGACGTATCTTCAGTGTGTAGCGATTCTTTACTAGTTAGCTTATTTAACAGATAATTAAAAACCATAAGCTACTTAATTCCGTTTCCCCCCCTCATATCAACGGGAATTTACGAGGGCTTTTCAATAAAGAATAATCATTTTATGGCCATAATTCTTCGCAATAAAATTCAATCTTATTGTATTCCGTTAGCTGAAAGGGAAACAAAAAAGTAGTGGTAGTTTCAATGTTGGTACTCCTGGTTCCCGCCTCTGAGAACCAGGCAAGTTCAGACATGTTCAGTGTCACCTGCCGCTGCAATTGGGGTAACACGCGAGGAACAGCATGCGGCTTTGAAATTCTGCTTTCGTTCAACAAATCTTCAGTTGAGGTCTATACAATGTTACAGGAGGCCTGTGGAGAGTCTGTTCTTCCTTACAGCACAGCTCGAAGGTGGTTTAAAATGTTTAAAGTGGGGAGATAATCAATTACAAAGGAAGGCAGACCCGGTGCTCCAGTTACTACTCTTACGGAAGAAAACATCAACACTGCTGCTACCATTGTAAGAGAGGATCGACGAATTACCTTAAGATCCCTTTCTGAAATACTGAACACTTCATTGGGTGCCACCCACACGTTGGTGACACAAACATTACTCATGAGACGTGTTTGTGCGCGATGGGTTCCAGGACTGTTGATTCCAGAACAAAAGGACATTCGCATGCATATCTGCAATGCAGTTAAAGTTGATGTTAGAGGAAGATCCGGAGTTGTTTCTAACGTAAACACTGCTGATGAAACTTGGCTACATCATTTTGATCCTGACAGCAAAGACCAGTGTGGAAATGTCCATCACCAATCCCCAAAAAAGCAAAAGTGGTTGCATGTTGTACCTCCACACACATCAGTAACTTGACAATACTACAGAGATGTCCTGAGAACATTGCAAGTCCATATCAGGTACAAAAGACCACATTTCTGAGAAGCAGGCCGGATACTGCACAACGATAATTCGCGGCCACATATTGCCAATGTTGTTGCTGAATGTCTTGCAAAAATCAACGTGAAGTGCATCCCTCACCCTCCCTATCGTCTGGATTTACCCCATGTGACTTTTTTCTACTCCCTAACTTGAAGAAACGCCTTCGTGGGAAGCATTATCCATCATCAGAAGCAGTGGTGAAGGCTGCGGAGGTGATTTGGAAGGATGTATCCAAAAATGGTTTCCAGCATGTCTTTGAAGACTGGCAGAAACGCTGGGAAAAGCACATCGCTTTCAGGGGAGACTATTTTGAGAAGGACCATCAAAATTATGAGGATGAGAAAAGGTACGTTGTCAAAAAAAAGATTGTGATCATTCTTTATTGAACACCACTTGTAGTTATGCATTTGTATTTAGCTCCAGCGGGTGATATTTTCGTAGTAAACCTTTGACGGCTATGATGGAATTTCTAGAGATATTTATCGTTGCTAATCATCCTAATTACATGTCCTCAGAGGAGCATCGTCAGTATAACAATTGTTATTTCATTGCTCCTCATATATATCCAGTTTGTTATTGACACATTTTATTACCTCATTATAAAATGAAACAAAAATATACTTGAAAAGAATAGTCATGTCAGATGCTGTATTTTATTGGCAATTTCCCATTTAGTCTTTACAGTCAAAGCTACAATAATTATATCAACTGCAAGACGGGTCTATGTACATTGTTGCCAGGTTCATTGCAAGGAGAGAGGAGGGAAACTTGACAACCATACACTGGAGACAGCCGGGAATCGAAAGATAAGCAGCACTCTGGACGCTTATTTGACTTTATGAACAACGTGATCACACTTTTGCTCCCAAATGACGGTCAAATTGACTCTACTTTAACCAGCTTTATAATCCAAAACAGAACAAATTCATTTCTGAATATTGGTTCATGGTATAGTACCACGACACCGATTTGACTATTCAGTTATATTAAAACTATCTATGAATAAACAGAACGAAAGATTATTCTTCAACATAAGTATGTAAACTAGATATGTACAACAAAGATGTTAATGTCATATCTACCCATTTCTGCAACAAATTGTTGAACTACGGCTTTTTGTTTAAAATAAAATCATTTGCTACTAGCGTGGATGCTTCGAAATTCCAATGAAACCCAGTAACGTTTTTCATATGTGGCTTGGTTTGTAACGATTCATCTGTTGAAATCATTGGCATGTTTGACTGTATCGATGACCCCCTGATTGGCCTGTTCGCGGCATGCCGCGTCATGTTTGTTATGGTAATGGCTTGCTGAATGTCTATGGCATGATTGGTATTCTAAACAATGAATTTTGTTACACGCTTCCTGGCCCTACCTATTCAGTCTCAAACTCGTATGTACCTTTAACCTGTACGTAAGAACATCACCAATTACTTTAATGCAGCACCTTAGCACACTTTGGGGAGTAAAAAACATGTAACTCGTGGAATAATTGTGGGCCAAGAAGGGGTGGGAGAAGCCAAGAAAGTATTTCAAGTTCTTTGCCACAGTACAAATTCTAGCTTCATTGTTCTATTAGAAAACAAAATATGTGAGAATCGCCAAAATAGAACCTTTTGTTCGTAAACCAAAAAATGTAACTCGTATAAATTAATTTAAAACGTTTCAAGATAATGGTTTGCCCTCTCAATTTGCTATATATTACTTTACTAAGGATTACAGAAGGTTTGGAATAAATTTTAAGGAAAGCACATAATGGAATAACATAAATAAACATTTGTCACAAGCGTTATGGAGACAAGATAAGTTTACGATTTCAATTCTTAATATCTCCAAACATTACTACAATAAAACTAAAATAAATCTCCAAAATGTGTTCCGCTAGGAAAGCCACCGCACTATTCGATGTATGGCTTCTGCTTTCTAAACACCTTTTAATGCACTTCCTGCATATGCTACTTGCATTATGCGGGAGAATTTCAAATTCCCGCGCTACATGCGTTTTGCAGTTTTATCACAGACCCTAATAAAATACATTTAATAACACTCCAACTATTGACATTACATTTACAGCATAAACCTTTTCAGATAGTCCAATTTTACCACTTACATTTTACCGCCTTGTTTTCCTTTATTAGTAAGATTCAGTTACAATATAGCTTGCCCTCATTTAAACGAACTCTTTCAGCGCAAGCAGATGTCACTTTCAATTGTTCACTGGCTTGGTCAACACTAACGGACTTCGGTAGTCGATCATAAACTTGTAAGGAACAGCGCGATCGATCATTATAAATCAATATTTTGTTTATTAATGATGCTGTCAATTTAGAGGAGCATATCAACGCAGCCGGTGTGACGAATTTGTCCCGCAGGTTTTTTTTTATGCCAGTAAATCTACTGACACGCTTGCAAAGAGAGCTGCGACTTCAGATCTTCCAGAAATTTGTACTCTATAACTTATTTCTTATGTGAGGCAAACACTGAAGGAGATTATCATCAACGACTGGAAAGAATACTGGATAAAAAGTGATTTTAGTACTTTGACTAAGGATTTATATTCCTCAACTGTTTCTGACAGACATAAATGTAAATTCGTTAATCCTAGCTATCTTCTCACTCAGTTCTTAACTGGACATGGCAAATTTTCAGCTTACTTATTTCGATTCAAAATCAAATCCACATGTGATTATATTTGTGTAAATAATCTTCAAGCTGTCCTCACATTTTATTTGGTTGCCCATTTTTCTGTTTTGAAAGATACGAACTTGAATTATTGCTTCAATCCTTTGGATACACTTTTTCAAAACCACTTTCACATATTTTAATGAATTACAAAAATTATCAGTATTTCATTGCTTTCTTAAACAAAATTTCTTAAAATAAATGAGTTATCTTGATGTTTACTGTTTGTCAGCTTGATATTGAATTTTGTTGTGTTTCTGTAAATTATACTATATTCATAAGTTTGTAAACTATATTCCTAATATACCTTTGGGTAAAATAGGAATCAGAAAATTGTATAGTATATAAAAAAAATAAATCTGCTGACATGAAGCACACATAAAAGCTATCGGTCTGGACCAGGATTTAAACCGAGACTTTGGGATCCATAAGCCAGCATGTAAACAATTTAGCCAACCACGCTGGTCTAAATTTATGCTGCTTTTGACAACTGGTAATTTTATTTTCGTAAGCATTTCTCGTAATCTCTACCGTCAGAAAAAATAATATGTAATATACCTACAGGTTGTAAGTGCTTCGTTGAAATTTGCAAGTGAAAATATTGGACTTCGTTTCGCATTTTCAAGATTCCTCGTTTTTAAAGACGCATTGTATCGCAACTTACTATTACAGTACACTTAACTTGCACGCCACTTCCTAGTGCTATTAATTTCACTGCCACAGCATACGTAACAATTTCTTTTCTTTTCTGTTTAATTCTTAAATTGCGAATCTTTTATTCCACCCAATTACTCATTGGAAATGAATGATTGTATTTTAAATATTGGATGTTGTGTTCCTTTTTCTTCAAAAATATTTCCAGCTTATGATCCTAAAAGCAACACGTTATCAAGTAAATACATTTTGATGAATTATTCTTCATTTCAAGAGAAAAAAATCATACACTAAGTAAAATGTCACTAATATATTTTCAGTTAATTTTTTAATGGGGACGTTTTTAGATAACGTTTTGGTTTAACAATAACCTCTGAAAATTCTTTTATTAATCCAGTCTCAATTTTATAAAACACTTAAGAGGATAGAAAAGACCACTAATACCTGTAAACTGAGATTGTGTTTTATTAAATTCAAACAAACGAAATAAAAGTTACTACTTTCAATGTATTGATATTAACTTTTCAAGCTTATTAGATGTTCCATAAAATAATATTTTAACTTCAAAATATGACGCAAGAAAGTTGTTTGCGGGTTTCCATTTTAAAAAAAAAAACTATCTAATCAAACTACCTGAAAATGTGCCAAGACAAATTTTAATGCTATTTATTTTTCACAAATGGGGAAATATAATCTCCCTCAAAATGGCTTTAAGTGAATCAGTTGGCATGACATGCACCCAAGTATGTCAGAAGCATATGTATCTGAGAAAATATATCAGAACCATCTAATATATTTTCTCAAATTAACATAGTGCTACCTTTAAACATAAATACCTACAAGATGCAGAATGTCATAGGTCACATAATGCTGCGGAAAACCTACACACGGATACATATGCTTGAGAAATGTGAAACCTTTCTACATTTGGGTTGCATTGATAGAGGGTCCAAAAACAGAACCTCTGTTTCTTCTTGGCAATGTGCAAGCGCGCCTTCTTGTTGGGTTATACGATTGAACGGCATTCAGTTCGAATGTATATAAATGATTTACATTTTATTTAATCAGTTTTTATTTGAATGGCGTCACAATGAACATTTGGTAAGAGATAAAAAAGAAGCCGGTAATGAATTTATGGCGAAAACATTGAAAATATGTTTACACAAATCTCGCTATGTGGTGGCCTGGGGTCGAACCCGGGCCACCTTGGTGAGAGTCAAGTGCTCTGACCACTCAGCCATGGTGCGGTCAAATGTTTTTCTATAAAACAAAAAGAATATCAATATCATAAGTATTATGTATCACCAATAGTTTGACCAGGTTTGTCAATAATTAAGAATGGGCAAACAGTGGAGACACTTAGCAGCTGCTAGCTTAGATGCTGCTAATCCTATATTCTTGAATCAGAGAAAAGGATATGTGCCCACACATACGAACACGCACACATTTTCTTTACACTCTCAAATATTTCTGTACGCATCATAACCTGCACAATGAATTAAGGCGACTGCGAACTTGGAAAGCTCAACAGGTCCCATTGCGAAACTGCAACAGGTCTTTGATCTAATGCTTTGGAGATTAGATGTGCTGCATTATTTATTGCCTGTTAGCAAGCTGCTTAGTAAATTTATGGTCTGAATTAACATAAGTAGGGTCTGCTTAACGGAAGGGCTATCAAGGTGGTCTTTCGTGTACAGTAAAATCTCAAAAACTGTCATGGCAGATCAAAAAGAAAAGAAAACACATTCGCAAAGGCCAGATATTCGTCTATAGTTTTCTTCCTAGGTTTTGCACACATTGCGGTCTGCAGCACAGGACATAACAATGAAATAACCACATATTAATAACCTTTGTTTCAACTTTAAAACTTTAGCACGGCCAATGGGATATTTTTCGATATGCGGCTTCACGTTTTTTGCTATGACATATTAGTGTTACTTCACTTATTGGGCATGTAGCCATTTTGAACAATGCAGGTCAGCGAAATTCTCGGTCTTGCATCACTCAAAGCAATGCAGTCAATACTCCATGTTATGCTGACTGGTAGTGTACGTACGAGCGCTAAGCACTACTGTTAACTAAACTATGCCTAGCCAAAACTAACTAAGCGTAACCAATCACTACGCCGTTGGGCAAGCTTTTTTTTTTTCTTTAACGTCCTCCAACGTTAAGTCATATCGGACGATGAATGGAATGGGTGAAATTGAAATAATGCTCAAATGAGCCCGGGGTCCATGGAGCTTAGAGCTACCCGACAATCGTCTTTTAGGATAAGGGAAAACCCCTGAAAAACCTTATCCAGGTAACTCACCCTGACCGAGATTCGAACTCAAGACCTCTTGAACGTCAGGCAGACATGCTACCACCACGCTACCGAGGCGGGCAATAAGGTGAGTAAGCTTGTCTATTATGTGTTTCAAATGGGAGGAGTTTTCGCCTGTAGCGAATCAGCGTTTGCCACCTCGTTATCCCCACTCTTTTAATATTTTCCTCTCTCTCTCGCACACTTGCGGGTGTTCGTGGCTCTAATGCTAACTGAATTTTCCAAAGTTTTATAATAATGAAGTTGTTGAAATCACAATTGCAACGTGGAAATTCGTATATTACGCAAATGGTTTAAATATTTAGTTTAAAATTATTTATAGTTTATGAATGACTTATTTTTCTAATCCAATGGAAATACCAGCGGTGCATCCGTATAGCTGTGAATGTTACTTACGTTAAGAGATAATTCGTCATTGTCATTGTCTTCATCGTTGGAGTACTGCAAATTTATGATGATAGGTTACAAAATTTCAGTACGTGTTATTTCTTTCCAAAAGCCGTCTTCTTGTAGTTTTTCTGATGTCTCACGCAGTTTTTCCAGCCTTGTTGTGTTCCTTGTCCATATCTTCGTGAATAAGTCGTTCAACTTCAGTCAGTTTAAAAATAGTATTTCTATTTGCAACATAATTGAGCCCACATGAACTCAATTGGATTTTTCTGGCAGTAGTGAGGAGAAATGTGGATCGTATCTCATTGATCCAGCTGATACACTTTGTCATGGAGGAGTAACTGAATAGTACTGCTTTGAACTCTCTAGAGTAAATAGAGATTATGAAGCATTCGTAAACAAAGATATAATGTGACCAGACACGTTCTGCCAGACTAGCAAGGAGTGTATTGTTTCCTCTCATCGAATTTAACAAACACCTTAGCTTATTCAAAGTACATATTTCTTTTATCACGTCATGTCAAATGTTTACGTTTCAGCTCTGCATGCATGCATACATGCCAACCAAAATGATGTACATTACAGTGCTTACATCGCAATGCATTATTTTATAATGGTATCTCCTTTATTTATTTGTATTAGGAAAGCTATTTGAGCTAAAAATGTGGGGTTTATACAGTTATGTTAAATACATTACTCTCTCCTTTCACATGGATCAGTTTTGCCAATATCTGAATTTTTGTCTTAGCACGAATAGTATTTATTTGAGATTGATTAGTTTGGCGCTCGTCATACCATAGGGGGAATGCAACACGACAACACCGCAGTACTCTGATTGGTTGCTCAACTAGTAGCGCTCTAGGACAAACTTCATCCCATTTGAAACACATAATAGTGTCCTAATTTCTGGAAAAGAACTACCGAGCTGTATTTGGTGTCAGCAAGCCACAAATATTCACCAATGTGAGCGTGTAGATGTCCAATGCCGCCCCTGGATAGACAATGCCTTAGAGCTCGCCAGCATAACTCAGTGTTATTCGTCTGCAAATTTGTTAGCAGTTGCACAAAGTGCACAAAATAGTTTACTGGGAGGTGGGCTGTAAATCCTCCAGCCAAGTCCGCAAAACCCCTTCAGGCATCATCGGCGTACATCGTGCTGGTTAACGCTACGTGCTCCGCAATCAAATTGTAAAGCGTGTTTGCATGCCTATTATTATGAGGGCATATCGTCTTCCGATAGCACATCATTGTTGTGCAGATGTATAGAGATTTTTGTATTTGGCTAGTTGTTTTAAATGAAACACACATCTGCTATGCAATGGCTAATAGTAATCGGTCGTTTCAGTCTAGCTGCGAATGCACATTGGAGAACTTTCAAATTTAGAACATTTCTCATGTCGCTCCCATCACATGTTTGAAAGTATCCCCTAATTGTTTTGCTACGCCAAAACAAGTGCCTTGTAATAAGTTGCAAATGTAGCATCAAAAATTAAAATATATACTGAAAAGCATAATTTAAGCTCAAACACGGGAGATAAAATATATTTTAAAACAAATCAATGAGTACGACAAGATTCCCACCATCACCAACGATGGACACAAATTGTAAAAGGCAGAGTAAATGAGAACGCTACAAACTGATGTAATCCTTTTTGCGGCATTATTTACCCACCATATGTTGTTTTATCGGATAACAAAGAGCAACTTCAAACCAAAACACACAAATTAAATGCTGTGTTAGCATATATAAATGTAAAATGTACTAAACATTAAAGACCGATTGATTTAGTTGGAAAACAGCAATTAAAGCAAACATTATGGGAACTAAATAGTAACGGCAGCAGTCCTTTCGTTTTTTTCAATCATACAATGAACATCGAATTTGTCTATTTAACGATATTGATTACAATATTATATTATTAACGTACTAAAAGCGAAATGAAAGTTATCTTGATTTTTCTGGAAATAAAACCTTTCATAACTTGTGTACATTAGTGACAGATAAAATTAAATATACAAAAATGTAAACACGTGCAAAATACATGACTCGTTTCAAATAAAATTTGTATATACTACTCCCTTTCAGAGATAGTGGTTGGAATTATTTATTTTTCCGGTCAATTATCAGTTGTTTATCCTGATTGCATGGGAAGATTACGGAACTTAAAGACCAGCATATAGCGTATCCTTGTATATATTACAAAATGTGTAAACGATAATCTCGAAATTTTGATTTAGTACCTCTTGGTTCACTAGGTATAGTAAACAGGGCAAGTATTGCATTCCACCTAAACACTCGACATCAATATTTCATCGGAAATATGCGTGGGACTCCTAAATCCTACAAAAAAATTAGAGAAAGGTCCATATGGTTTTAATAACTTCATTAAAAAACAAAGCACTTCCAAAGTTCAGCACTTCCAAAGATGTTACACAAAGATTTTCAAGAGAAACTGCCCAACTCCAGACTACCCCTTAAATGGAAACCATTTACCAAACTTTAAAGTTTTGAAAAATGGCAAACAATTTTTACTAAAACACTAATGCCCGATTTCACCAACAAATATTAAGGCTTAACACGAGTTTAGCAATAGTTAAAACAAAAATTGCATCTCACTAGCAAGTGTTACCGTAACACTCGTGTTAAATTTCATGTTAAACTAACACGCCGAATTTCTGATGTTAAGCCTTTAACAATTGTAAATAGTCAAGATGGCGAGCATGAACTCAGCTGTTGATGTCGATTTGCTGTATTTAAGACCGTCTAAATGGCATTCATAATAGAGTACGGCCTATGAGGAGAAATGATTTTAAGAAACTATCCGCAGAAATTTTTTTACGGAGGTATAGACTGTCGAAACATGTTGCTATGCAGGTTACTGCGGAAGTACAAGAGAGGTTAGAACATGCATCGAAGGGATATGACTATCTTGCCTTAGCTTCAAGTATTAGTAACCTTGCGATTTTATAACTCACTGAATTATGTGGATAATACATTGTTCACCTCCCGTCTTAAAACGTTCAAGTCACTTGTCCTTCGCACCTCGTTTTAAATTTACGTAATACTGACAAGTTGTTTGGTGCTTCTAGTAGTGACACATGCATTTGAATTAAATTCGTTTCCAATATTTTCCCCGCGACATCTTTCTCTTTTACATTCACTGCATCAGTCCTCTTATTTTCCACAATATCCTTACACTTCGTCGCCATTTCAATTAACAATTCTTTCTCCGTCGATGAGAAATTTGTCTTACGGCTTTATTTATGATTTTGTTCATCCGCCATTTGTGCAGATGAAAATGAAAACAAAACCGCATCGTGAGAGCATCAGAGTGCGTTCAGAAAATCATCCATAACCTTCTATAGCTGTGATATTTACAAGTTTCTTGGTGTTAACACAGGTTTGTTAACATTTTAAGAAAACATGTTGGTGAAATGCAAGAAATTTAACATTAGTCTTAGCGCTGTGACAATTGTTACATTACATTTGTTAACGTCGATTTTAACATCTGTTGGTGAAATCGGGCATAAATGTTTTTTCTTTTTATTTTCATAACAAATGAAATGTGTATCTTTAGGTTTCTGGGAATAGCCTTTGTAGTCCTCCTCATTGTAGATGACATGCATAACGATAAAGTGTAAAAAAAAAAAAAAAAATAAACAAAAAGAACAGATGCGTAAAATATAACGCTACTAACAGTAAAGCAAACAAATATATACAAATATAACAATTTGTAACTTGAAAATTCACTTATCTCATCAGAAATTATAATAATTTTCTTATAAATTGTCCGGGATCGCGATTTCATGTAAAACTTTTACGCATCTTCAGTCGGAAACAACAAAGCTGTCGCCATCGTTACGAACGCTAGATGTTAATATGTTTTTGTTAGTACTACCAAAATCTGAAAAAAAAAAACCATGAAATAAACCCAGAAGTTAAATTATTAAGAGAATTAAATGGTCTGATAGATTTAATGGTTTCGGAAAATATATTTGTTTTAAAAAAACAAACATCGCGTAATGAATTTTGAAATACCGGCAGTCAATTGTCTTTTTAAATTTATTTTATTTTAAGATTTTGGTAGTACTAACAAGAACATAACATCTAGCGTTCGTAACGATGGCGACAGCTTTGTTGTTTCCGGCTGAAGATGAGCAAAATTTTTACATGAAATCGCGACCCCGGACAATTTGTAAGAAAATTATCATCATTACTTATAAGATAAGTGAAATTTAAAGTTGCAAATTGTTATATTTTTATATAAAAAAGAATAAATCTTTAAAGTACAGGATTTATGTAAAATGATTTTTTTACCCTTGAAGAGGACATTTTCAAGACACTCTTATTAACTTAAACTTTCAATTATCCTTAGACTTTTTAAAATAGGAAATAATTTGTTCTTTAATGCACTGAACATACAATAAAATGGAATAACAAGCCGTTACCTGACGACTAAATCTTCAAGGATTTGACGATCACTTAAGCCTACTCTATTCCCATTGTACCTGCAAGGAAATGTGTAACAAAGCCATCGCTACAAAAGTTTACCTCAATTTGCATGAAATAGAAGGGCACGTTTCTTAAAAAATAACTGTACAAGAAAAGTCACAAGAGAAAGTCTGCAAATGCAGACATCACATTTAAAGAGGAATACGATAATCTGTCTACGTACCTTACGTAAGGAAAACATTAAACTTCATTAAACTTGCTTGCCCAGGATTAACCCAAGTCCAAATTATTCCATTTATACAGAATTCTATCAGAATTTTTAAGAGGTGAAGAATCCAATTGGACTTCATGGTTCGAGAAAAGACTGCAGATCAGAACAAACTCTGACCGTCCATAAATATTTTTACACGGACTTTTTTTAATTGGTATAATTGGTATAAGCAACGGAGATACTTAAAATGCAATTGAAAATGAATGATGCGAACTGCATATGGAAAGAAAAAAGAAATATTTGTGTGCGTTTTTAATCCGGAGCTTTCCTGTGTACGTTTGTTCCTTACAAAGATAAAAACAATGCCGCAGTTCAGCCCATTCCATCCACTTAAGAGAACGTGAATGTAGCATTTAAAATGAAAAAAGATAGAAGTCCAAAACTAAAACAAAAATAAGCATTTTTTCTTGTATAAATTGATGAGAGGCTTGTTTCTCCTCAAGATATCAGAAAAGCAGCCAAGGGCACTGACAGAGGAACCGGTTTAGATCGGAGATAACCACCACCCTCAACTGCTGCTTTGTTAGTTCAATGTAGTTGACAGATCAGGTGAATTTCCACTGAAGGCAAATTCTCCAGCACGTGCACATATTCATTTACCGCATGCTCTACGGCTAACGTTATTTTGTTTAGGATTTAAAGAATTAGGAGTATAATTGTTTTAATATTTGATTGCGTGGACTTTGAAAATTAAATCTGTGACTTCCAGCTATCTTCTTGAAATGATTCAATATATCAGCCATGATACCGTTAAGGAGAATTCTAAAGTTTGTAAATTCAACAAGAAATAAATAAAAAATGCGATGGGAAAGTTACATGACATTCTATCAATGAGAAATGTGCACCAGTATATTAACTGTGCATTAATATTTACATTGTACTTTTAGATCCGCAAGTTTCGCAGGGAATGATTTCAGATTAATAAAATATTGGAAACAAAACACGATTGCTTACTCATGGTTACGGAATGGTATTTCGGGATAAAGAAAGAAAAACATATGAAAGAAAGAAAGTAATATTTCAAATGCATCTTGTCAGATGTAAGATCGAATAGTCCGAATTGAGCTCTACCAAAACTGACTTTAATATAAATTGAGTAAGTTAAGTTGTTAGGAACTGCACAAAAGTAACAAGGTTTCCCTAGTATGAGCACATTTGCAGACTTCCCCAAAAATTCTAGACATGTGTTTTCATATCTTCAAATATTTTAAACATTTATATTTAAAAAAAGCTAACCAAAATAATTGAAGTGTAAAGTACAGCCTGGAGTTGAGAATTACCTGAAAATCTTTGCGCCACACTTCTGGAAGATACAAACGACCAGGGTAATTAACCAGAATTTGTTTCAGTTAACATATAGGTATATGTGCAATATTGTTTCGGTTTTGGTGGACCACAATATATCCCCTCTCGCACAATAAGAAGGCAGTAGAGAAAAGTAAGACAAAATTGCCGGAACGTATATGTTTCGTTCGGATACCTGCACTCCTTTAACTTCTATGGTCATAAGGAAAATCTGAGGTTAAGAAAACTTTTGACTACAGGTTCTTTAATGTTGGATTTTTCAATCATTTTAACTAAAAATATACTCACATTTAGTCTCATATTCATACATCCAGACTATGGAGAATACGATTCTAATTAAAGCAAAACTCTGCGTTCCAGATCTTCTGATTGAGAAACAGCAAAAGTTAGTTTTTGTATCGTTAAATCACTTTCATTTCAATTAAAATGTTCAAAATTAATTTGTGTACTAGATGAAACATTAATTCCAGGCAACTGCATCAATTCCAATAGTAGGCAAGTTGTTCAGTTACAGCTCATTCATGCATTTCGATAGAAGGTTCGAAACTCAATGAATAAAAATAGGTGCCTCCGGACTTAAAGCACTGTCCAAAAACGCAACTTACAATGTACCCAGATCTTCTGCAATAAAATGCCAGATTGTGATAAACTTCACTAACCTGAATTAGCTTAACACAACGTAACATAATAAATTGCCACTGTAAAAAATCGTTCACATTACGTTATGTTTGATACCATATATACCTAATATCAAATTGGCATCAAGCAGTAGACAAGCAATAAAGGAACTACCAATAAAGAGTCATTCTCATTACGGCCATGCTAATTAGACTTTATGACCTCATCTCTGCAAGCGATTCTCGTTTTATACAACTGCGACGAGATCTGAAAGCACATTCGAGTTAAATGGAAGCATTTATAACATGCGACGCGACAATCATACAAAATTCTTTCGAACTCAAAATTTTTTGCTTGGTCTTTCAATTCGAGCGATACACGCGACAGTCTAATGTACTTCATAAGGCCTGTTCAACATGTCATATTTCCAAAGCGAGCTAGGAGCCTTTTGTTTTATCGTTGCTCCTTTTTGGTGCACTTTTCGATGTGTTTTCAATATGGTTTCACATGTAAGAATAACCTAATTTCGTCGTTCAGATATCAATCAAGTGTGCATAAACCTGAACATTTTATTAAATAAATTCATATTACCAGTTTAGTTTGGGATGTTCCTTTATAACATTTGAAGAATCGTTACAAGAACCAACGCACCATATAGTTTCTGAACGCACTAACCGTACAATGTTCATGGGATGTGCACCTCGAGTCATTTTCGTATGCTTTTTGAAATAAAAGTTTAAAGCAGTAGTGTAATACTGACACAGAGATCGATCCTTGTTGGCATGTGAAACGGGCTGGTGGAACTGTTTTACCAGCAACACATGGCAGGAAATGCCACATGTACAAAATAGCCACAAAAATTCTGCCTCGTCGTGTAGAGGCACACAAATCGCACCATTCTTTAACCGCACGTTTAAGTACAGTTCGTCGTAATCCTGGGATTACAATTTAAAGTAAGTGAATTGCTGGGCACCTTCAGAAACACTTCATGAACTAACCACCTTCCTCTTGGATCCAGTACCAACCAAGATGTCTCCATGACAACGTATGAAGCTCTTATACGAAACATCTCGTCAGAGACATTCTCCCTGACGGAGGCTTTTCCAAAGTTTTAAGATGAGAAATTAATGTTACAGTTCTAGAGTATACAAAGTAACATTGAAATGCTTTAACATAGACTTAAAAGTATTTTAAATTGCTATAGCATATTGGCCAAAGTTTTGAGATAATAGATAAATTTATAACTATTTTAAATTCTCAAATGCAACGTGGTCATTCTTCTAGTTCACTAGACAGCAGAACATTAATTTTATCTCTTAATCCTTTACTTATTGATTTGATCTTGGAATAAGGATATCTTTTGACACGCATTTTAATGTAAGCATTCATTAAATGGCACGTAAAGCGCTACCTTACGTAAGGAATTGAAACCCAAAACATTAGGTTTGAGTTGCGCATAGGGCGGGACATTTCTCTATTTCTGTCTCCATACGATGATAGCTTTTGAAAAGCAACCACACCCGACCGGACATTGAAAATCTGAATGTCAGACCTTCGGTCTCAAGCCAGATCAGGGCTAGGCCCTCTATTGACAGTGGAGTGTTTTGTAAGGAAGGATAATATACGGCAGAAGATGAGGTGAAGTTATATATAAGCCATCTGATGTGTTATTTCATGTGCCTAGAAGCAGCCTCGGGCGTTTGTAGCACTCTCCAGCATCGACTAGACTCATCTAGACCACGGACGAGGGAGTTGAAGTTGTGGGAGAGGTTTTGATAGAAGGGACGTGAAAGGGTATGGATGTATGATGCTTTATGCCTGCGAGATCTGGGGCATGGCCGCAGATAGCTGGTTGGCATGGCTCCAACGTGCACAGAATAGAGGCCTACGGTCTATCTATTCTGTGGGTCGCTACTTTCCCACCAGGTTGCTTCATGAAGCCACGGGTCTTCCATACGTGGAGGATGAAATTAGGCGCCGGGCATCAAAATTATACGCAAATTTATCAAATCATAGAAGCGCCCTTGTCAGATTATTGGGAGATTATGACCCCACTATAGACGCCGCTCGAGATTACATCGGGTAACCCGCATGGCTTGCGGGTACCCAAGATAACCCAGGAGCTAATCCTAACAGCAGCTAAATCTGAGCTCCAAATAATTCTCCTAAGCTGTTTGGCATCCAAATTTCTCCCAATTTTAACCGAAACAATAAACACTAGTGTGTTAGGCATTGCATCCCGTGCTTTCAACCCGAAGGTACAACACTGTAACCTTATAAAATAACACAACCCTAAAAACCTACATCTCACCCTACAACATCTCAAATTCAATACCTCACCTGCGGTAAAACCCTTAACGGGTGGGCACGCAGCAAAAACCTTCTGGCTAAATACAGCCAGCCAGCACGACAACGACGGCATGTATGTAGTTTGTTATTGTGGGGATACGTAGGTCACATCGGATAACTAGATTGGGGATGTAGTCTGTGGCAATGCGGAGGAATAGGATTGTAGAATTCCAAGGAGGTGTAGATGAGACTTGGCTGTTACTCCTATAACCGCAGTATCAGGCAGCGATTAGGAGGCGGCGAATTAATCGAAATCAGGTAATAAAAATGCTTTGCTAAACTAATATAAAAATGTTATAATAATATGAAATTAGAATGGATAGAATAATGATTACAATAGCAGTTGACTTAAGGATTAAGAAGGGAAGAATATAATTTAATATAGCATACACACTAGCATCAAGGCAAGGAAAAGAAAATATTCTTGTAAAAATCTGCACATTTCTAAGAGACGGGATGGCCGTTATCTTCTTTGTGCAAGGAAAAGTTCAGTGTCTGAGAACTATAGAATAATTCCAGCCAGGAATGTGTTGTGACAAAGGGCTTTCAAAATGCAGTTGAGCATGAACGCTTAAGAGATTTACTTCGCTGATTTGATAACGATGTATACCGTTACGAACAACTCAGGGTAGGCGTTCCCCAACTCAGGGTGGGCTGAACGTCAATGATTTAAATGAGTTTTGCAAACCACTGCGAAAATTCGAAATTAATGAGAAATCAATAATAATGTCACACTTGAAAAGGGTGAGCTATTTTGGTCATGTGATAAAGTTAAAGAGGGGGTCAGAATAAACTTCGAATTGAATCGTGAAGTAAGAAAACTTCACTTAAAAAGTGATACTACTTTAGGAAGGACGTGTTCATGCGCATTAAAAAGAGAAGCGAAGATGTATAAGTCCGAAATGTAGGGAAGTAAAGAATAGCGCAACCAGCGTAAATGGTAGCAGCATTAGAAGTTTATGAGAGCAAAGTAGTCGCCGTATAAAGAAGAAATAGAAACCGCGCGGAAATAACTTTAAACAAGTAATCCATAGTTTCAAGTAAAAATGAATTTATGTTAGGAATTTTACTAACAGGTGGTCACCGATCCAAGTCAATAAGCAAAAATAGTAGGAATTAAACCAAATAATTCTACAACAAACAAAGTGTTATTAATACGACTGAGTAGCCAACAACCACCAAAATACATTTCCTACAACCATTCACCTGAGGATAAGAGAATTCATAGCTCCAATTAGAACCCAATCAATTAAACACTGGTATGCGCGTGTGAAGCAGTACCCATATTTCTCTGGCGTATGTGATGGCTTGTCGGAGTACTTGTTTATACAGGAGCAGTTTTGTAGGCAGAGACATCACTGATCGTCGGTTATAGAGAGGGTAGAGTATACCGATTCTTTTGCTAACTTTATTAGCCACATATGTAATGTGGTCTGAAGAGCAAATATCGCAATGCTGTGTGCTGCAGAATCATGACACTCTTCCATTTAGTCACGTGCTGATGCTCACGCAAAGCGCTGCTCTCTTGTTCGCTTGATTCGACGTCTTCTTATCCTCTACTAGCTGACCCGGAGAACCTCGTACGGCCAATAAAAGTGTCTGAACTTATCTATATAAATAAAACAAATTCGGATTATTTATTTATCTATCCCGCAATTGGCGGTGAAGTTTAAACACCACACAGTTGCAATCAACTTAGTCAATTTAAACTTTCAACGACTGCCTTTGCGATTTATTTATTTATGGTCATCGCAAAGGCCAAACCACGGGAAATTGTGGAAGCTTAAATTCTAAAGGTAACTGCGTTGGAATCATTGGAAACGCGGGATCAAGATATCCTCTTTGTGCTTTCTCTTGATGATTTTTGCCTCGATGACGTTATTATTTAGCTTTTTCACAGTTAGTCTCGTTACATTGCAAAATCATGGTCACGCAACATGGTCACAGTTGATTCTACATTTAATTTTAAATTTTGAGTTCACAGTAGAGGCAATTCTAATGAATTTAAACACTCTGTGGGACAGGTGACTTCATCATCCTGGTTTAGAACTGTGTCAACTGATTTGTACGAAAACAACTCCCCTGGAAAAAGTTTCTGTATGGTCGCAGTGAGATCATCGACCTCTATTTTCTGCGCCAATATTGCTCGTTCACTCAGCCAACTATGGTTAGTGTACTGTTGCGTTATGTCCGGAAAACACGCTGAATAAGCTGCACTTTCGAGTCTGTGAAATGACAGAGATCTCTGGATAACGTAATTAATCCAGCGAAGTGCCAGTGACGACTTAACCATTTCCAATGTCTAACAACTGCTTCGAAAACCCATTTATAGTTTCCGCGAACTTCACAAAGTCACAATGGAATTAATTACCTTTGTGTCAATTCAATTCACAAACACAAATTATAAACCGGATATCTAAGGATTCACCAATATTTAACAATTGTCTGCAGTGAAATATTTATAGTGTTATAGTGCATTCAGAAATTAATTTTAGGTATATAATTATGCTACATAAAAAGTTTTCAGCCTTGAAAACAAAAGATAAACTTTGTTTAATAAAATATGGTAAGTGAAATACGAGGGTGGGCAAAAAAAGTAATGTCTCCTATTTTTCCTCCTTAAATAAGTAAGTTATGTGAAAACTTTGAATTTGGCGCAATTCCTCAAACCTTCTTCTCCAATAACCTGCAGTAATAATTTCCTAAGTCAATAGGTGGCAGCGCTGCATCCTCTTGAAAAATGGCTGACATCGACATTCGTATTAGACAGCGTTCTGTGATTGAATTTTTCACTGCGGAAGGTGAAACGCCAATTCGCACTCACGAAAGGCTAAAAAAAATGTGTATGGTGATGCAACGGTGAATGTCAGTACTGCTAGACGATGGGTTCGTCGCTGTAACGAAGCTGAAGGGCAAACACCATTGGCAGATGAAGAGCGAAGTGGCAGGCCGGTGACTGCAGTGACTCCATGCATCATTCAGCGAGTCGATGACATCATTCGTGGTGATCGTCGGGTAACAACAGGTGAATTGTCACATTACCTCCCTCAGTAAAAGCAGTGTGAGGACGATTATCCAATAACTTGGTTACTCAAAAGTTGTTCAAGTTGGGTACCAAGAATATTAACCGCCCAAAACAAAGAAACATGGAAAACAATAGCCTCCGAACACTTGCAGCGCTTCAATTTGGTGGGATAGGAGTTTCTGGAAAAAAATGTTACTGGAGACGAAACGTGGGTTCATTTTTCTGAACCTGAATCAAAGAAGCAGTACATGGAATGGCATCACACATCACCAAAGAAAAAAAAAAATTCAAAACTCAGCGGTTGGCAAGGAAAGTTATGGCGACAGTGTTTGGGGATGCAGAGGGTGTGCTTATGAATACGTCAGAACTCTCAAAAAGCTGAAAGCACGTCTTCACCGAGTGCGCCCAACAAAAACTATGGTGGATGTTCTTTTGCATGGCAATGCAAGACCACACACCAGCCGTTGCACCACTGCAGAAATTGAGAAATTGGGAGGCAAGTCTTGCCTCACCCCCCATACAGCCCTGACCTGGCACCATCAGACTTCCATCTGTTCGGGCCATTAAAGGAAGCTCATCGTGGGATTCATTTTGAAGATGAGGAGGCTGTGAAAACGTCCGTGCGTCAATGGCTTAGGAAGCAAGACCGTGTGTTTTACCACACTGGAATACATGCCGTAGTTAAAAGGTGGACCAAAACTGTGGAGAAGGACGGAGATTATATTGAATAGTGACAAATTAATCATCAATGTAGTTTTCAAGCTATGTAAATTGGATTCAATTTTATTGGCAATTAAAAGAGAGAAAAAATAGGAGGCATTATAGCTTTGAAGACTTGGCAAGGAGTGGAATATCTTTCTACTTTATAATATTTTGTTTGTGAAAATAAACGGTGTATGTGTTCCGTGAAATTTTCATATGTACTTTTATATTTAGTTAATAACCTGGTCCATTATCACTTCAGGTTTTTCCCCCCTCATCTTTTAAACCTTTGTTGGACTTGTACAAATATTTCAAAACCAAAATTAGGCAAATCGATTCAGCTGTTCTCAAGTTTTTGCGAGACTAACCAATATATATATATATATATATATATATATATATATATATGTGTGTGTGTGTGTGTGTGTTTGTGTGTGTTTGTGTGTGTTTGTGTGTGTTTGTGTGTGTTTGTGTGTGTTTGTGTGTGTTTGTGTGTGTTTGTGTGTGTTTGTGTGTGTTTGTGTGTGGCATGTCTTATTCTACTTTTTGCTTTAATATTTTTTGTTTATTATATATTATTAAGTATATATTTTATTTTTAATGATTTAGTATATTTTATTGAATGAGTAAGTGTTAGATTAAATTCTTCTTCTGCTGGATACTATTGGTCATGTTATTTAACTTTTATCTTGCGGTTAGCTTCATCTTCTTAAGGAATTTATGAACCTAGAAATCAGTCCAAGTTCTTGTGTACCATTGCCCAACATCTCCCTCAATCTGCGTTGTTAACGTTAAATCTTCATTTTGAGTGGAGTTAAGATATAACAGCTGAATTTTCAGCTAAGATGCTTGAGATCGTAAATATTTGTAGCGTTATCCTATGCATTTGAGAAAAAAAGAATATTACATGTGAATTATATTACAGCATTAAATATGAAGCAATGCGATAGTAAATAGCATTCACAAATTGGAGTACTTGAGGCAAATTCTTCAGCTAAATTATAGCCCTTTTTCTAACAATGTTTCAAGCAAAATGAACAATCTTCTCTCTATGTGCTCATGACGTCGCTTTGTCACTTTACTCCACCTCCTTTGTTTTGTGCGTGAAAGTAATCAAGATTAGAAAGATCTGTTAATTAGTCAATGATAGAATCATGGCTCGACGAACAGTAGGTGTAGGCAAATTATGGTCCCCCTCTTTCGCATAACGTTGGGCTTTACTGAGGAAGACCATAAGCATGCGAAATACACACACTGCATACTGGAACCTATGATCTGATCCTTTTTATACACGCTGCCAACACTTACGACAACTATACTTCATAAAATATCTATAAAATATAATTTCTTTTATTGCTCTTATATTCACTTTTATTTAATGAGAAAGCCCAAGTTCTAACTCTTCAGTTTCATTTTCATCACAAGTATATATAGTTTTTTCAGCAGTTCAGCGCGCAATTTAGTTAACTACCCAGCTGAACAAGCTGATATTAATGAAAATTGTTAATGACAATTTATATGCGTAGTCATCACATAATGAACAACTATGAGAGTGTCGCATTTCCTCCAAAACCAGAACATTATTTTTGTTAGATCCATGATTTTGTGTGCATATTATTAGCTTCAATCTAAACGATAGCATGTGCGATGCCATTGTAAACGTGTAACGGAATCTCATTTCCTGCCGATAAACATTGTCGATGACACTGGCATTAGGATGCAACCTTTCGCAATGCAGTCATTTCCACTGAAAAGCAATCACCATTGTCTGTGAAGAGCAGAAAACCAATTCCAACGTGAATTGAAAATGATGGGGTAGTTTTCCTGATCAAAATCTGCACAGATAAAACCACAGCGCTTTAGGTACAAGCTGGATTCAAAACCTGAATAGATCGACTGGCATTTGCCGACCACCAAACAGAAACTGGGCGTAGTAATGCAACAACGTAAGTGGATATCACGTGGCTAAGCTCTTTGTTCACAGCCATGTAATTTGGCTGTGGCCAATCCATTGGGAGGTGATTGGGCTCTGCCTTTAACCTTTTATGTTGATCATAGGAGTTTCAAGTGCACTATGTGGCAATTTGTTGGTGTTAACTTTATTTGGTCCCTTTAGTTTGCCTGTGGATGATGTAGGTTATCATAATATATAGTCTTAGCGATATTTGGCCATGCGATGGAAGCGGAAGTAACCAAACTAAGGTTCTGTAGCGGTCTATTACAAAGAAAATGGGCAAAAAGGATGACGTGGCGTATTAGGTAGCGCATTTCGAACTGTCCATTTTATTATTTCTATGTCCCGGATTATTATTTATTAAGTATTCACAAAGCACATACATGGGTTAACAACATGCAACTCAACAGTTTTGGTGCGTAAAGCACAATCAGTTATAGATCCGAGGGCCGAGGCATTTTAAATGGTCCGCCAATAGCTCCAGATCTGTTATGAACTTTTGACTATTGCGTTTAACCAGTAACTAGAGAAAGTATTGTATTCCACCCAAAAATTTGATACTGAAATTTCACCGATACTGCTGAACCTAAAAAAGCATTTTTAGAAAAAGACTTGTGTATGTGTATTTCAGTAACTGCACTTGGGCTGGGCATAAAAAACTGTCCTGTAAATGTTGTGGAGATTTCCTAGTGCATAACTAATAAAGGCCCATAAGCGTATAAGAGGTGAGCCTTTTGAACAATTACAAAGGGAAGGACCTTGTATTTTAACAGATAAAGTAGATTCTATTGTATTTATGTGCTAATTTCAGCGTATATCAGTCAGGAATGGCTTACCAAATAACTTTCTTAGGATTGCCACACAGATTTAAACAAAAGAGAGCTGGCTGCGGATTATAGGTAGAATATTAGGTAATTGTCTCACACACATGTATGAAATATGTACTGGCTGTACATGTCTTATGTAAGTGATATCTCTTGATGATTATCTTGCATAACTAAAGTATAACAGGAAGCTGAGTGGACCAATCGACTATCATCTTCATGTCCACTTGCGGTGGAAGAGATACGCACTCGTCCAACCGATACAGAGGGGATCAGTATCACGCATTTCCCAGGAAAATTTGGCTTTCGTGACCCAATCACATCTTCCTGACTCCTTACGAGTGAGGATGAGTAGGACTGCTCCTATATCCAGGACTATGAATCCGTACTCCTATGGATAGCATGGAAATTGTAGGCATTCCATAAGGGGCAACCAGAGCTCTGCGTTTTTGTTAACTGCACCAGGACGGAGGAATGTATTTTTTTTTTCTTTTTGAAAAGATATTTTTTAAATGTATTTCTCAAATACTGTTCACAACATCATATCACCTGTAGATATATCACGGGGAATGTAAAACGTTTGTACATTTTGTTTAAACTTACAAAAGGCGAAGAAAATGTCGGAGGAAAGCAGCGAACTTAATGGTGTTGAAGTGGTACTTGAGGAACCTAGGCAAAAAATTCTACATTCTTATGTTCCTATTTCTTGAATTTATATCGGAACCTAATCTAACATTTTACACTATTTGTTTTTACATATTATATTTTTAACATTATTGATTATAATTGTGTAGATGAACTATACCTAATCTAACTGCATGACTTTGCAGTTACCTAACCTATCAGTCATCATCGCTTACTGTTGATTGAACCTAACCTAAATTTAATAATTTTAACTTTTTATATGTGTTTTATTTATGTATGAATATGTTGCTGTCAAGTCTCAGATTCTATACGCTTCTATGAGTTTCTCCTATTTAAAATTTCCTCTCTTGTGATGTTTTGTAGCTCGATATTTCCCTCTTCTTCATCTATGTCGTCTGGATCTGCCGGTGTTGCCTGTGTTGTAGGACTTAGGCCTCTTTGTTGCTCCAGTCTTTCTATTAACCTTGTAGATCTTTTTAAATGTACTGATGTAGCTGTTCTATCTGGTTCCCTTATCTGCAGTCCTGTATAAAGTATACTCTTTCCATGCCTTCGATGGTATGTAGTTCGTTAGTTGATCGAGTTTCGTAAAGTCCTCCGCATTCCTTATTATCGTCCATGTGGTTTTGCCTTGTAGCTCCTCTCTTGGATCGTCAACTTCGTTTTCATGTATTCT
The DNA here is from genome assembly GCA_030765055.1 of Mantis religiosa. Classification (NCBI taxonomy): domain Eukaryota; kingdom Metazoa; phylum Arthropoda; class Insecta; order Mantodea; family Mantidae; genus Mantis; species Mantis religiosa. The sequence goes on along the minus strand of CM060951.1, from coordinate 51,632,146 downwards.
GCATTCAAATATTAGACGCTCTGGTGTATCCTCTATATTACATACTGTACATAACCTTGTTCCTCTTCTTCCTATTCTATGATAGTAAGTAGCGTATGGTCCATGACCTAGGCAAAACTTCGAACTTTCTCTTACTGCAAGACTACGGTGCCCATCCTTATACGAAACTTGGTATAGCAGATTTGCCTCTATCTACTGGACGCCAAGCTAAGATGCATTCATGGGACTCAAAAAACAAACCTCTATAATGCTTAGCTACCTACATGCACAAAACTACGAAGGCAGGATAAAGCGACTAGTTGACCCCATTGGCTCATAAGGAAAAACTGGGTACTACTGATTTAGACATTAGCTTTCGTTATTGTTAAACGCTAAAATCGAAATTGTTGGGTTGACCGAGCTAAAACACCATATCCTCTATTAAAGGTAGTTATAAATATTTTAATTCTATGCATGAATAAGCAAGTTCAACTTGTGTCTCTTAGAAAAATACACTCCACATTACTTATGATAATTAGGAACAGGCTGAGAACAAACATTTTCTTTGTTAAATACTTCATTACCATTTCAACTCGGAACTAATTCAAAGTTTGTCCCCGAGTTTCCATTAAGTAGTGATAATCAGCCTTTTGTCTGGACCATCACAAGGACAAGTTTAATGACCCAAGGGGCTCAGTATGAAATACTCTTTTCATTGCATAACAATCGCTGCAAGTTCTATTTGGTCAATATCGCTGTAAAGTTAGCCAACTTAGCCAAATTTCTTGAGCAAAGAAACCTAGCAGAATGAATAACAACGTCTACAACGATATTGCATATGCTGAGTATTGTGCCTCTGGTTTACTTTTATTTCTTTTATTCCGTGGTTTCCATTATGCTCGTTTGGGAAAGAGAAGTTGGGTCAGAAGGAAAAGGCATGGCTAGCCAAATACTGTAGAGCGAGAGAGAGGGATAGTTCGGCCTGTGTATACAGCCATTCCGTCTGTCATACCTCCTCGTTAACAATGGACGCCTGTTTAAAATGAATGTCTCAATTCCAGCGATGGACCATAATTCCCAGACTTTCATTAAACCTTTTAATTTATTTAGTGCTAAAAAGTAATAAAAGCTCAAACAATGGAGGCATTTCGAACAACTGCATAGAACAACTAAATTATGGCTCAGCTTTGCTAGAAGTCTTTGGTAGGTTTTCCACAGTGAATATTGACTTTCTTTAGTGGACAAATCTCTGGTTGACATGAGCGAGACTCTCTTTCTTTCTCCCTCTACCTCTCTCTCTCCCTCTCTCACTCACACACACACATACACACACACGCACACATATGACCACTATTCGCCCATTGAATGTCCATAGAGAAGAAAAGACCAGTCTGGAAGTGTAGGAACGTAATTCAATCAGTTTGCTTTTGTTGTATTGGGTCGCGAATCTGCTGAGCTGTTTGAAGCGAATAGAGCAGGGCTTCAGCGTTCCATTGTCAACTCTTTCAACGAGTTCTCAATGAAGTTCCTATCCTCTTGTTTCAATACGTTATTGTTACTTTAAAATAAAACATACAAAGAATAATCCAAGTATATAAAGTAAATTTGATGCGAGCTGAATCAATCAACCAGTCGTCGCGACAGACGAAACATTGCAGGGGCATAAATTGTACATTGACTAAACCAAAAATGCTATTTAATACTTTGCAACAAATATGAAACTGCAGAAAATAAGTCGATATAATAAATAATGCAGAATTTGTGAAAACAAAATTCAAGCTTTAAGTCCCTCACTTTTATTAACGTTCTCTGGAATAAAAAATAAAAGTCTCAGTTATTCATGACAGGTCTTCTTTCAACAGCTGGCTCCTTCAACGACGAAACATATTCTTGAAGTTTGCTTAGCTTTTTTTTTTATAAAATATGAAGGAAACATTCCAAAACGTGGAGAAAAGTTTAGCTTTCTTCTCGATATTCATTATTTCACATCACAAAATAACGAGAGAACTAAAGCAGTTACGAGCTATAACTATATAAAATGCAAAGTAAATTTCTAAGCCTTCAGTTATCAGGCGAGAAATAAAACTAATTAAATCTCATCACTTTATTTGCAAATAAATAAATTTAACTGAAAGTTGTTTATTTGCACTGGGATTATCGCGAGATTCAGTACTAGAACTTGGGTTAATCGATGTCATCTTTACATATGAACTGAAACTTAGAACCATGAACGACAAAAACAATGCGAAACAAATAAGGAAGAATTGAATTAAAATGGTATTTAAGCTAAATAAATGTAAATATAAGAAATGTAAATATAGAAGTAGGAGATATGAAATAATTCTAACACTTACGTAACTTGTAAAAAGACATAGGTGATTTATAGCAAGGTAAAGAAAAGAAATTATATGTAGTTTTTGTATGACAGAAATTACCATAACGCTAGAGATGTTGCTATACAGAAATCAATACCCAACGTAATATGGCCGCGCCGTGGCTGAGTGGTTAGACCACTTGGCTCTCACCAAGGCGGCCCGGGCTTGATCCCAGGCGACCGCAAAGTGAGCTTTATGGTGGACAACACGGCGCTGGGGCGAGTTTTCTCCGGGACCTCCGGTTTCCCTCGCCATCTCATTCCACCTGTGCTCCATCTTCATCTCATGTATCATCAGTGTCACCGCCTGCGATGCCGTATGTAGTAAAAGCGGGCGTTAAACACCACATTTCTCAACGTAATATAAAGGCATGTTGAGAAAAGGTGCAATTAGATCATTGAAGAGAGGAAATTTTGTTAAGTTTAAAATAAGGTGCGAGCAATTTGTGAAACACCTCTTAGGTAGTTTCGTAATGTGGAATGAATATAAGCAACAAATACAATCCCTCACAACCACACCCACCCCCACCCCAACCTCCCCCCCCCCCTTCGTCCCCCCCCCCACACACACACACACACACACACACACACACACACACACACACACACACACACACGCCCGCCTCGATAGCGTGGTGGTAGTGTGTCTGCCTCACGTTCAAGAGGTCCCGAGTTCGAATCTCGGTCAGGGTGAGTTACCTGGATAAGGTTTTTCAGGAGTTTTCCCTTGTCCTAAAAGACGAATGTCGGGTAACTCTAAGCTACATGGACCCCGGACACATTCGAGCATCATTTCACCCATTCCATTCATCGTCCGATATGACTTAACGGTGGAGGACGCAAATTACACACACAAAAAAAACACCATGGTAAAGGGAGAAGGTACCTTCTATCTCAGCTATGTTAAATTTGACATTTTCAATGTATATTTTTTGAAAAATTATGAATAATACAGCAATGATTTTTTTATCACATATACTTACACTATTTCACAATAAAATGACATTTTTGTGAGTATATAGCATTAAGAATGTAACTGTAATAACTCTTTCGTAATAATACTTTTTGGTACACTTGAAAAGAAAAAAAATTATCAGTTTCCTTGATAATAACATCTTAGGCTTGAAAACATGTCAGTTTATAAATATGTGTCAGGAAACAGTCTGTAAATTCCATTGCTCTAGGACAAGTAGTTTCAAAGGAAAGGTACATAAGGCTTACAAAAACAAAAGTTACGGGAAAATGAGTTTAAAGGTTTACAGTCCTCAGTTTGTTAAACATTCCTGCCCCATACTCAGTGTTGTCATAATCTTCTCTACTCCTCTTGTTGTTCCTTCTCTTCTGTCTAGCACTTTTACAGATGTCTTCTGCCTCCATATCAGCCTTTGTAACACGATATTGGATCATTTCTTTAAAAAAATTTAGAACTAGAAGTACTTTTGTTTGGAATAACACAATCATGTGTAGTTGAATCCCCTAACCTAACACTTTGATCATCCCTAGGTTTGTACAGTTTTCAAGCTCTTAGTTATTTTCACAGTTTTCATTATTTATACTCGCCTTTTTCTTCCTAAATATAAGAGAAAGTTCTAAGAGTGAAAAGGGGGCGTGACCTACTCTGCAACATGTGATTTAAGCCCACTTTTAGGCCCTTTAAATAAGCTTCTGGTGCAAAACAAATTTAAATTCATAGAAAACACGCTCCAAATTATGAAAATAAGCAAAAAAATTGTATTTTCACCATTTTAATGTATCTTCTCCCCTTAAAGAAACGAGTTTGTGGAAAGAACCACACTACGCAGATAGTTTGCGAGTTAACTTCAAGAAACGGTTCCTATAGGGACTTCATACGAAGAAATTTACAAATAATTGTAACCTTCACTAAAAATTACACCGTGGAAAGTAGTAAAGAAAACATATACACGCCAGAATTAGCAATACCAGATTTAGTACTGACGTTAGTATAAATGTGGTTGAATAATTTACGGGATGCACATAAAGTAGTGTATTTTATAAAAATAACCTTATGCTCCAATTCTCCCGCTCTTAAATCTCATACTACTTATTGGAATACTAATAAACTATTATAATCATAATTTCATTAATACGTACATATTTTCCGTCACAAAAGATTGAGATATCATGCAATGTGGCAAATGCCATTACAAACACGTCTAAAAGTCGATGAAACAACGAAATAAATAAAAGAGGCTAAGTACCTAAACAAGCTTAATCATACCTAAGTATCATGGATATACGATTTTTAAAAAAAAATTCAATTCAGATATCACAATACAATAAATTTTGTTTCTCGGATTTGGCTAAGTGTAACGGTCCACACCATATTGCCGAAACGGGGATTTTTATATCGATGCAAAATTCATGTGCCTGAATTATTCATAAAAGGCAAACTGCTCTTCGAAACAGGAAAACAAAGAGAGAATGTAGTAACATTGTCGGAAGCAGGAGCTCAATTTTGTACAGAAGGTTTTTAGAGGTTAGATTACTGTTCTAATGGAGGACGGCTCAGGTGCTGGGCAGGCTTGACCGTTAAGGTCAGGTAAAGAGAAAAGAGATGGGCTACAAGAGTTCAAAGAGTAGATACGGCTCTCTTGCTACGCCCATGAAATAATTAGTCTTTCATTCCAAAGTATTTGAATTATCAGCGGCGAACTGGCGGCTGCTTTCTGTGGACATAATTCCGACTTTACGATTAGCTTTTAAAATGAGCAAAGTTTGTAAATTTTCATGAGGAGCGTTTGGTATTAAAACAGTGTTCAGAAATAAATAAAACTATAAGACATTTAGGTGTACAGGAAGGTATAAAGTAAGTGAACCAAGAGCAGGCTACAGGATGCAATTACATATTTTTGGTGACAAACGGGACGATCAACTCTAACAGTTTCAGGCTGGAAGGCTTGTACCACTCTGGAGCTGTATAGAAGGGAAGATGGACGACCCTTCGACCAAACAGCCTTCTGGTGTCTAGATAATATTTCTTTTGAGCATGCATCGAACCATCATATGCCACAATCTTAAAACTATAGCCGAAAGATGAAGAAAAATTTATTATGTGACATTTTTATCTATCCCAGGTTGCAGCATCCTTTGAAGAAAGTTTCTTATGAATTGCATGTTGAAATGTATCAAGCATCGAAAGATTGTAAGAAAATGACTTCATAACTTTACAATCTCGATTTATTAATTGTGTTTTAAGTTGATTTGAAGATGAATTCCCAGTCGGAACATGAAGATTCTATCTCAAGGCTCACCTCGGACCGATGTCTTATTTCCTCAAAAATGATTTAGCAAAATAAAATAAATTAAATGTAAACATTTTAATAGAGTAAATTTATCTATTAGTTAAGACAAAATGATATATCACAACTAAAATTTAAATCTCCACAATGTACTCAGTTTCTAAAATTACTAGTAGCAATGTATAAGCGTACAGCTGCTTCGACTATCAAACTTATTTTGTTCATATCCCCTAGAGATTACCGATTTTCTTCCCCATAGCAACCATAGGTTTCTTTATATATACGTCACTCGTAGCAACCTATATATAGCGTCCTATTTATTTTTATAATTTCATTTCCTAAACTTAATTTAAACATTATACAACTTCAAATAATATTATAAAACAAAGAACTGTTTTCGAGCCTGAATTCAAAACAACTGTTACAAATACCTCTCATCGAAATAAATGGGAAAAATAGAATCACACTATAAGATGAACAATTGTTTTCCATATGTTTTTATGATTAATACTGAGATAATCCATGATCCTTTTAAATTAATAAAAATGAACAAATATAATTATGCAAGAATATACATATCACTAAATAACTGATTTCTTAATCATATTTACAAACTATTTACAGGGGTGTTTGTGGTGCGTATGATTTATATTGTGTGATTCATCCACATAATTAATTTTCTAAGTTGTCCAGTATCAAAAGTATTGTTGGCTACATTATTGTGGTTTATTTTTGTGAACCTTTGTATTTAATTTTTGAATGGAATTTAATTACCAGATTATTTTTTACTTTTATTGGGGATATCAATCTGATCAACTACAGGCTGGATGTAGTCACTGAGTGTAATACTTCACTATAAGTATTGCATATGCAGAAAATTTACTTTAATATTTGTATTTAAACCTTATATTTTTAAGACCAGGTGGTACAAATCAGCGGATGAGTCTTAAAGAAGAATGATGATGAGAATACATGCTTATCTTGTACCTATGTTGTTATAAAACAGAAAACTTACTCTTTTCTTTATTTGTTCCATTTATACCCCGCCATTTAGACTCCATTGGTCATATCGGCGGCCGTTCCCCTTTGTGTTAACTCGTAATCGTTGAGTTTTAATCATTAGATCACGCACACATTCCCACTCTTTCACACTTCCAGACTCTGGGTAAGATGGGGAATCATCTTGGTTGGAGAAAAATCCCCACCCCAGCCGGGAATCGAACTGGTGATCCCTCACGTGGCAGACACTCTACAACTGAGCTACAGGGCCAGCCCTTACCCTCTTCTCTTCAATCCGCATCCTTCTCTTAGTATCACAGAAATGGTGTTACGTCACAGGACTGTAACAGCTGAAATGTAATTGAGTTGGGTGTCTGTGCTATAATATATACCTTACGAATATAAGTTTAAGCGATCCATTATACGATTTATGTACATTAGTCAAATTATGTGTAACTGGCAATAATTTGTTAAACTTAAAAAGCTTGCTGATAGTTGAAAAACAATGCTCATGATACAACTGAAACCTTAACTTTAAAATATAACTGCTCCCAGATTTAATAATTTATTTTTTAAAGTTTAAGTCCTCCAATGTTAAGTCATATTGGACGATGAGTGAAATGGGTGAAATGATGTACAAATGAGTGGGTCCATGGAGTTTAGAGCTACCCGACATCTCTCTTTCAGGATAAGGAAACCCCCCGGGAAAAAAACCTTATCCAGGTAACCCACCCTGACTGAGATTCGAACTCAGGACCTCCTTAATGTAAGACAGACACAAAATGTGTTGTTATACATAATACTTAGGATCACAACTAAATTAAGCTGTATTAAAAACGTACATCAATTGTAAAAATCGTTTGCCTAAAATGGCTCACTTTGTTGGAACATGCCAGCACTTATATACGTTAAAATGCACGCTTTCTCCTGCACTTAACACAGGACTGCAGTGTTAACCAGCTAAGTTTATTATTTAAAATTTGTTGAATAAGAAATGATGGAAACGTTTTCGACAAACTTCTGCAAAATATACGAAATGTAGATAATATAATTTATCAACAGTCTCAATAGTATGTATTAAATGCTTCTGTTATTAAAGATAAACCGTTTTTCTTCATACTACATATTACATAAAATACATACGCATACTTTTGTAAGCAGATTAATAATTCTCTACATTTGTGTGAGTGAATGTGGCGATTCCATCCCCTACAGATAGATCCAGTCGGTCACTGAAGACGCATCGTGTTTAACAAAGGCCACGTGCTGTATGCTCGTAGTCAATGGGATACCTTTGGCCTCCGCCTCTTTTAATAGCCACTTTTAAGATTTTTGAGAGACTGGCGCTCGCTAGGGTATCCATGGAAAGTTCTTTCATCTTGACAACAAAAACGAGACCTCTCTTCAGTCCGAACGGCAGGAAACCATTAAAGTTTCCGAACAGTTAGATCACATATTTTACCTGCTCAGGTGAGAGGGGAAGATTGAAAACGCCTGTACCTGTTCGCACTTGACACATTACACCTCACGACTTTGATGGTTTCTCAAAGGTTTCCAAGATAACAAGTATTTCAAACTTTCAGAGATAAAATATTCAACTTAAATATACTTCGCAAAGAGAATTGAGTAAACAAACACTATTGAAACTTAATACACACGACCTGTTGTAATATTGGAAACATTTCAAATAATTCTTTCGGAGTTGCAAATCTACTGTTATTGTTATTTGCTGCAGAAAGTTCTCTTGTATTTTCAAACTTGCACTAATATTTACGGATTATTCTATGTACTCTTCTTTCTCTACGTATAATTGAAAACATTGCATAACCCATATTATTTACAGTTTTCATCTTTACAGTAATTAACCTATCCAAAACTGCCCCAATTACTCAAATTTAATTTTGAAATTTCGGAACCTTCAGCTCTGTTAAGACGTTAGAAGCGCAGATTACTACTCTCTCTTCCTCCCTCTCCCTCTCCCTCCCTCTCTCCCTTTCTCCTTCTCTCTCCCCCTCTCTCACTTCCGAATATTTTGTATCTATCGTCTATCACCTCATTATTCTCTTTCTCACATTAATTTCTCACCATTTTTACCTTCTTGTGCTTACTATGTCTCTTGCTTATCTTTGAGATTAAGTTTCCGGTGATAACCGGCTTTACGTATAGAAATACCAGTCAAGAAAAATTCTAGTACTAAGGCTCAGGGTTGAGACCTTGTAAGTCTCAGCGATCAGTATTCAATATCAACAAACAACTCACACTCTAATCGAGGCGCTATCACTTAGGATGTAACACATTTGGAACAATTAAGTTCTATGAACCTGCAAAAAAACTGCGTCTGCGATAAAAGTCGATATAACATTAAGGACTGCAGCATTATTTCCGTCTACAGTACCATTTATGATCATTGATTTTAAAGGAGCCCTTAGTCGATACTATTCAAGGTCTTATGGAAGATTGATCACCGTCCTGATTAATCATTTCCTGCAATTTGGCAGCCCATTTTAAAGTCGGTGCATATCCATTAAAGCATACGCAAAAATACGTTCCGAGCTTTTCCAGATATTCGCTATTATATACGAGGGCTGTTCAATAAAGAATGATCATAATTTTTACGGTCATAATTTTTCGCACTTAAATTCAATCTTATTATATTCCGTTAGCTTAATGTGAAACAAACACACCGTAGTAGTTTCATTGTTGGCACTCCTGGTTCCCGCCTGTGAGAACCAGGCAAGTTCAGACATGTTCATATCGCCTTTCGCTGCAATAGAGGTAACATGCAGTTAAAGTTTATGTTAGAGGAAGATCCGGAGTTTCTTTCAAACGTAATCACTGCAGATGAAACTTGGCTACCTCATTTGATCCTGAGAGCAAACAGCAAAACTTCATCACCAACCCCCCAAAAGCAAAAGTGGTTGCATCTGCTGGGAAAGCTATGGTCATCTCATTCTTTGATATTCATGGAATGGTTTATCAGCATGGTGTACCTGCACACACATCAGTAACTGGACAACACCACAGGGATGTTCTAAAATAATTGCAAGTCCATATCAGACGCCAAAGACCACATTTCCATGAAGCAGGCTGGATGCTGCACCACGATAATGCGTGACCGCATATTGCCAATGTTGTTGTTGAATATCTTGCAAAAATGAACATGAAGTGCATCCCTCACCCTCCCTGTAGTCCAGATTTGGCCCCATGTGACTGTTTTCCATTCCCTAACTTGAAGAAATGCCTTCGTGGGAGGTATTATCCATCATAAGTAGTGGTGAAGGCTGCGGAGGTGATTTTGAAGGATCTCTCAAAAATGGTTTCCAGCATGTCTCTGAAGACTGGCAGAAACGCTGGGACAAGTGCATCGCATTTAAGGGAGACTATTTTGAGAAGGAGCATCAAAGTTATGGGGGTGAGTAAAGGTGCGTTGTGAAAAAGAAAATTGTGATTACTGTTTATTGAACAGCCCTCGTACTTTTAAAGTAAGTTCACGTTCTTTGAATTTCTTTCCGCGTGAACCACAAAACTTAAAAGGTCTCTATTGCGTTTGCAAGAAAACAAAAGGCCACTATTGTGTTTGCAAGGGAAAAAGATTTAAATTTCTCCCAGGGAATCAAGTGAGCCATGCGTTACACAAAGTATAGTTGTTCACACTTGAATTCATAACCAGGGCTAGGCAGTTCGTACCGCTCGCCGTTCCCTATGCAGGTTGCGACCGCCCCTTTCCCGGCATCCAAACAAGTCAAAACATAATAAAATTAATTTCTTAAATATCTGAAGACTTACTAGACAAAATGTGAAAGCAGGAATTTTACTACATATTTACTCATCTGTGGCCGTAGTACTAAAACAATAATGTACCTCTGAAGCCTTTCAAATGAAAAATTCATTCTATGTCCAGTAAAACAAGATTTAGTTGATTGATAATCTGTGGCAAATTCGTTAATACTTTCAGCTAATTTAGTTTCTCGAATTGGCTTCGTTTGCTGAATTATCCCCAGGAAATGTAAATAATGAAGTAACAAGGGACATGAATAAGTACACTTCTAGAAAACATACAATGGTTGTACAGCAAATTTAGTTGCTCATCTTAGAAGCACAACAAAGATGTTATTCGAATGTCTTCCTTCCTACCAACGTGCTCTGTGTCATGCAGTTATATCTGTTTTGCAGTAATGAGCTGCATTCTACGATGAACCTTAACCTTGCTAGTAACGCTGCGTTGTATAGCCATGCCTGACCGTTCTTACACTGCTCAAGGAAATTGATACGAACTTCCATATAATAGCTCTGCTCATAACCAGTAACATCAAAGTTCAGGGTGTTAAGCCAATGAATGGAATGGTCGCTACGTCACAGCTCCAGAATCGAGGAGCCTTTAGGGCTGCGTTCGACAGCAAGATTCTACTCCAAGAGCGACAGTTAAAAATAAATATGTCAGTAATTTAAGACATAACTAAGTAACCGCGGAATTTGCCGCTTCATACTGCATATCCCAAAGAATGGAGAGGTAAAGAAGGGCTATGAACTACCAACTTCAGTGATTATACACTGAATTAAACTCAGTGTCGAAGAAATCGCCCGTACCGAACATTCCTGGTTCAGTTAAAAACTTGCAATACTTCGCGCGCACGGATGCGAAGATAAAAAGTTTCATTGAGAACTTACTCTTTCAATCCCCATTAGTCTTCTAACATTATTCCCGTTTGCAAAGAAAATGGTTCTTGCAGCCACCTATACACGAAGTATCCCTGAGGTCGGCGGTTATCCTTACCTCCATCCTAAGCGTCACCGACAAGAAAAAGCCAACAACTTGGAACACCGACGACATCTCTTTTAGAAGAACGCTACAACTGATATTACTCAATGAAGCAATGGACGGAATGCAATGCTGTTTGAAAATTTACTTTTTAATTCAGTAAAAAAAATATTCTTTAGAAGTGTTTAGAAAATTTGATATTACTGTACCTATACAGTTATGTTTCGGATACGAACATTTTCATTTTCGCCAAGGACTTTGCTCAACAGTACACTATTCATGTAGGTACGTGCAGAGCAAAGTTATAGGGTACGAAACTTATTTGGCTTCAAATTAAATATCTACATTCAAATCATCGCTGTGAAAAATAGCATCCAAGGATCACTGACAAATAGAAACCGGACTGCTTGCAGTTGCCAAAAGACTGTAGGAAAACTGCGGGTGAGGAAAGACTGTCACTGCTTTTAATCCTGCCTACAGTCAACGACAGTTCAACCTGATTTTCTTTCGTCCTAACATTTAAGTCCTACAGTTAAATTCCTGTTCCTGGTCTAGCTAGTATATAAATGGTTCATATAAAACAATCTACATTCTATTGCAATAAATACTCACTATAAATGGTTTGAATCTGTTTAATAATGCTAGAGTAAATACTGTAAAAACTGACATACGCAGTAGCAAAACTAGTCCAATCCACAATTTAAGCACAAATCGGGAGATGTATCTATCCGTACCTACATGTATTTTATTAAACATCTGGGTATTTGACGCTGACAGTAGCTGTCATCTACCTTCATAATATTCATTATGACTGTATTTATTCTAGAATAATACATGTTTATTATACTATTTAAGTTCAAAAGAGCAATGTCGCATCCTCATTCAACTGAAAGCTCTTTGACACTGAGGTTGAATAATTATTCAACCCTGAGGCTGAATAATTAATCTTGACATAATATCAAACTTTGTATTACATTCTGCCTGTGCTGAGAATGAAGAAAAGAATGTCCACTTAATAGCAGAAGCACTTTGGTTTGACCAATCTCTATGGGTTCAGTAATTTAAATGTAATTACATTTTTGCTGGAGTAAGGTTCTATTTCTCATCTTGTGGTTTCCTTAGTTGTTAAGTATAAATAACACGAGGATTTCGCATGCTATTTATAGAAAATATGAACTGTACATTTTATCCATCACACCAATACATTAAATATGCATATAGGTATGTTAATTAAAATTTTCAGAATTTTCTGAGAAAACAATAAATAATTATTTTCAACGACGCGTAGAAGCACTCTTAAAACTCCTCACGCTGCTCATTGAAAAGAAACAGGAATCTATTAGACTTAACTAAGGAATGAGTTATCCTCTCTTCCCTCACCCTTTCTCTTTCTCTCTTTAGGGGATGTGGTGGAATTTAATGAAATTCCATTATTCAATATTGGGTCAAAGTTTCTCAAACTGTCGCCTAGAACTTAAGTAGTGAGTTGAAAAATATATCCTGACCTGTCAAGTACATCTTCAAACATGTATAAGCTACGCAGAAAATACAAAATGTTTTTCTTGTCCCTACCTAGGTCTGTAAGAAAGTCTGATATTAAACGTCCAATTCGCAGATTATACAACTATGAGTGGGTTGTATGTGACTCAACACAAACTGTTCAAACTGTTGACCTTTCATTCCGTTTACGGCTGAAGGGAAAATTCAAAACCAGCTTTATGTGGGAGATGCACGTCAAATGTAAAAGCAGAAACTCTAGCAGCCTGCGGCAATGTAGTTGAATGTATGCTGAACTGGCATCCACACCTACGTGACAACAGACGAAATGAAGTAGGGACAACAAAACGGAAGAGAAGTGAATACTGCTGGCTTAAAACTCCAGCAGGTTTGTAGCAATCCCAAGTTCAGAGGATTCTGATCACAACGCTCCTTCAAAACTGTCCTTATGTTTTTATATGATAGTCCTGAAGTAAATAACAATATTAATAATAAAAAATTACAATTTGGTTGTCCAATTATGACCTGTTACTTCTTCACATAACTGACAATTCTTACTGAAATTAATATGTTCACCTCCAGCAGGGGCGTCCAATATTTCTTTTATAGTTATTTAACATTTTGTAAACACGATTGCGATTCATTCTACTTAAATCGTCATGCCATTTTAAACTGTAATTTGAAACGTTTTTTATTCTTCTGGCACATCCCCTGTGACCATTTAGTTTGGATCGAGAAAGTGAGTTGATAGCTTTTCACAATCGAAAAGCACAGCCTATATGCGATCTTATTTTCCTGAAACCACTCATCCTTGTAAGAACTTACGTTCTATCTATTAGACTTTCTTCTGTATTATTTTAGGCTATCTTATATCCGGTTTTCCATAAATGTATTCCTCTTTAGTTGTAACATTCTTGTGATTAGTTTAAAAAAAAATATTACAATTACAATAGTTTCTTGTATTCTTGTGGTACATGACCGTATTTTCAACATAATTAGCAGTTTACAAATACGTTTAAAATGATTCTACTGTCTCCATTTATTTTCCTTATACCCGGTGATTTATGATCCTGCGGTTTCTTTCGGGAACAAGTAACCAATAATGCAAAAATAAGGAGCGAATGAGTTTACTGCTGTTGGATGTGAATAAACTAAGTGTGGAACTAATTTAATTTGTACACAAGAGTAGCACGACAGGACAATAGGGGCAGGATGGCGAAAATGCTTATCTCTCGCAGGTCAGAAATATGTAATATGCTTCACAGCACTTAGCATGGAACAAACAAAGAGCTAATCAGAGAAGGTGTGGGGCCCGCAAGAACCAATAATTCACGATATACTATTTCAGCCACCCACTGAAAATGTGCTTGTGTAAAACACATTAAGCTTGCTTCAACGGTTCTAAGGATAACGGGGCAAAAGTCTGCACCAGGCGTTTAATACTAATAATAATAGCCAATAACAAAAATAACAATAATTAGTAATAGTAGTGGTATTTATGCTCATATGAGATAACCCATATAGCCAAGTCACTTTCAATATAATTTCTATGCGCCATATAATGGATATTTAGAATTTCCAAAGTATAAACCAACCATGCAGTTGATGTTTTAACTAGCAGAGCAATCCCACTTTTCTCACTTTCGCTAAGAACGGTCCTTTCTGAGACCTTTAATTAAATCATTTAAATTATTCCTGGTTTGCTACTCCTTACTCCATGTATATATGCTCAATATTTGCACTGGTTTCAGAAATAGTCCATTAATTCTATGGGACACGCTTTCTTAGTCCTTTAAACTCCATGCACTTACTCTAATTCAAGAGTTACTTTTTCACGTCTAAAATCCTTATAATACAAGTATCCAAACACAGTTACTTGAATTAACGGAGCGATACTCAAATGGCCGCTAGTTCATTCAGTACCGAGTTGAAGGTTAGCTCATAAAGGCACACTTGAACTGTATCCAGACATGTCATCCCAAACGAGTTTCAAGCTCAGACTATTCTGTTTGAAAGAAGACAGCAACTCCAAAACCAGTGATACCAACGGAAAGAGGGAGTGGCGGATTTGCCTCCACCTACTATTTACCGACTTTTGATATTTTGTTACCTCTCTCAAATTGAGTGAAGAGGAAATACTTTATGCAGGAAACTAAGGAGGTGGAATAAAGCGACAAATGTGACGTTATTAGCTATTAAGAGAGGACATTAGCACCATTGTCCAACCATGGATGTAGATAGGCAATGGACGAGGAAGCAATGGACATTTCAGGACAGTTAATACATATATCGCCAGATTTTTGTAGACAATGAAGATGTAACTTTGTATTATTCAGCATATACTTAACCCAATGCTTATATAATACTTATGAATTACCTACCAGGTTATTTCACCGTATGAGAAACGTTGTACCGACGTTTCCAACTGAACCTCTCTCGAGTCTCGTATTCAATTATCAGATGTATCAGGAACTTACCTAGAAAAAAAGAAAACAAATATTAACACAAAGTTCTTGAAAACACTAACATAATTTTGAAACAGATACTATGACATTAAAGGTTAAACTGACAATAACAATCAAGTTCTCTCTATCACTGTCTCTAATAGACGTATGAGTAAGAATGGAAACACGAAATCGCAAAAGTCAGAAACACTTAAAGGTAAGCGAAAAAAGTATATATACAATTTTATTAATAATAACTAAACACTAGTAACACAACCTCACTTATTAATAACCTAGTTTACTTCACTGTCAGCAGCTTCAGTTTTTTACATATATACAATTTACCGAGAGAGAGAGACAAGAGAGGCGTTTTAATATATGCCATGAAATGTTTTATTTGCGAATTTTCGCAGTCAAATGTACAGTAAACCAAGTCTGTTATAATGTTTTTTTTAATAATTATTTACGTCCTCCAACATTTAGTCATATCGTACGATTAATGAAATGGGTGAAATGATGCTCAATGCGTCTGAGGTCCATGGAGCTAAGAGTTACCCGACATTGGTCTTTCAAGTTAAGGGAAAACCCCGGAAAAACCTTATCTAGGTAACTCACCCTGATCGAGATTCGAACTCGGAACCTCTTGAACGTGAGGCAGACATGCTACCATCTACGCTACCGAGGCGGGCTAAATAATGTTTATTGGCCTCCGCAACTGTTATCAACTTTAAATAAAACATATTCTTAAATAAACAGAATTTCTTTGGTGATTGCGCCTCAGTTCCTTACTGCTTGTGAACCGCATCAAAATAATTAAATTCTGCATTTTACATGGAGTCGTAATATCTAGGTCGATGGATCCAATTTTTATTTTTAAAAGAATTTAAAGTGGCCACTTCCATTGGGCATTAAATTCTCTCTGCACTAATTCTCTAAGACGCCTTGAGCTCAAACGGGGTGCTAATTTGTGGGAGGCAAGATCACTTGTTAATATGGTTGTTTTTAGACGGCAAAGGAAAAAAAAATAATAATGATCAAGGGACCGCGCCATTAAAGTCGTGAGAAGTACATTGTAGAGTGTTTCAGAACCTTATTTATTCTCCATAAAAATCTAAAACAGGGCAAAAATTGAGTAAATCAGAAAATGTAAGGTAATAACATTTTATGTATCACACTTGCATGGTTTTCATTACAATCTATTAATATAAAATCTCAAGATCTTGATATTTCATTCATACTTGGCTGTAGGTATAGCAAACAGAAGCAACAGTCAGAGCATTAAAAACCTAGCCTCTTCACGTGATGTCACACGAGTTCTTATTTTAACTACTTGTTCTTCTACTTCACGGTTTTGGACTTTTCAATCCGTTCCGGCTCCAATTTGATCTGCCCATCTTTTCTTCGGTCTTCCCTGATTTCGTTTACTTTTGGGTTAATAGATTATGGCTATTTTAGGTATTCTGCTATAATTCATTCTTTGGACACGGTTTTCTATTTTTAGCAATAATATTTATTCTTAAACTTTTAATACTTTCCTTACATTTTGACTACTTCATTTGTCCTTTCTTTATTCCAAGTTACTGTCTAACAAATTTCACCTCTGATGTCTGTATTCTAGTATTATTTCTTTTAGTTAATTTCCATATTTCTGATCCGATATCAGAGTTGGTACTGTCATTAATTGCATAATTTTACTATAGTCTTTAAGGGCCTTATTTTTAATTTTTAATGCGTCTTGTTATATAATTAGAACTTTCTCTATTACATCAGTTTTCGCCTGGTACGAAACATTAGATCTTAAATACTTGAAGTGTGATATCTTATCTATTATATTGTCTAACACTATTTTTGACCTAACTGGATTCATTCCTATAAAGGCCACAGATTTTTTATCTGTTTACTGATATTTTCATTCCATTTTCAATAGCAATTTTATTTAAATTGTGTAGCATTTTCTGCAAGTCATCTTCATTTGTTTAATGAAATGGATAAAATGTAAGGTAGGTGATGGTATAACCATGAGAACCTGATACGAGAACGCTTAAGAATGTCGTAGGAGAAAGGCGTACTTTTGGGTCTCTCCGACGCGTGCAGAAATATCTTTGAGTGTGCATTTAAGATGCACAAATAGCGTGTGTGTAAGAAAGAAATAGTTAATCAATACACCAGTCATCATTTGTTAAAGAACAACATTTATAATAATTAAATTTGTATCACAATTTGAAAATGATTCGGAAGAATTAAATCTTCATGAATGACAAAGAAAAGAATTATTTGTTCACTCTTCAGCAATAGTAATACTAACTTTTTCAGTCCCGTTACCACAACCCTGGGAGAAAGAACACATCGCTCCAGAAATACTGATTCGCTTACCGTCTAGGAGAAACTTCTAGATATCTTCAAGATCATCACCAAAGGTGAGAAATTCATCAGCATCCACCTTCATCCCAATAAACCGTTTCTAGATAAACGCCACAACGTGGGGCTTTTAGAACACCGTCGTCGTTTACATTAAACTGCTTCAACTGGTTCTCTTTTGTTTGTTTTTTATAACAGTGTATAGTGCAGTGGTTTCGTTCGCGGCTTCCATGCAAAGGGTCACGAGTTCGATTCCCGGCTCTGCGGTTGGCGATTTTAAGTCGGCCCTATCCACGCCTTCACCTCTGTCTAGCACATGTAAAATGTCCCCTATGCCCAACAGGGTTCGGAGTCCACGGTATAAGCTGTAGTTCCTCTCACCTCACCGTCATCTTCACTATCACCCTATCATTGGAGGTAATGGGCACCGCCCTCTAGGTGCCTCCACCTGAGAAATGGATTCGGTCATCACGTGGTAGGGCGAGGTTATCCCGAAGGCCAAGGCTACCATGTGGGGAGTGTTGGTAACCAACCAACTTCAATTAGTTTTACTGGTATGCCTCTCTTAAAATCTTTCACAGTATCCTTTGTGGATACTGTAGGTCGATACACTCCGTGGCCGACCTACGGGACCCATGGGTTTTCCCGGTTCTCCCAAATTTCCTGTCCCTCCATTTCATCTCCATTATTATTTCAAATTGTCTCTCATCTAGTGGGCTCTTTCAGGGTAGAAGTGTCAGCGGGTATCTCGGTAAAGCATGGCAGGATGATGTGCTCTTGGTTAAACTTCCTCCTCCAGTAGGACGGTCTCCGGTCTCCGAACTCAGTCTGGTGAGGCCGTTTCCGAGCCACCAGCTGTCGTAGCATGTGGGCAGTTTCCAACTGGTCAAGTGTAGGACCCTGCCCTAGCACTGTCATGGATCCTTGGGACGACCATCCTCTGTCTCCTCTTGTCCCATTCTTCCTCCCGGGGATGCCCTGCTTGAGGGGTATAGGTACAATAGACCAACTTTGAATCTCCGTGCCGAATCCTCTCCGTAGCGTTCTCCAGTCCAGTCCCAAAGAGGTTTCGGCCCGAATGCGACATCATTGAGCTGCATTAAAGAGAAGTCGTCATTAAAACTGGAATTTGGGATCGTTCAACAATATTTTTGCACGGTATTTGTTCACAATTTTTATAATATACATTTTATGCCTTTATATATAGTGTCCTGAGAATTTTAATGAATTTTGAAGGTGTCGTGTAATATTTTTAAATATCCCCAAAGAAAAGTGCAACTGAAACCTAGGGTAAACATTGTAGGGATGAACTTCAAACAACGGGCAACACTGGGTATTTCAGCTACCATAAAATGATAAAGTCGTGAAAAAAAATACATTTTAGTAAAAGTTTAAAGGAATACTTAAATTTAAACAATAAAAATGAAGTGCTCTGCGATAGCAATAGAGTAAATTAATTACTCAAACTATACTACAGTATATGGCTCCATACTGACTTTATGAGCTTCTTCCATCTTCTGGAAGACAAACTGAGTGACACTATTCACCTTGCCTCCAATTTTATGGCCAATGCTGCGCATAATCCTTATCTTCTAATTAAATTTTGCACACTTAGCGTAGTCCATCCTCAAAGAGAAGTTGTATTCATGCAAATCCTTAATGAAAAACCGTATCTGGGGTTGCTAACCGAAACATTATTCGATGAATGAGTTCACTGTCTATCAAATTCATGCACAAGGATTTAATGGGAAAAGCAAGATAAGTATGTTTTTAAAGTAATTTATGCAAATAGCTAATTTAATGATGGAATGTTTGGCACTCATTGGGGTGCTACAACTTTCATAGTGCCACATTAAGTTTATGTCCTGCGCCGTGGCGTAGCGGGCTGGGCAGCATTTGCATTTGCTGCACGGAAAGCGGCCCGGGTTCGATGCCACCCATGTGGCTTATGCTAGGTAAGCGACCCTGGTCACGGAAACCAACATTCCGGCTGGGGGATGGCGAGATGCTGACCACACCTCCTCCCCGTATCGGTTGGATGATCGTCCACCTCTGCCATGCGTAAGTGGGAGTGAGACCGGCAGTCGGGTTGGTAGACCTTGGCCCTCTTAAGGGCTGTCGCGCCAGTGGTTAACTTTAACATTAAGCAAGGATATAGCAAGGATACAGCTTGGCATTACAGATTGTGGAACGCATTTCAACATCCATAGACGATTTAAGCGAGAGGGTCTCCTTATGTTATAAGACACAAATTCTCTTTTCTTCATTTCACACTCTTGCCTGGTGTATTGAAGCCATACTCAAGATAATCAACCATTTGCGTGCATTCCCCTCCTGAGAGAGAGATATGAGCAAGTGTTGTCTGTGATGTAGCACATTGTCAGTCTAATATGGTGAATTATTATTAATTATCCTTATTTCTCAGAGAAAGGAACATGCCAAAATAACTACGTCTATCAGCCAACTTGTAGTACAATTACGTCATTGATGCAATTGACATACATGACATAATGAGAAGGTTATGCAAGATATTCGATAAACGACCTATTTGTGGTGTTAATAATTACACAAAATAATGCTCAATACGCGGAAAATGTATCATCAGCTTAACATTTGTACTTTTTCGATCTAACAGAGCTGTGAAAGTTTGCCGTAAAATAAAAGTGTGTGCAATCATTAGCATATGGTATAAATATGAACTTTTAATTATGTAGCAACTGTGTAGATGACACTTCCTTTTGGAGCCACTAGCAGCTATTAGGAGTAACCTGTATGGAAGTTTTCCCACTAACTAAAAGCGTAAGCTGAAGCTTTATTCTGTGGGAATAAAATTTCAACATCAGATGTTGACTTCTGTAAGAGAAAACGGGAGAATAAATTAATTTCCTGAGCAAACGAACAAGGGAGTCCTTTTAACCACAGCCCCCAGCAACGTGCGAGCAACAGTTAACTACTGCAAGCTGGAGAAATGGAGACTGCGTGCATTCTGTTGCTTAGGTATAAGCAAACTTGATAAGAAGCTACCTAACTTCACATCATTTTCCTTATAAAATTTGAACTAATAAATTCACTAGAATAAGATTAGTAATTACAGGGCACAGTTTATTTACTTTCTAGCTAAAACTTGTAGTAATTAGCCAATCTCTGATGAATTCGCAATACAGTGTGCTGCTAAATAAACTATATTATTTGTACCTATTATGTTTCTCATGTTATACGTGTCTCTAAATGTTTCCGTTACATTAACATGACTATTACTTTGACGTGTAGAAGATCTTTCGTGCCTGCCACTGATAGGGGTTCGGGGAAGAGATACGTATACTCCACAGGAGAGGAAGTCTCCGAGGCCTGAGACGCAGGGGGTTGGCGAAGGTTCCCACACCCTCCCTGGACAGATTTATGACACCCCATCTCAGTACAGTTACAGACCATTGAAAAACATTCTGACGACTTCTACTTTTGTGAATGAATCTTCTCGGTTTTAGTGTAGAGTGTGAATAGAGCGCATGTTTTTAACGGTTCTGCTCCTTGTGTAGCAGGCGTTCTCTGCCACACACATTCGCTATACTTGTAACACACCACATTCCTTACAGGGAATTTTGCGTTGCTGGACTATACTTTACCCAATACAACGGACGAGGATTTACACCGAGCATGCACGCCTGAACTTCTCCTAACACTTATCAACCCGAAACAGTCAACTGGGGCGAAAGGTGAACTGAAATGGGAAGTAAGATAAAATGGGAAGTGCAGGAAATTCGTTAGATGTAATTATTTTTTCCAGCAGTCATCTAGCAACAGGAGAAACACCCTAAAAACCCATGGGCCAGGAAGCTCTGCTACGGGAATGGCACCCTCAACCTTCTGAATGCGGAACACTGTTTAAAGGTGAAACGGATAATAGATAAACCTACCACACCAGGCATTAGAAATAAGCTGGTGTCATATCCATGCTACGTTAAGCTTCATCTGGCAAATTTATAGATTCTGAACGACTTTTTATGCAGTTTTAATATGCAATGTATTACTTTTTTTAAAGCATCAAGTTCTTCCGACAACCTCCGGGTGTTTGTCTGACGGCCTTCTGCCAAACCTCAGTGGATATTCCTATAATACTACACAACCAAGACCTTATAAAATATTGCAATGTTTTCCTTTACATTATTGAAACCTAAAGCCATCGTTGAGCTACTCAATCATTAACTATATTATATGCTGTTTTAACGAAATATCTATTATGGCTTACCAGCTAACATTACTAAGGACAACAAATCTCTATCCACTCCTCCCTCTCTCACCTATAAATAGGAGAACGAGGAAGGTGTAGTAGGAAATTAAAGATAACTGAAAGAACAGATAAAAGGGTATACTAAAAGAAAGGAAAATAGCTGCACCGATTTACGCCTGTTACAATTGAGTCTCGATTTACCTACTGAAAATAGCAATGTATATGTAGAGAAAGAAAAAACACATTGACTCTAACACTAATACTCTGCTCCACTTGTAATTTTAGGTATAAATATAATTACGGTTGACTTGAGTATTAAAAACCGCAGAGTAATAACTGCCTCTGTTAAAATTGCTCTCGCAAATTAGCTTCAGAAACCTGCACGAAAATAACATGAACCAATTTGGAAAATTGAGAATGTCGCAGCTGTGCATGGTCATTTGCCTGCACACACGAAAGCCAATGCAAGAATCCTTCATCAAACAGAAATTGAGTCCCAGAGGATTAAATTTTCCAAGAAAATAAATTGTATACTTCCTCAGAGTGTTTTAGATATTAAAACATAAATAAAATTAGTAGCCAATTATGTCCAGGATAAGGATTAGGATTACTACGGAAGGGAATCGGCACGAAACCTGTGGTTTGTTGTACCTAAGGCCCAAAAGGGCAACCCCGGGAGGAAGAATGAGGCAAGAGGAGACAGAGGCGGCCGACATAAGGTACGGAGACACCAGCCGACACTTGAAAGAGACCAACAGATAAGAGATTATGTGAAATGATAATGGAGATGAAACGGAGGGATAGAAAATTCGGAAGATGCAATTATCCAACCCAGCTTTCGTTTGGCAACCCAGGAAAATCCCCGTAAAAGCCCATGGGTCAGGTATGTCGTCACGGGAATCGAACCCGTGCCTTCCGAATGCGGCCCATAGACGAAACCACCTCAACCATCCCTCTCGGTTTTCCAGGATAAACTAATAAACATTAACAGTGCTTTTATATCACATTTAACTTACTGCTTTTGTAATCCAGTATATTAGCAGATTATTTATTTAGAAATTTAGAAAATCATTACATATTAGATTAGAAACAAATGTATTCTTTCTTATCCCGTTATTAATACATAAGCTTAACTTAACATAAGCGTAGCTTAACTAGCTACGTGAACTTCAAGGCGTGATTAGCATTAAGATCTCTACATTCAACAATACTGAAATGGAAATTAATTGTTCTTTCACACTAGCTTTGTGTAGGATACACTATAAAAGGGCAGAGCCAGACTGAAAAATTCAATGTCATAGCCGGGACTTGAACCACGGATCTTCTGGTATCCGTCCAGCCGCTCTAACCATTTGAGCTACTACGGCCAACGTGCCGACATGACAGTAAATTCTTCAACTGACTCGTGTTTCTCCCGGTAAACCTCTTAGGAGTTCTCAAACACATGAGACAACTACCTTAATGGCGACTTACTATGCTGTAAGTACTTTGTGGCCCGGGCTACATAGTTCGGACAACTATTAATTAACGGAAATTTATTGTTCTTTCACACCAGCCGTGTGTAGGACGCACTATGAAAGGGTTGAGCCAGACTGAAAAATTCAATTCATCACCAGAAGATCCGTGGTTCCAGTCCCGGCTATGACATTGAATTTTTCAGTCTGGCTCTACCCTTTCATATTACCGAAATGCTTTAATACTTTCATAATTTATGGCCAAGAGAAAAGCCATTGCATGAACTTACTTCTACCATGTAGCTATGCTATTTTAAATGCTTTTAATTGCACATATTGTTATAAAACATAAAGGATATCTTATATAGATGATGCCCAACAGGTTACGTCACATTTTAAGCAAAGCTATTTCAAATGTGTTCCTACTGAAATTATTCTAATCCTCTGCATTCTGTAGTGAGACACCTTTCAACAAGGTTTCCTATTTACAACAGTACCAGTTTTTGATGCAAAGAATTCGTTGCTACCTGTTTTCAAAATTAATTTCACATATAAAATACCCCCACATGTCTAAAGAGATGGTAATCTTAACTGTTCGAAATCATGGCTATATGCTGAATGTGGCAGTCATTCGATTCATTCGAATTAATAAATTTTATCCATTGTTCTTTGACCTTTAGCTGTCGCATTTACCCTACTGCAACAGAGTTCTGTTTATGTTAACAAATGCCGGGTATTTCTGCCTCAAATCTTTGATAAACTTTTTCCTGTGTTTGAAAATAAAGATCTGCATCGGTATCAAGTGCATTTGGAACAAATTCCCGTGAATCCTGTATACAAAATTCACTTTACAGAAAACTGGTGTTTAAACGACAGCGTTTACAAAGTAAAGGGTATTGAACCACTGTTTCGAGGTGTTAGTATTGAGTGGAACTAGAATGACCTCTATCACCTATAATCTTTAATATCTATATTGATAATATGGTACAAGAATGGCAGCAAAGTATAAAACAAAATGTACTAAATGCAAAAATAATTTTAAATACAGTATTATTTGCTCATGATCAAGTGATAATATCCCACTCAGAAGATGACATGCAAAGAGCAGTATATAGTTTAAACAACATAGCGGAAACATATAGTCTTTCAATCTCAGAACACAAAACTAAAGTAATGGCTTTTAGAGGAGGGAACATAAGAGCAAAACTAGTTATAAACAATAAAATAATAGAACAGGTTAATAGTTTTAACTATCTAGGCTATACAGTAGCAGTAGCAAATAACAACGAGGTTATGGAGGTGAAGTTAAACAGATTCAATCAAATATGTGGGACTATAATAAGAACGCTGAACAGGAAAACACGAAAGGAAACACAGATGAAATTTTATAAGATAATGACAGTCCCAACGTTAACTTACGGTTCCGAAATATGGACACTGACAAAGAACCAACGAGAACAACTAGAATCGGCAGAGATGAGATTTTTGAGAAGCGTGGCAGGTTATAAAAGAATAGACCACGTAAGAAACGAAAAAATAAGAGAAGAGCTTGGGATTTTTAATTTAAACAGTAAAATGATAAAGAACAAAAATGAAGGAAAATTCATTTTAAGAATGGACGCGGAACACTTCCAAGAAGAGTTTTAGATTATATGTCGAAGGGAAAGAGAGATGTGGGACGCCCAGCTCTACGCTGGAAGGATCAGTAGGCTCTTGAAGAGAACGGAATGGGTCACAGGGCCCAATCCTTGAAAATGATTATGATGATGATGATGATGATGATGAGTATTGCGATATTTACCTGTTTTTCAGCACATGTGACAATTCTTCCGCAAAATCTATACATTGGGAATTAGGGATAAGCTGGCGTGAGATATACACTCTGCGTTGAGATTAATTAGGTGTCAATTCATGCGGTAAATTTACAACCTAGGGATGGTTTTCTAAGTACTCATATTTTAATAGGCAATGTATCTTTGGAAAATCAAGGTCTTCTGACAACCTCAGAGCGCCATCTGAAGACTTGTTTTTTCCAAAACTCCTCTCCTGTATTCTCAATATACCATAACTAAGACCTCCCAAAACATTGTAAATATAGGTTTCCTTGTGCACTACTGAAGCCTTGAAACTACCATGCCAGCCAACACCGTTTCTTTGACTTTACATTATCCTTGAGCCGCATCAGGTTTGCAGTAATATTTCAAATTGGCTCTATCCTCAGAAATTTTAGCCGCCAATTTAAAATACTGTACTCCCGACTATTGGCTGCCAACTTAACATACGGAAGAATAACAATAGAATGCTCTACACAATATTGAGAAAAATGATGAGGTTGATTCAAAGAGAAACACCAAATTAACAGTCGAATTGCAACAAACACTCCAGGCATTTCAAACTCTCGGGGGCACCGTAGAACAGTGGCAGCAGTAAGAAGATATGTGGTCAGAGGGCGTGAAATCCCAAAAAAATCCATAGAAGGATTTTAAAAACGTATAGAGATAGATGCATTATCGAAAGAGTAATGTTTAACTGAATTTAAAACTAGAGTACATCAGTCAAAGAAGAGCTATTCTGGCGTTGCAGCACAGCCATTTACACCGTTGAACGTGCTGTCAACTTTTCTCTAGAAGTTTTGTCCAAGTAACCGAGTATGGAATTTTGGATCCACTCAAAATGTTATTACGGAGGTTCTCAAGTACAATTTTTGTGTGCACCGTGGGTACCTGGGACGCTCACTAACAAAAGATGATGCGTGTTCAGACTGCCTATATCGTTTATTGGCGCGATATAATCCTGAAGTCGCGGACCTTTTGATAATATGTCAAATACACGATACCTAGGTGCATACTTATGAACCAAAAAGGAAGGGCGGTCTTCAGAATAGCAAGATATGTCTTGCCCAAAAAGAGCCACTAAAGTCTTAACTTTCTGTATGTAAGTCCTTTCCCCTCTGAATGGGCCGCTTTCGTAGCACTATCAGCTAAGCCAAACAGTGAAAATGCCAAGTATATAATAAGGCTGCGGTCCTCCATAGTCTCGGAGCAACATGCCAGCCTTTCGTTACTGGATTGTAAGCCGATGGAGCCAATGGACTTTTTTCGAGCATAAAAACCTCGAGCATGGCTTTCTTCGCAAGGAAAGGTCAAGCCGGTGGTCCCATGTCGTAAAACCTCAAGCCTCATATAGGGGTCTCCAAGCAAAATGAATCGGTCTTTCGCATCCAATATAGAATGGCACGGTGAGAGCTCCGTTGATCATATTGAGGAATGAGCTAAAGCGAACAATTTGGAGCCTTCCAGAAGGATTTTGTCTTCAGGCACGCTTTACCTCTTAAGGGTATGTATGACTGAAATTTTCAAATTCTGAACTAATAATGCTAGCCTTTTCAAATTTACACCATAGGTGTAGTATAATGTAAGCATGTAATAACCTAAATTTGAACCATTTTTCTCCAGCAGTTTAGAAATTATGATAAATTTTGTATGTTTTTTGTTACCTCACTAAAAAGTCCCTTGCGACAAAATATTTTGAATTTTGGTCTAATATTTTAACCCTATGTTCATAATACACATACTTTTTGAAATTACTCTGGGTTTTTCTGTGTCTCCTTTAGTTTAGGTCACAAAAATTTTTTAATTTACAAATATTCTTTTTTTGTCTAAAAAACTAAGTTTTGTGTTTGAAAATTAAAAACATATGCTTATATACATTTCACAATAAAACCTAGGGCAATTTCCATTCCTCATGATATTCTGAACCTCTGTAGGAAATTTCATGAATGTAGTACAAAAACTGCATCGCAAGGAGCATTTTACAGGAAGAAAAATGCTGAAAATATGAACATTGAGAAAACAGCGATTAAAGATTTGATTGCATAACTCACATTAAATTCCACCAGGCTGATAGGTTGGACCCTCAGATTTATTTTTCCTCTCCTCTTTTGCTGCTTTTTCCACCTTTTTCTTCTTTAGATGTTGCTTTTCTTCTGCACAACTTCGCTTCTTGCTTTGCAGGATACGAGTCTGATCTCGCTGCACTGAAGTTTTCCTTGCTGAGTCTACTACACTTTCACCTCTGATATTTTGCTGCAGCTCCAATGACTTAAGACCACCCATGTTAAACTCACTGATGCTTTTAATAACAGCAAGATCCAATTTTTGTTTTGATATGAAAACTTCCTTTGGGCACTTATTCCATATGACATGATGCAAAGATTCATTGGCATGCTGTGTTTTCCTGTTTTGCACCTCTCTAGTAATGTTGTAGAAGCCAGCCTCTGATATATTGGCAACATTTTAGGGACCATTTTGTCTGAAAGCCCTATTTTTCTTGAATTGAATTGAAAATTTAAGAACGGAAAACAGACAAAGAATGTGGATGTAGGCAAAAGAGGGCGTGACTCTGACAGAGTTTAAAGGCCACCGACATTTAAATAAGCATTTAAAAATGGCGTTCGGAGGCAAATTATGCATTTTTCACATTCGGGAATGTCTAAATTATTTTATAGAATTAAAATAAAAAAGTCATTATTTTCACGATTTTCATGAAATTTCAGTCATACATGCCCTTAATCGTTCGATAATAGAGATTTAAGGTCATTCAGAATCCTATTGCCTTGATCTCGCTCCATCTGATTACCATGTGTTTGAGCCGCTAAGAAAGTCAGAAGACAACGATTTGGAAATGAGGTTAAAGAAATTGTGCATTTTTAGTTCCAGACAGAAATAAAGTCACTTCTATTCTGATGGAATCGAAAAGGAAGGTGATTCGTTTGTACCTGTAATTGTAATATATATTTCCAATAAATTAGTTTGGTACTAATTTTAGAGTCATCCTCGTAAATTTTAACACTATTAAGACAGCTAAAGGAAGTGCGATTTAATCGCCTCCATTGTTCTTAGATTCCTAAGCTTAGTATCCCATACAATATTGGAGGTTATGGTCAAAAAGTAATGCCTCCTATTTTTTTCCTTAAATAATTAAGTTATGTGAAAACTTTGAATTTGGCGCAATTCCTCAAACCTTCTTCAATCCCCTACAGTAGTAATTTCCTAAGTCAACAGGTGGCAGCACTGCATCCCCTTGCAAAATGGCTGACATCGACATTCGTATTAGACAGCGTTCTTTGATTAAATTTTTGACTGTGGGAGGTGAAACGCCAATTCGTATTCACGAAAGGCTAAAAACTGTGTATGGTGATGCAACTGTGGATGTCAGCACTGTTAGACGATGGGTTCGTCGTTGTAACGAAGCTGAAGGGCAAACATCATTGGCAGATGAAAAGCGAAGTGGCAGGCCGGTGACTGCAGTGACTTCATGCAACATTCAGCGAGTCGATGACATCATGCGTGGTGATCGCCTGATGACATCATGCGTGGTGATCGCCTGGTAACAACAGGTGATTCTTTTTTTTTTTTTTTTTTTTTTTTTTTTTTGTAATTTATGTCCTCCAACGTTAAGTCATATCGGACGATACGACAGGTGAATTGTGTAGCATTACCTCCCTCAGTAAAGGCAGTGTCATGACGATCATTCAACAACTGGGTTACTCAAAAGTTTGTACACGTTGGGTATCAAGAATGTTAACCGCCCAAATCAAAATAATAGGCGCCGAACACTTTCAGTGCTTCAATTTGGAGGGAGAGGAGTTTCTGAAAAAAAAAATTTACTGGAGACGAAACGTGGGTTCATTTTTTGAATCTGAATCAAAGAGGCAGTCAATGGAATGGCATCACACAACCTCACTGAAGAAAAAAAATTCAAAACTCAGCGGTCGGCAGGAAAAGTTATGACGACAGTGTTTTGGGATGCAGAGGGTGTGCTTATGATTGATTTTTTAAAGCACGGACACACAATAAATTCTGTCCAATATGTCAGAACTCTCAAAAACCTGAAAGCACGTCTTCGCCGAGTTCGCCCAACAAAAACTATGGCGGATGTTCTTCTTTTACATGACAATGTAAGACCACACACCAGCCGTTACACCACTGCAGAAATTGAGAAATTGGGATGGCAAGTCTTACCTAATCCCCCATACAGCCCTGACCTTGCACCATCAGACTTCCATCTGTTCGGTCCACTAAAGGAAGCTCATCATGGGATTCATTTTGAAGATGAGGAGGCTGTGAAAACGTCCGTGCGTCAAAGTCTTAGGAAGCAAGACCGTGTGTTTTACCACACTGGAATACATGTCCTAGTTAAAAGGTGGACCAAAACTATGGAAAAGAACGAAGATTATATTGAATAGTGACAAATTAATCGTCAATGTTGTAGTTTTTAAGCTATGTAAATTGAATTCAATTTTCTTGGCAATTAAAAGAGAAAAAAAATAGAAGGCATTACTTTTTGACCGACCCTCGTATATCCCCAATGTAGCAAAGTAGACTATTTTAGCATGAGGCAATGCCATAGCGGTTGCAAATGAGAGTCTGTATATTACCTTGATATTAAACGTGGCTTATGCCCATGATTATTTTGCATGACCAGTTTGGACTATACAGTTACAGGTTTGAATAAAGTGAAGTTAATTTGTAGTAGTAGTAAAATTTTATTGTTTCATTAAAATGAATCGTAGGAGCTAAATAAATATTGACTTTAGTGTAAACAATTAGGCCAAAATTGGTATTAATAAACAAGTACAGCAAATTTCATCCCTATCTGGAATCCTATACTAAAGGTTCTCTTCACTTCAGTAATATAACCAAAGGCAGCGACATTTCTCCCTGATTTTTATTAACGTGGGCGTTTTACACACACCTTTACATTAAAGGCATCTACAGGGCACTTTTAGGCAATCATCGAATAACCTTAATCTACCATATCGCGATTAAATTTCCAAACTTTTGTTTGTCTGCCTGTTTTAATAGATCGTGAAGATACCACCGATTTTTTTCGTGGCTACACCAATGTATATTCTCGAGCCGTTGCTTCAAGTTTTACCATTTTGGCATGTAGAATTGATCCTTGGGAGGGGAGCGGCGGAAGGGAACTTCCTTCAGGAAAGTATCCCCTGTCGAGAAAACCTTCTTTGCATTCTGCGGCTGTCTGATGGGCTTAAGAAGTTCCTTGGCGCCTGCTTTCGACATAATAATTAGGAAATGCTGATAAGAAGCGAATGGTGATTTCATGTATAACGGTGACAAAATACAACCAGTTACTTAGTATCAGTAGATATCATTACTGCTCGTGCAATGACCTACCTAATCATTGTTTCACATAAGCTTGCCCCGTATCTCTTAAGGGTCACGTGACCTAATCACTCTCATTGGCTGCTATTGTAGTATAGACAGTAGTGTGGTAAAAATTTGTTCGTTATTTAACATAGTGATATATCTTTGTTGGAAGAGAATTGTCATATTTTCGTAATTGTTTTAATTAAATATGTTACGCAACAGAGTTGATTTAATAATGCATGTTAATTCTTAAACGAATTAAAGAGGAGGTTCCTTTGTTTTCAAGCACATGGCACGATAGCACGTGATTTAGTGGCAGTGATGACATATTTGTTTATATGACTTTTATCACTGACCTTGTTTTAGAACTGGATTAATCATATATCACCATTCGAAGGTGTGTTGTGCCGAGTGCGAGAGCTAAATTATTTTATTGATCGTTTATTGCGTGTGTACTTATTATATGTGTAATGGCAGAGTCTACTGGTAGTTTTTCGCTGAAGCATCGCAAGGGAAAACCTTTACAAAGCGGCGAAAAAACAATTGTGGTGCATGTGTTTAATGCACTCACAGAGAAGAATCCGTCTTTGTCTGTGAGAGAAGTCGAACGGCTGTGCTCTGAACTTACAGGTGTGTTAGATGCGTAGGAACATCGCGACATGAAATTGATACAACAGGAAAACTTACCACTCCAGGGGCGATATTGCTGTGTAGCGAAGACGTTATTTAAGGTCAATCAGTCCCCAGTAGAAAAGGCCGAAAGCCTTTCATTATAAACTTCTTTCAGTTTCCTTGCTCATCCATCTTCCTGGCAATTATGACGTATACTGCAGGTTTAAATGTGGCGGGAACGCACCGCCTTATGGCCTGTGGCGCGAAAGCATTAGCCAATTAGGGTTAGAGGGAAGGTAGTTGCACGCGGAATGATACATGTCAGCGGGCAAGGTTATATGAAACAGAGAGTAGTGTGTACTACTTGTTGGAATTCTCAACTAAACAAGTGAAATATCGCACTGCTCCTAAAGATGGCGCGGCACTTTCGGCTTATTATACGTACAATATGAAGAAAGCAAAATAGATGTTCTTGCAGCAAACAAATATTTAGCAAATTTTGTAACTAATTTCGCTGTCATATTTTCTAATATATTTTTTTACATTGTAATGCGCAAAATGAAATTAAACTAAAGTTTTAAAGCTTCATTAACCATGTTCGGCTTGAATTCGACAGCCAAGGGCCTTGCTGGAAATAAATAAGAGAGGATAGGAGTGTTTTAGAACTTCATTAATGGTTTCGATATGACATTTTTCAGCCAACTTTCCGGCTAGGGTTGTCGAGATGCTGACCACATCTCCTCCCCCTGTCGGTTGGATGATCCCACTTCTACCTTGCGTATGCGGGCATGAGGCCGGCAGTCGGTTTGGCAGTGATTGGGCACCATGGGTTGTGTTATAAGACTTTTCAAATGTTTATTGTGATTCTACAAAATCAGAGGCTGAGAGGATAAGAGGCATTTCAGAATTATTGGATAAAAGTTCAAAATATTGTGACTTTGCGGGTTCGTAGAATTAAAAGTCCGAGTTGTAGATATTCCAAATGTTCTTTATTTCCGTAGAAATACACTGTTCAATTCTCACGCAACAACATTACGTCACATACACAACAGTCTACAAAGGTCGATGACAATAACAAACAGCGTTCCGATTACATCAGCTCTCGTTACATCAACACTCTACAGCTGTTTACTCCTCTCTGTTTACGACTCGCACTTGTTTTACAACTGTCCGATGGCGTGTCACAATCTCTTATATATCTTATTCATAAATTCGAGAGATTTCTGGGACTAACAAGAAGCCGACTGTTCCATAAAATCACTAGATATTTTTGGAATAATAAGACATCGAATGACGAAATCCAAACCTTCCAGAAGAGTAACTTAATCTCCGTCGGCGAGTCCTTTATCTCCGCTATCTTTATTTGCCGGCTCTTTGTCTACACAAGCCGTGCTATCGTAGATAACGGGTTCGCGACACTATGTTTCTAAAGCTCAAGCAGAGGCTTGATATTGTAACCCTATATACATCTTCCACTTCTATTCCCGAGTCTCATTTATAGTCTACAAAGTCTCTCCATATTGATTTTGTGAAGTATTCCTGTAAGTTTATTTATAGTCAATAACTCGTAAATTCCAACTTGATGTAAACAAATGAAGTCATGAACGATACATACATGGCAAACCAAGCACACCATTACATGTAGTACAGTTTGTGCAATCAGAGGATTTTCGAAAAACATGTACAGGGTGTGTCATAAAGTTTTAATTATCACCCTTTAAAAAAAATTGATAGACAGTTTGTGTTGATATGTCCTTGTTTGTTCTTCTCTACGTGGTCAACATCCAGATTTACACTTTTTTTCCTAGCATTTCTTGACCTTCCAAATACCTTAATTGCAGAAGTCTACAGAATTCGCTTTAAACCACTCTTCCACTGCATTAATGACATCACTTGTGTTGTCAAATCGGCCAACACGCAGCGGATTCTTCATTTCCGGGAACAAAAAAAAAGTCACTTGGTGCGAGATCGAGCGAATGAGGAAGATGCTGTAAGGTCTCAAAGCCACATTTCCTTTTTTATCAATTGCATCTTGAGATGAATGAACTGGTGCATTGTCAACCACAAGACGAACAACTTTGGAGAGCATACCGCTTCTTTTCTTAATCAGAGCTGCTCGTAACTTGTCCAGTAGTATCTGCCAGTGATGGCTTGACTCTTGGCAAGATAATCTGTAAGGATGACTCCACGGCAGTCCCAGAATACTGAAAGCATAACCTTCCCAGCTGACTTTTGCACCTTTGCCGTTTTGAGAGGGGGGAATCGGCATGTTTCCATTGCATATTCGTGGTTGTTTTCTCTGTATCATACTGATGGATCCAGGATTCATCCATGGTTACCAAACGATCAAAAAAATCATCTTCGTTCTGTTCCAACAGCATTAACATGTCTTGAAAGGTGACGCCGTGTTTGCTTTTGGAAAGGAGTTAGCAAACGTGGAACCAACCGTGCAGACGCCTTAGACATGTGCAGTTCATCATAAATAATTTTCCACACACTACCATAACTAAGATGTGTCTTATTCATGATCATTTGGATGGTTGCTCGTCTGTCTTCCAGTATTAAACACTCCACTTTCTTCACTATGACAGCATCGTCTGTTATTGACGGTCTACCAGCTCTTGGCTCATCTGTCAGGGACATGTGACCAGTTTGAAAATTCCTGTTCCACCTCACAATAGTCTCATACGATGGGCAATCATTTTCATAAGCAGCCATCATCTCATCATGGATTTCCCGGGCAGTTTTGCCATTCAAATGCAGGAACTTGATCACACGACGAGCCTCAATTTTCTCCACCTTACACCTCAGTCACTTCTGG
Organism: Mantis religiosa; assembly: GCA_030765055.1. Lineage (NCBI taxonomy): Eukaryota > Metazoa > Arthropoda > Insecta > Mantodea > Mantidae > Mantis > Mantis religiosa. The sequence continues at coordinate 51,598,189 of CM060951.1, read as the reverse complement.
CACTCAATGTAAAACTAATAAAAAAAACTTATGAAAGAACTAAATTATTCAAGTCACTGAAACTACCCACACTATGTTCCGAGGGATCAATGATGACACTGAAAAACTCTCACTCTAGCATAAAAACTATGCTACTCAATTCTATGCAACGTCGTTTACTCTTTAGCATTTATACGATAATCAACAGCAATTAAACTGGTTAACATTCTGGTTCTATGCCCGCCTTGGTAGCGTAGATGACAGCATGTCCGCCTCACATTCAAGAGGTCCCGAGTTCGAATCTCGGTCTGAGTGAGTTACCTGGATAAGGTTTTTCTGGGGTTCTCCCTTATCCTTAAAGACGAAAGTCAGGTAAGTCTAAGCTCTATGGACCCTGGGCTCATTTGAGCAATTCCATTCATCGTCCGATATGACTTAACGATGGAGGACGTAAATTACAACAACAACAACAACAACAACAAAATCTGGTTCTACGAGTGTTGAATGCGGTACAGATATACAAAATATTTTGTTTACGTCAAAACCTGCTGTAAGGAAGGCTGCACGTGATCTGTCAATTTCTATGCGATAGGAAAGCTTTGCAAATATCTATAGTTTAGAGACCGTAACATGTTAAAATACAGGCAACCCGTAAAGCAAAGTTTCTCTCTCCTCTCCTCTGCTCCTGAAATCTTAAAACGTCATATTTTAACTTATCCACTGCTTGCTTACTTGTGGGTAGAGAAAGTATTGCACTGAACTCAAAAATTTACTGCAAATACACATTTTGAGGCCTCTAATTAAAACTCGACAAAAAGACTTCAGACAAGCGTGCTGTTTCTGTGTGTGACAGTGCGCGCGCCCATGTGATGTTTATAAACAGCATAACTCATGATATCGAAATTAAGGGATGCAATGCATAAAGAATCGTAATGGATTTCAAAGGAATGTATATTTGTTGAAACGCGTGCACCTGCAGTTGAGTTGAGTTGAATAGTTTTAACAAAAGAGACGGAAGCAAGCGGATTCTTAGCAGGAGTTCTAAACGGGTAACACTTGACTCCGTTTGAAAAGGCATTGTTCGGACCCTTAATAATGGCATGACCGAGACTAATAATCACAATGACAAAATAGTCGCAAAAGGAATTTTGGTGTGAATAAAGGGGGCTTCGAGAGGTGAAAGTCACACACACGCAGCTGTAGTGAGGACAAGCAGACCGTAGCTGGCAGCCCATTAAGACGGTCATCTGCTTCTGTCTTGGGCGAAGGCAGACCAGAAGCGATGAGAGAAGGTATCTGTCGGTTCATAAGTGAATAACGAATTAAGTGTTATCGTGTAATAAGCAATCTACATACGGTAATTCTAAAGAGTGATATATTGGTAACCCTTGGTCGGCAACTTCGAATTTGATATGAAAAGAAGCAGTCATTAAATCAGTGTGAAACTTGTATTCCAGGGTCATTAGAACCATCCTTACTCCCATATATATCCACGCATACCCCGAGAGTACCTTCTTGCTCTACCAACCAGCAGCTACACTCAGAAGCAAAATGTCATTTAAATGCAAAGACAGTATTTATGTTCAGCATTTTCTAAGGATGTGGCACCAAATTTTAGGAATATCCTCCACAATGAATTTTCTAGAACAGTGAAACATAGTAGCAAAACTACCTTTCAAAACCTAACAGTCGCTTTACCTACTGCACTCTACAATGTGCAACCAAATGTGTAAGTATGAACTGACAGTTTATCTTCATTAAGAAATAAACAAAATAAGGCTTTGTTAGAATATTTTCAGAAAAGTAGAGGACACAGCAAATCAAACTTTTTATCACCTGATGTGTGTGTGTGTGTGTGTGTGTGTGTGTGTGTGTGTGTGTGTGTGTGTGTGTGTGTGTGTGTGTGTGTATTTTATGCAATTCACAGCAGCTTTCTCCATGCACTCAACTTCCACAGTCCCGCATATGAAAAGAACATATGAGATGTTTAACAATCTTTTAAATTATTTTTATTCTGAACCAATGCTGTTGGGTTTCCAAGGGTGACACTGTAAGATTGTGAAAGAAATATTACCTATTTGCTCGTCATACAAAATAAGTTAGTGCCTTGAAAAAGGCTATACATGTACTATCGCATTTTCCTCGGCTCCTACCTGACTGGTTTACTAAGAGCTCCAGCTACCCTCGCACATACTTCCGATTCTTGTCGAAGAGGGAGACTTCCAATAAAATTCTTCGTGTATATGCTTCCCAAGCCACTCAGTGACTTGAATTCCAAACGGCCCCTCATGGAGTAGACCTGATAACTTTCACGATATGTCTGTCTCTCTTCTCGAAATCACATTCTTTCAGAAGGGTGATCGTAGCATCAGTCAACATACTAAAAGAAGCCATGAAAACTTCATTACAGTGAAAGTTTTCAAGGTATCTAATTTGGAATAGGCTTTCTAAAACAAAAACTTGCTGAAAACAAAAAATTATAATCAAAGATAATGACAACAATCAGAGGACATAAAAGGCATGTACTAGAATGCTATATGAATGTATAGAACACTATAAATTGTTCCAGCAGTGGAGAAGGAACTAAAAATAGAAACGAGTAAAATAAAATAGGGAGAAGATGAATAGGGTCTTTTTACCCAATCTATTCAATATTTACTGGGAGAATAGAAACAGTTGTTTCCAGTAAACGGGAGACATTAAATTTTACTTTTAATATCCTAAACAAAAATCCAAATAAGTAAACAATGACAAGGCACAGGTATGAAAATACGCAGCTAATCTTGGAGGTAACAACACTTTGCACATTCTTATTCCTGAACCGTTTACACTTAGCTCCAAAGTCAAATGGTTTCCGTTGACTTCCCCCCCCCCTCAGTTTGTATATGTAGTGTGCATTCTGTGACTGCTCAAAACGAATTGATACAAACGCTTGTCTGCGTGGTTTCAGATATTAGTTTTAATATTCTGAAGTTCAAAGCTGCAGAAATTTGCAGTAGGTAAAGGATGATACAGCACTAAGTTTAAGTGGTGTGAAATGTTGAACAGTGAAAAATTGTGAATGCACATAACTTGAATAAACAAGTGAACAATAAAATCATACATGAGGCAGTGTAAGCGCCATGAGCTACAGTAATTTTTTTCAAACATTTCTCGTTCTTCACTTGATGAAATTTCCAAGAATCTTGAGTTATTCACTGGCGGCAACCGATTTCAACACGGGAATTCTAAAGCTCATGGACAGATGTTTTGGGACTCTTTTCCTTATTAGTTAAAGCCAAAATGGTCATTACTTCCTGGAGTACTCTTGAGAGTAAGGTTGTAGGAAGAACAAATAAGATACATTGTTGAATTCCAAATGAGACAGTACAGCAACTGCAGAGGTCGGATACTTAGTATCCACCATAAGTAATTATATGACTCAATTTTCTTTAACACGATCAGTTTGTAGGAAAAAGTTGAAAAATATAATCAGATTGACTTACTTCAGTCTGATTCTGCTTTTTCATTTACGTGATTGTTGTAAAGAACCGAAACAGAGAATAGCAATGTCAAAGGACGCAATTATTCTGTAGGATCTTGAATACAGCGGTATCTTCAAGAAGAAACCGATCCAGTGTTTTATATAGAACGTGGCAGGGCATTTTACAGAAACCTTGGCGTTGCAACTACGTATGGAAACCTATCAGTCGGTATGGAGAAAGCGATAGAAACAAGCGCAATGATGAAACTGAGTAGAAAAATAGCCCAGCCATAAACGCGGATAAGGTGCTTGCTAAGAGATACATCCGAGAAGGAAGACAGAAGAACATATCACATGATGCACAATATTTTTCTGGGCTCTCACGCAGCACTTAAAGACCAAAACGAAAGCATCCCGAGTTTATTCTTCTCTTCTTTTACGGCAAGGATTAGGAAATTGGTTCTGTTCCGACTTCCAGAATGCTGAATTGGTCTTGAACGTAGAAATGGTCTACCTCTTGTTTCTATAACCATGGGGATCATAATTGAAAATATTTTACAGAACTTATAAATCGATAATCCATTGTTAACTTGTACTGATACCTGTCTCTTCTTACTTTAAACTATAGGAATTATTATTAATTTTTAGTCGCATAAGAGCCGAAGATACAAATGCGAAACATGTCCTCAAAATAGGTACGAAAGTAAAGCAGATGTGTAATAAATACGACTCATCTAAAAATTAATAATTATTTCGCTTCACTGTGGTGTTCCAATACAGTTAAATCTCGATATAGGAATTACCTTAATTTGGGTATAGATTTGTAATTCCTCTTTCTACTTTTTCTCTGATATATTAATGTGGTCTGAGCAGTTTACAATGAAGTAGTTAAACTTGGAGAGCAAACTACTGAACGCCGCAAACCATCTCTTTAGTCATATATAGCGTACAATCTTTTAAAGTATAGTTATATCCTTTGAGAAGTAAACATTCCCCACTGTGACCTAACTATGGATTTAGTGTGGATACCATTACCAATGGAGTTTCGTTCTCTGTAGTCTACGAATAACATGCAAACCTCTGGTTCCCAACGTAAGGAAGGGAAGTAAAGACGGTGGTCCCTTATACAGCACATGAAAGAATCTCAAGGCTGATAGGTCTTCGGTCATAATTAAGAGAGATCTCACGCCCACTATAGAATGGCATGCCGAAATCTACAGCAGTTATAGAGCGACCATAAATAAATATCCGCCCAAGAGAAACGGATGAAGTAACAGAACTGCAGGAGGTAATGGGCTGCAAAGGAGTTCCAATACTGAAGCTGCCTAAAGAGGGCGATGAATAAAACATCGACCAAGCAGCTCTTATAGTGTCCATGAATAGTACTCATTTCTTTAACCGATCTGTGCCATGTGTCAGGCAATGAGATAGGCCATGAAATCTAGAAACGTAACTAAAACACGAGAAGGAAATGATGGAACACATATCTTAGTAAATCGAAAGCATCCCAGTTTTCACCTAAATGATCAAGGAAAACACGGAAATCCCAAGATCAAATTTGGAATCAATGGAAATCAAACTGATTTAATATCTTTCAGAGAGATTAAGTCAGTAATAGTTTTTATTTAATGCTATTTTTTTTAACTGTTTGTTCGTTTTAATTTGTTGGTATATTTTCCATTTTCAAATTGTTCCATATAAAGTAATCTTCATTATAAACGATTCAAATTTTGTATACCTCCTTAGAAACAATATAATATGAAAGAATTTTTGTTAACAATTTGCTTAGATATATGAAACAATAATAATTATACCGTGTAAAATTTAAAATAATACATAATATATTATTTAGAACCTTTCTTCTAAGCTTGTAGGATAGTAAGAATTATATCTCTACAGTTTATTTATGAGTAGCATCATGGGCGATGCTTAGACCGGTCACCAGCAAACGATATATAGGATTTGTAGTGGACATATGTGCCTCTGTGTGGTTTTCTCCGGGTTCACAGATTCCCTTCCTCATTCATTCCATCGACTGCTTCATAATAATTCTTACATCCATTTTATCATTTCGAACCATTCCCTTCCTCAACCTCTAACCCGATTCCAGGCTGTCACTAAATCCTGGATATTCTCTCTGGTGAGATATTCATATATATTGTCACGAGCCGTTATCTACGATCGCGCGGTTTGTTTACACAAAGGAACTGATAGGCGGCTAGCGTTCACAAAGAGCCGACAACTAACGATAGCGCTGATAAACAAGAGACGGATAGTGTATCACGGACACTTACCGGCACCGATATAGTTACGTTCTAGAACATTCCTGTTTCATCTGGTGACATGTTGGAGAAAATTCGATAACAGTCTGGAATTCATGAATGGGTGCATAAAAAGAAGCCATGGCTAGTGATGAAAGAGCTGAAAAACAGTGAGGCAATCAGTAAACAGCTGAAAGTGTTGTTGTTGTAACGAGAGCTGTTTGTTATTGTCATAGACCTTGGAAGATTGTGTTTTTACGTGAGAAGTGAACAGTATATTTATACGGAAATAAAGATCATTCAGAATTTCGGCAAATTGGACCTTTAATTCTACGAAAACACAAAGTCACAATATCCTGGATATTCTTTCTCGTCCTCCAGTGTCCGACGACTTCTGAGCCGTCCTTCATTCAGGGAGGGTAAACTGAATAATTCGCAGTACTACTAAGAAGTTTAATTATAAAATACTTGTCTCTCCGAAAACAACTGAAGAACATATTTTAAAAACAATAAATTAATATCTCGAAAATTAATCTAAAATATGTGCATAAAATGTGGCAACTTATAATAAATTAAATCCTGATTGCTGTATTAATATTTCAAAAATTCGTCGAACTTAAATTATTATAGAAATTTAAGGTTCAAATCCTTAAAATGAATAAATAAAGCTCTAGATAGATTTATTTACTAAAATTAGAACTGCAATAATCATTATAGTGTAGCTAATTTAATGGGATATTGTGTTCTTAAGCTTTTTATATAAATTTAATGATACAGTGAAGCAATTGCCTTCTCTGGGTCTGAATGGGACCAGCAGCTTGGAGACTGAAAAAGGAAAAACGATATAAAACCGAGCTAAAGGAAGGATTCTGTTGAAAGGAAACTAAAGGAGAAAAGAAAAAAGGAAGCACATGCACACGTTTTGTGGAGCATTCCTAACTAGTATAAGAAGACAGCCTCAGGATGACTGGAAGGTGGGAGAGAAACTAAAGGGAAGACATCAATCAAGGCTTAAAAAACCTGCTTGTTAACAAAATCGAAGGAAGTAGACGTCTAAAACATAATTAAGGTTCTAGAAAGCTAACAAACAAGTACTATAGAAAAACACAGTAATTTAAGCAACAAAGACACAACAAATGAGGTAAGACAAAAAACTAAGTAAACGAAGGAAGAAGGATTCATAACACAAGCGAAACTGTTGAGGAAAGCAAAAGATACACTAATGAAAGTACAGGCAGCGTTTGAGAGAGTATAATTAAGAATAATTGGGTAGAAGTAACGACAGAAGATATAGTCGAGTTAAAATAGATTAACAAATTTTTGAAAGTGCCGTATAGATTTTTCTGAAGTAGATCGGAGAGAAATGCAAGAGAACGTCCCCTTTAAAGGAGGTAAATAAAGCCCTCCATTTGCTTGAAGGTGGGTATGTAAGTTAGCCCGATCTATCCAGAAGACTTATGACTCCAAGAAATCAATTACTCTCGCAGCACCTCCGCCCTCTCTGAGGGAATGCAGATTTATACAAGATTTCCTTCTAGCAGCGGCAAGATAGACTGCGCCTCAAGTCTCAGACCATTAGAATCCGCTTATGTCCAACCCAAGCTCCGCAGAAGTAAATCTTCCAGAGAGGATTCAAGAGATCTTGCTGACTGACGGCTTTTCTGGGACAAAGACGTTACTCTGTGCGGTTTACGAATAACATATTCTGCGGCACTAATGACATTACAAGCTTCTTTACCGGATTACATGGTGTAATTATTTAACCTGACATTTAAATCCTAATGGAGATCGTTTTCTGACCCTAAGTCCCATCAAACCGTATCCCACTCTGCCTGCTCTGCCTTTTCCTCAAATAAAGATATATTTCTGTAATGTCCAACAAATATGCCGCCTTTAACATCTAAGGACATATAGTGGCCGCGCTCAAACCATCCCAAGGCGCTTCGCTTTGTAAGGAAAAACTGTTTTCACCCCTAACCACAATGTCATAAACACCTTAGGTTACACTTAGCGGGGCGGAGCGGTGAAGAATGTTAGGCTCGTGTTAATACCTGAAAATACCCAGGGTTGCCGTTATTTAAAATAACATTTAGAAGGAAAAAAAACTTCCAGCTGATTTCACTGTACGAACTAGTCATTTGGTTTACTTATTGATATTTTCAAATAAATTTTCAATAATTAATGTATCCTATAATAATAATAATAATAATAATAATAATAATAATAATAATAATAATAATAATAATAATAATAATAATAATAATAATAATAATAATAATAATAATAATAATAATAATAATAATAATAATAATAATAATAATAATAATAATAATAATAATAATAATAATAATAATAATAATAATAATAATAATAATAATAATAATAATAATAATAATAATAATAATAATAATAATAATAATAATAATAATAATAATAATAATAATAATAATAATAATAATAATAATAATAATAATAATAATAATAATAATAATAATAATAATAATAATAATACAAAATGTTACAACTCTTTATATCATAACTGAAAAGAGATATATTACCTATGCTGCTATGGTAGAGTACTTATATTACCAACAAGAATTAAATGTGTATTATTAACATAATATCCAAGGAAAACTTAGTAAACATCATTACAATTTTAAAAGGGTTAAACTGCATCAGTGTATATGAGTTTGCGAGGGATATTTACTCGCAAATTAAAGAAGCACTTTGGATATTCTGGTAATTAATAATTTATAAGCAAAGATTGCACGTTAGAGCTTTGTTTATTGCAATCGTGAGCCAATTTATCCTAAAGAATTTTCCTTTATTCTATGGCAGCTACAGGTGGTGCATTTCAGTTAATTTGAAAAAGTAGTAAATACTTCAAAAGTAAAAACCTGAAACAAGGAATTAAAGAAAAACTAGTACGGAAACTTAATTACTCTTTTTAAATGCTGGAAGCTTTTTACAAGGATGTCTGCCAATTTTACAAGTTTGAATAAAGTTAAGCATTTTAATTTTTTGAGGGTGGGGGGCTTCTGTTAAATAACATTTAAATAAATAATCACGTACTTCCACATAATAATTAAATGTCATAACTTTAGAACTCGAGAAAGGTTAGAAATATTGTTAGGTATATATTACAAGTATAAATGGAAATCCATCTTAGCATATCCAGGTTAGGTTCGATTCCCATGGTCTCCATATCTTTATTAAATTAAGCAAGTGCCAAACGCCAATAACTATTAAACACTAATAAATTTATAAAAGTATACTAACTACACTCGGTAAAACACTATGTAACTTCTATAAATATAAGCTTAATTAACACACATAAGAAGCACGTTTCCACAGTCTAAGCTAATAGAAGGTTCGAATACCAGGCACCATTTTGATTGTGTTTATTGTAGAAATACGAAATGTGTATTACGCAAATTGTAGTATAATTTCCAGTTCTCTAAGATTTATTTAATTTTATGCAGTTCTGAGAACACAAGAAAAATATTGCAACAGCGCCTTAACTTGCTGAACGTGTTAAGAAGGACCATCCCATATGTTTAAGGGTGGAAGACCCGTATAATTGCTTACATATGAAAATGTGTGGTCAGAAGGGAAAGCTTTGATGTCGCTTGGGATAGAATGAACGCGGATACTATACCAGTGACCTTTTCCTTTTGCAAAATAATTCAACACCAGTAATGTTCATTCCCTTAAAGTGGTAGGACCAATCTTTAGTTTGTTTTACTTTTGGGTATTACATTAATTTCAAACACATATTAACACTCTCATTCGTTTAGACTTTAGAGAGGAGAGAGACTTAGACTTTAGAGAGGAGGGAATAGTTCTGACCAAATAAACATTCCACCGCATCTGAGAATCGAACCAGAATACTGTAAATTTGACGGTTAGCGTGATCACCAATGCTGCAGTCAGGGATATATTGATTTCGAAGAAAAATGTCCACATGACTTACTGAAAATACAGGTTCAGATTCCACCTCAATTTAAGACTAAAATGTAAAAACCTAATACTTTGTCTTCACTTTCTTCCATAAACTATTGCTATAAAGTCTCATTGCTCTAGCTACTTCTTGTTAATAAAACTTTTAATTCACACTCAACGTTTTGTATGATGCAGTAGTTAAGAGTTTTAAACAGTGTGCTGCCATGTGAGGGCTTTAAAATTACTCCTTATGTGACCAAGAGACAGAAAAATAAAGAGTAGCTGCTTCCCATTTAGTATTCAAACATTAAAACCAATAACCACAAATGTCACTGAACTGGTTAAGTTAAAAAATAATGATTGCTTTCACCAAATATACATGTTATGTATTTTTATATGTAAAGTTTTCTCTAGTTCTTACAGTTTACTATTATTAAAATACAAAATTCTAAAATAAATAAATAAATAATTAAAACCATAAATTGTAAATGACTAAGTCAACAAAATATGTAATTTAACCAGATCTATATATTTATACAGCAACATTTTGTGTATCTCTTACTGATTACCAGTTATGAAAATGTATATCACAATCGAATGAGTGGCTATTTGCAGGAAATGCAATATATATGTACGTTTTAGATCATAAAATTATCCCAAACGTATAGAACGTTACTCAAAATTCTTAAAGCCATTTTTGAGAAACTAAAATTTCTGAATTTCTGTAAAAGTGATTAATCGTATTAGATAAACAAAATCTAAGCCCACCGACCAAAAACAGACATTGATCTCGTTTAAGAATAAACTTAAACCAATCGAAATTTGTTTAACCTGAGTCAAATAATTGCACATTCTTCAAGTGATGAGCCCCTATTGATTCTCTCTTATTACATCCTTTTTGCGTTTACAACAAAATTTATAAATGAGCAATGAATTTGAATGTCGCAAGTCAGAATTTTTATAACTAGGAAGCTATAAGCAATAAGATGGTATTAATTCAATATAAATATGCAGCTCATTTAAGTAGTTTGCTTATATGCACTTTTTTCTCCATGCCGAAGACTTAGGGTTTTCCAAAGTTAAGTGCATCTTTTGGCAGACTGTACTTTACAGTTACAGCTTTCCTTTATTAGTTCTTCTGAATGTATCCCTTCAAGTTTTGGCTCAAGTATTCAAAGATGACTTCCGCATGCTGTATTGTTTAATCTGCATTGCTTTGCTTTGCACACAAATGTGTAATAACCTTAAAAGTTCTACTAAAATCTGAGTAATTACCAGAATAGAAGCACTTTCTATTTAATGCTACCACATATAAAAGCACATTTAAAAATTGTAATGGCTGAAGATAGTTGTGCGTGTATTCTACACCAGTTTTACATACATTCATCGGATGAGAATACTTGCAACTGGCGAAACTCAAGTGGTAAGAGTAGCGGCACGAAAATACGAAAACTCATAGCTGGAATCTCGGACCTTATACTGAATTGTTCAGATCTGATTCAACTGCAAACTTAGAGCGTACATCCAGCTGTGGTGAACGCAATTAGTTAATAATCAAACAAGAAATATGATAATTCAACAACAGAAACTCAAAATAAGTATAAAAACTACCTATGGAATAAATAGTTCTGTTTTTCATATGCAAGGCCCTCTGAAGTTTCTGAATTATAACTGGTGTGTCTATGCATAAAGGTGTCTTTGAAACTATGCAAAACAAAATCCAATGTTCAATAGTTGCATGTTAATAAAACCCTGTCGTAGTGTAATTAAGTACTTATATTTTAGGTTTATTTTTAGTTTGTGCTCCGGTACTATTCGCTTGAATAATGAGAATACAATTTCATGTTTAGTGGGGAATATTAAAACGTCGAATTACTAAAATAGAATTAGAACATTTTTCTTGTTACAATCAGATATACTGTTATTACAGATGGGAGCGAAAGGAACTGGTTGACATTTCGCAACTCTTTAATTATTATTTTTTCATAATTTACGAACTTTAATTTTGCAAGTCATATCGGACGATGAATGGAATGGGTGAAATTATGCTCAAATGAGCCCAGGGTCCCGACATTTGTCTTTTAGAATAAGGGAAAACCTCGGAAGAAACCTTATCTAGGAACTCAGCCTGACCGAGATTCAAACTCGGGACCTCTTGAACATGAGACAGACATGCTATCATCTACGCTGCCGAGGCGGGTATTTTAATTATTATTAACCTTGAATGCTGCTGTTTTAATTCGAACGTTTCGAAGTATAGTTTGAGAGTGAATGCGTTCGAATAACTTATCATCTTTATTTGTTCCTGTACCTAGAGGTCTAGTTGTGACATATCCGATTGTTATTGTATCGATAGCTTGGTAAGATGATTTATCTGCAAAGCTGTATTTTCCTGCGAATTTTAATACTGAATCCAGCAATTAAATTTTTTTTTGGCAACGGAAGCCTTAGATCATCAGGAGGACGTTGTTGGTTATCGGGGTCACGAGATAAATGGTCAAACATAAATGTTGTTAGAAACGAACGTTTAAGGAGGGACCGAAGTGCTAAAAGTGATTTTGTAAACTACTAAAGCTAGAGTCTCAATTTTTTGTACAGATATTACTAGTAACTAAACAAGTGTGTGCACCAGTTTTGATTCCATTACATAACTGCATTCTTGATATATGAATTAATTTATACAATTATATTACCTAAAATAAAATTTTAATTTCTTTGACAGATATTGCACAATAAATCTCATGTTGTTACAGCTAAATTACTTAACACCTTGATAACAAATTAAAGGATTGGATTTCTGAAATTCTGCATAGTTATTTTTTAAAAAATTATTTTATGTGTCAAGGCGAAAAAAAGGCTAAAAAATTCAGTGCTTGGTCATAGTAATTATTTTTAAAAAATTAAACTATGACTAATATTAAAATTCCCATACATCAGTTTGTTACACAGCTTTTGAAGTGTATTGTGTACAATTTTCAGAGCGCTAGCTGTAATATTGTAGGGGAAGATAGATTTTGAATATGGAAAAATAACAAAAAAAAAACTGAACTTGAGAAAATTGGCTTTAAAGTTTTGCATGCCGTTTACATAAAAAATGCATAATTTCTTTATTTTAGAAAGCTCCAGCAGTGTAACTTACACCTGCTTCCCTCCTAGTAGCCTTTTGAGCCTTAGGTTTTAGATGTATTTACTGATGTAATAGTCTATTTTCACATTTCACTTCTAATTGAGAAGCAAAACCAGAGGTGTAAAGCATCTCCAGGTTCAGAGTTTGTGAGAATGTGGCCATGCTAAAGCTTTTCAATTCTTTCAGCTGGACAAAATCTAAAATAATATATTTGCTCTCACCTACATCCTCCTCTGGTATGTGGGTACTGCACTGCACCTCCAATTTATCTTTTACAGTGCTAGAGGCTAAGTTACTTCCTGATTTACTTCAACTGAAGTATCCGTCTTCCCCTTTCTGCTATTATTAATTAATTTACACAAAGTGGCACTACTAATCTTTATCTTTGGCATTCTAAAACAATAAAATAATGCAGTACCATATAAAAGAATATAGGTATCTTAACCTCTTTTATTTCACAAAACATAATTGTTCTAGGTAGGTTTACTGAAATAAACTTTTATCACAACTTACGGTGTAATTTTAGGCACAAATGGACACTTGAGTATAATAAATATAATACAAAGAGGCGAAAACCTAAAAATAATAACTTTAAACGCCAAGTATCACTTCTAAAACACTAGAACAACAAAATAAAACCTAAACAAACATTTCGCGCCATTACACAGGAAGTATATCAAGCAAACGACTAAAAACACCCGGAAAAATTACTGCCATCTAAGGGATTCATATGAAAGTTTGTTAAAATAGGCGACGGTGACTTTATGCTATTTTAATGCGTATTTTAAAATCAAATCGTTCGTAAGTTCTTTGCATTCTAACATGTGGGCGTGCCATTTAAAGCTTGGAGAGGCATTTAACCAGCATGGAGTTATAAAAATTTCGTCCCGAACAAGTGTTGTGTTTGCCCTACGGGCATGAAACTTTGTAAACAAGTAAATTAAATTATGGTGCATATTTTGCAAGAAAAAAACAAAATTCCATTTGCAACGAAAATGACTAAAACAACACTTCTGTCCCCCCTTAAATACATTATAAAATATGCGAAAGATATGAAAATCTAAATAATTTGTGAAACATTGTCGCAAAATTTCAAAAGAAATGATGCACCAAATCTATATTGAGTAATACATTGACAACATTAAACAAAGGCCAACAGGATTGCGGCTTTGAAACTCTTTCTTTCCTGAGAAATAGTTCTGTCAGTGATAGAAAGGATAATCAATACATGCAACACATTGTACGCTTCAATAGCGCTGCTGCTGCTGCTGCTTTGGTAATATGGTTCTTTCGATTCTGTTGGAAGCGGCAGATGGCATTTTTTTTTATGCCTATTTTCTTCTCTTTCTTTGGTTTTAACCGCAGGCGCAAAGTTCCGACCTTGATTTTGTTGGTAAGTTGAATTCTGTCTTCTAATCCATCATTCAAAACAAGGCTAAACAGAGAAGTATCTGACCGTTTTACAATATGCAGCGGTCAGTTGTGCACATTAGTGTCTCTTGCGGCTATGGCAACCATATTATCGTTGCAGTCTCCTATCACGAATAGCTGATGTGAGGAAATTTGACATGGGTATCGAAATAAAAGAAAGAGATGCGTCGAAAAATGTCTGAAAAATAATTATGTGTATATGTGTGTGTGAAGAAATATTAAAAGCCGTATTTTGGCTAGCTTGCAGGCAACAACTACCTTAGAAACACCGCGATAAACATCAAATTGTGGTAGGAAGAAATATTTATATCAAAACAAGAGTCCATTACTACATAATTATTAGAGTTCGCGTGGCTTGGACCATATGCATGGCGGATTACATACCAGAATCTGTCCCACTGGCGAGGAAAAGGAATCCTGAGAAAGGAACGAAGAGGAAAATATTTATCGTCCCGAAATTTTTGTTGAGCCCCGGCTCAAAAGTCACAAAGTATTTCAATGATTAAGAAGATTTTATTCATTCAGAAAAGCTGTTACCGCCATTCGTACCTTTTCTGCTATAAAGCTCAGGACAAGCTTTTTCATAGTTCTTTAAGTGCATGAGACTCACGCATTTCTTCGAATCCAACTCTTTCAAAGAGCAGTAACGAAAATAGTGTCGCCAGGCCATTGTTGATTGGAGCTTCGGGCATCGTCCTTTGGTCCGGGTAGGGCGATACAACAGCCAAGGATTCCAGCATGGTGACCTAGCCTGACGACAATACGAAGCATGATCGAGCTTTTGGTTCACATGCCCTCTCGTGAGAAATGGGCATTTACCCGTTCGAAAGTTCACAACATGGATTTGTTATTGGGTTTCTTTGCTTCATTGCGTTATGGCACATGAATGACGATAATATATGTCATGATACTGCGTTTTCGTCTTTGTTGCCATCTACTGAACCGTCAAAACTCATTTATTACATTATGTAATACTGCAAATACTATTTCATTATTTTCTTCCTCATTAGAACCAAGTGAAAAATATATGTTAAAATACGTTTCAAATAAATATAATTAAGGTTTTATCAATGCTTTCCTTCAGAATGCCTATAAAATGAAAAAGCAAAAGTACTCAGACAGGTACATCAACATTTAGGCAATTGCAAATTATATATAACACAAATTAAATAATGTATATGCTTTAACTTTAATACATTACACAATCTCTATTAACAACCTGTAACACACTAAGATTAATGAATCCCAACGTTTTGCTTTGCTTTAATACTATTTACAATTATTGTACTTAAAACTGTATTTTGTTTTATAAGATGCAAATTAACAATTCGGTTATGACAAAAGCTTGAAAGAAAAACTAACCAGAGCACTTTTAAGTTAAAATACGTAATACAAATTCTAAAATAGTAAGAACAGTTTTTAAAATACTCGTATATACTATTAAGAGAAATAATTGAAGCTATTATTAAGATACTGTTATTATTAAAGGTATCACCATCATTACCACTATTTCGTTTTTTCTACAGGAATTCCAAAGTGTTGCCATACATTGCTTCTTCATTTAATTTTAAGAAAACCACTTTCACGCTCATTTCTATACCGATGTATCATACAAATTCAGGCTCCACATAAAGCAATCAGTGCAGCATCATTACTGAAGCAAATACGCGAGCCTTCCCATCGAGTCTGTTCACACAGGGCGTTCGAACACGAACGCTTACTCGTTTGGTATACGAAACCTAATAGACGAAACGCGGGATATCACTCGAGTTCTCATATACCCAACCTTGAAACATATCTCTGTGCGGAGGTATGATGTTACAAATCCATGACCTAAACGCGATCGATGGACAGTTGTATCTCCAACTCCAACTAGATAGTGACAGGCTGTTAACAGCCAGAAGGTTTTTGGTGCATACCCACCCAGGTTTTGGGTCTGGCCGTAGGTTGATAATTTTGATGATTACAAGATGAGGTGGGATTATTTTAATGAGGAAATTTTGATGTAGCTTTTTGGTCCTCTATTTTGTACAGGGTTGTATCTCAGAATAAACAGAGAGATAGGAGACACTTGAAGCGTGCTGAGAAAAAAGCTTCATTGTCGCTTTTAATCAACAATGTCTATAGCAATACTTGAACAGAGAGGTTTAGGGAGAGGTTATCTATGTAAATTTTTGAGGAAGGTAATTCCATCTCGCAACTCTCTTGTAATTATAAGAGGTCTCAAGCGAACTTAACTATGCGTTTCAATATTCATTACTTTCTTTTGCATTTTTTCTGCTTTGTAGCTCTGGGATAAAACGACTTTTCAGGAAGGAAAAAAAGGCTATCGCAAGTACTAAATGAACCATCTTTTACTACACGGATATGCATTATAGAACTTCAAATCCAACGAATTCATTTCTCTGTAAACAAATATTTTGTTGTACAATTCCTCAGGGAGTAACAACAAGGTTCTCTTCCCGCTATGTTTATATGAATTGCTCTTAACTTTGTTGAACTGCACAACATAAAAGGCGAAGAAATACCGCCTGACCGCCGCAAACCCCACTTCGGCCCATAAAGGGCGTCGTAAGTGGAGAGTAATAACTGAGGATGGGACGTGGTTCGGAGAATGCAATCTTCGCAACTTGGAAATATGATATGGAGAGTATCAGAGTGGACAGATGCAACTGATTATGCAGAAACGGAGAGATGACATCCCGGATGTCTGGAACTGACGAACCAGCTCCATCCACTGATGCCAGTTCCTTTAGGAGATGGATACCAGTAGGAGGAAGCTTTGGATCCAGTTGAAGAAGAGGAAATTTTAAAACTGTAGGAAACAGTCTTTCGTTAATAAGGCCTGCTATAGGTTCCAGAAACCGGGCCATTAGATACGCAGATTTTATTTTATTTTATTTTTCATTTTTTATTTTTAACCTGCAAATAAGAGTGTTGATCAGAGAACTAGGAAAGGGAAAGGGTCTAGCAGTTTTTCCCCCCATTTATACTCCGCCTTTAACTCCAATTGTCATATCGGCGGCCGTTCTCCTTTGGAACATATCGAAGGTGTTAACTCGTCTTCCTTGGGTTTTAATCATTAGTCACGCACACATTCACACTCTCATTCATACTTCTAAAGTCTGTGGAAGATGAATTATGAATTATCTTGATCGGAGGAAAGTCCCCACCCTCCTCCGGGAAACAAACCTGGGACCTCTAGCACGGCAGGCAGGTGCTCCACCGACTGAGCTACGGGTAGCTGGTTTGATAGCGTGGACCCAAATCCTACATGCGGACGCCTGGTATCGATCCTGGACCATCTTCGTGAAAAGCGAGTGATCTAACCACTCCAGATTATCACTATGCACTATTTGGAATAAAGCATGGACGGATCCTGTAGTGTGTTCAAATACATTATCTCACTGGACTTCAGGTGTTCAACTCAGGAGTTGCCTTGTATGTTCGTGATGAAAAATATCGTCTCCAATCTATAAAATGCAATCCTAAAATGATAGTGAAAATAACCATGCATTGTTTGATTACAGTTATTTCATAATCCATTACGTCTACACGTGATAGAAATCCCGGAAGCTAATAAAACTGTTGTATTTAAAAAGGATGCTTATAAGACATTAAATGAAATAATTCCTAGAGGACATCATGAACAGCCTAATTCAATAGCGTTCTCACTGTATCTTCTGCCAGCTGCGTACCTGCTAATTTCTGGTGTACCCAAACTTCATGGTTTAAAAGTAACTATATTTCTCCAATGGTAATGTTACCGTTAGTTGTAGAAATATTAAGCTTAAGTTACTGCCAGATGTGAACAATCGAGCCAGGTCTTTAATGGCGGGGACGCCGAGAATCGATCATAGTAGACATTTGTCCAGACTGTTACGGTGCAATTCAAGTTAGAGAGTATTGTTCTCAATATAATTTTCTGAATTTTACATACATGATTAGCAACATTGTGACAGCAGAACATGCTGATTTCCAGGATACCTTAAGCTAACTCCCCCCCCGCTATTATGCCTTACACTATTTGTTTTACATTCAAGACGAAACTCGTGCTAGTGACAGCATGCATTGATTTTAACATGCAGACACATTTATTGTAATTAACTACCTTCAATCCTATCATTTCTTTATAAAATTATAAATAAGTAGTTATTGCCAAAAATGGGGGTTGAGAGTTAACGAAAAGAAAACGAAGATCATGGTTTTTAAGAAAGCTTATAGATTGCGAAAAGATAAGAGATGGGAGATAGATGGAAGAGAAATAGAGGCCGTAAAGAGATTTGATTATTTCGGGATAAGATTGAGCTGTGATGGTAAATGGAGTGAACAGAAAAAAAGGCTCTAGCAAAAGGTAAAATGGCCATGAGTATTGTAAGAGCATGTTTAAGGAAATTACCTAACATTAATGCCAAATGCTGGAGAGGATCTATACTGCCATAGTAGAAAATAAGATGTTGCATGGGGCGGTTTGGGCTTACCGGTAGCTTCAACCAATGGGGCAGCACAATTAGAGTTGGGAAGACATTCAACAAGGGTTAAAATTGTCTCAAGGGCATTGAAATATCTGTACAGAGTTGCCAATTTGGAGGAAAGCAATATTATCAAGGAATGTTTTCTTTTGCAGATGAGAAGCAAATGGGGAGAGTCTTGGGCACAAAAAGTAAGGGAACCGATGGAACAGATAAGTATGGGACATATTTGGAAAAACGAGGAGTATTATTACGGGGGCTTTTGGAAAGAGGTAGAATTAAGGTTGGAAGATTTAGATAGCCAAGTTATATTTACCAGTGTAAGGGAGAAAATATCATTGAGAACATATAAGGAAATAAAGACAGTGTGGGGGAGGGAGAAGTACATAGATGTGTGTAATAAGTTAGGGCGAGAAGGATTTGCCTGGGCAAGGACAGGAGTTAGAAATTTGAAAGGTATTAGATATGAAAATGATAAAGGGAAATGCCCAATGTGTGGAGAAGAGGATACAGATTGGCATAGTATACTTTATTGCAAACAAACGAAGATATGGAGAGAACACATTTGACAATAAAAGTGGGATAGTTTTAGGGATGGGGTGAGGCATTAATAATAAAGAAAATGTTTTTGGTAAAAGGAGAAAAGAATGTAAGAAATATAGGTGAATATCTTGGGAAAGTTAAAGAGAAATGGTTCAAATTGATGAAGAATAACTAACAATTAAGGGCTGAAAAACTAGAACGAGGGATACAAGGGAGAGGAGGGTCATCAATACACGGAAAACCAGGGGTTATGTGTACTGAGACCGAAACTTGGGGTAAGCAGGTAGGAAGGGTAGATTAGATATGAATAAGTCATTTTGTTACTGTGTGACAGAAATATTACAAATGTCAATGAATCAATGAAATTGTATGTAGAAGAAAGATGAGAAATAAATACAAATACAAATTATAAAATTATAACTCTTTCCGTCAATATTTCCGGTATCAGCTGCCGCATAAGCTGACGAATTATACGATTGGACATGGGTAATCAGCGCATCAGATGAAAGGTTCTTAAATCACAAACTCTCGCAGCTGTTTAAAACAGTTCGTTACGAAGCCATTACTGGCAGTCATTCAAGCTCACGTTTTTTGCTCTGCTCTTGCTGCATAAAAATGCGTGACACGTAGAGTAATGATCTCCCCTCCCCTTCCATTCTTGTCTAAACTTCATTTAGAAGTTGCTTGGTGCAATAAAATAGCCCCAAGATGTAAGCCAGTTTGATGTTTATAAGCCAGGGGGATGTTTGTGTCAAACACAGGCACACTGCCAATCTCAAGTGAACTCCTGCTTTCGTCTTATCGATTTTCACGATATTGGTTTTTCGCTTCTGGGAGTGACAACTTCAACAGGTACCTACTGAGCTCAGGTCAGTATACACCAGTAATTTCTAGTAAAGCTCACCTTAGGACCAAAACTAATAAAAATCTTACCGAGCGGGATGGCTCAGGTGGTTTCTTCTACAGTCCGCATTCGGAAGGTCCAGGTTCGATTCCGGTGGCCAACATACCCGACCAATGGGTCTTTTTCGAGGATTTCCCCTGTAACTATACGAATGCTGGGTAGGTGCACCTCCATTTCATTCCCATTATCATTTCATATCATCTCTCATTGAGAGATCTCTTTCAGGTTAGAAGCGTCGGCGGGAGTCTCGGCGGTGCATGGCAGGATGATATCCTCGAGTGAACCACTTCCCCCTCTGGTAGTTCAGTACCCGGTTTCCGAACGGACTGCTGGGACCGACTTCGAACCACAGTGCCAGGATATGTTCGTTGTCCTGGCCTGCCGATGGAGGTTTCCTTCTAAGCAAAATGTGCCCTCTGCACTGTAGTGGCTTCTAGGGACGGCCGCCCTCCGTCTCCTCTCGCCTCATCCTTCCTCCCGAGGATATCCCACTTGGGGGCATAAGGTACAACAGACAAAGAATGGTCGCAGTGCCGAATCCCTATTGTGTTGTATTGAACACTCATTCTTCCAGAAACTATCGTTACAACATACTTACTACCCTTATTAATTAAAATAAATTTTAAATATACACCTACACTTTCCTGTGCCGATTTCTTCTTCCTTTCCTCTCCCTCTCCCTCTTCTCTTATTTTATTTGTAAGTTTTGTAAGAAAACATTCTGGATACAAGTTTAGCCTCCTTTTTCTTCTTCTTCACGGTTTGGGCTTTAACCCGTTCCGCGCCAAATTGTTGGTACCATCGTTTCTTGGGTCTTCCTCGTTACTTTCTGCCTCGTAGTTTACAATTTATAGCTGTTTTAGGTATGCTGTTGTTCCGCATTCTTTCTAAGTGAAAATTCCAGTTTTCTTTACGTTTCTTAAATATATTACGAGGGCTGTTCAATAAAGAATTATCATAAATGTTTTACGGTCATAATTTTTCGCACTAAAATTCAATCTTATTATATTCTGTTAGCTTAATGTGAAAAAAACACGCTGTAGTAGTTTCATTGTTGGTACTCCTGGTTCCCGCCTGTGAGAACCAGGCAAGTTCAGTCATGTTCAGTATCGTCTACCGCTGCAATGGAGGTAACATGCAGTTAAAGTTGATGTTAGAGCAAGATCTGGAGTTTCTTTCAAAAGTAATCACTGCTGATGGAACTTGGCTACATCATTTTGATCCTGAGAGCAAACAGCAAAGCTCGGTGTGGAAATCTTCATGACCAACCCCCCAAAAAAGCAAAAGTGATTGCTTCTGCTGGGAAAGTCATGGTCATCTCATTCTTTGATATTCATGGAATGGTTTAAGAGTAGGTTGTACCTGCACACACATCAGTAACTGGACAATGCTACAGGGATGTCCTGAAAGCACTGCAAGTCCATATCAGGCGCAAAAGACCACATTTCCATAAAGCTGGCTGGATGCTGCACCACGCTTAATGCACGGCCGGATATTGTCAATGTTGTTGCTGAATATCTTGCAAAAATCAACGTGAAGTACATCCCTCACCCTCACTATAGTCCAGATTTAGCCCCATGTGACATTTTTCTATTCCCTAATTTGAAGAAACTTCTTGGTAGGAGGCATTATCCATCATCAGAAGCAATGGTGAAGGCTGCGGAGGCGAAATTGAAGGATGTCTCAGAAAAGGTTCCCAGCATGTATTTGAAGACTGATAGAAACGCTGGGACAAGTGCATCGCATCCAGGGGAGACTATTTTGAGAAGGACTATTAAAATTATGAGGATGAGTAAAGCTACGTTGTCAAAAAAAAATGTGATCATTCTTTATTGAACAGCCCTCGTATTTAGCTTCTCTACTTGTAATTTTCCAGAAATAATTACATTCGTCTTTCTGTTACTTCTGTATATCCTGCTATGGATCTCAAAAATCTCATTTTCTGCCTCGCCCTCCTCCCCTTTTTTTTGCAGGTGTTGATTTGTATTAGTCCATGTTTCAGATTCACATGTGGCTGTAGGCGTTGACGTGCGTTCTCTTATACAGTTTAATTCTGGTCTTGCCTTGTGTTTTAATGTCCGTCTTAATGTTCTTGTTATGTAGTTTATTTAGTTTTGCATATATATCTACTTAATCGATATGATATTTTGCACCCAAGAAAATTAAACGTTGATACTTGTTGTAGAATTTTATTTTCCCGCACTACCTTGGAGGGAACTATCTATGCATCTTAAAATTCCATTATTTTTGTTTTCTCTCTGGATGTTTTCATATTAAAATTCGGTAAAATTTTCTTCAAAATATGTCATCTTTTGCAGTTCGTCTTCAGCTTTTGCCAGCAAGATCTGATCGTCCGCAAGTAAAATGTTTTTACATTTGTGTTCACTAATCTAATTCCCTCCATAGTCCTATTTATTCATAATCGTATTGTTTCGTTCATGCAAATATTAAAAAGTAGGTTGATAAAGGGCAACCTTGTCTAACTCCACCTGTAATTGTAACTGACTCTTGCTTGTTTATTTCAATCTTTGTGCAGATTTTGTAAGTTCTTTTGTTTTGATTGACAAAGCTCGCTCAGCTATGGGGTTCTATGGTTTGTCAAAACTTGTGCGTGAGAAACCTGAAGCTGTGCGTGTGGCCAGTAAACAATTATCTAATCGCTTGATTTTCTGTATTCACTTCAGCGTTTACGGTCTATTATAGAATACAGGGAAGACCAAAATGTAATTACTTCTTTTCCTTTCTTTCTTTTTGGTAATCCTCTGTAGTTCCTTTCTCTTGTTATCTGACACGTGTTAATTGAAATATTGCCCTTGTTGAATTTTCGTTTATGCTCATTTCCTTCCGCCATATTGATATTCAGCGAAAGTAAAGAGGACAGTTAAGAAGGGACAGACAACCTTTATATATAAGTAGAATATTGTAAAAGTGACAATCTGAGAAAAGCTATGTGATGGCTTTGAAATTTTGTGTGCCATAGATAACTATAAGGAAAGAAAACGAATAACAGTTAACTTTTGGGGTAATATTTGAATATTAAAAGCAATAACCAAGTTTAATGCAACGTGAGAAGTCTGGGCTGGCAGAGCATTGTTTTGATAACGACAATAGAGCCAACTTTCGGGAGACGACCATCTTGGCAAAATGCAACAGTTACTGGGAGCGGAGAATTAAGGAGGCTTTGGCGATTTGCTCTGAAAGGAGCACGCTTAATCGTGATGCTGGATTTCAGTTCAGCTCCTATGGCATTTAATTTACTGAAAACAGTCTTTTGTTCAGTAATGCAAATTTTAATAGTGTTTTGTCTTTGTTTATTGTTGTATTATATCCTGTATTTCATTTGTGGTTATAACATTTTATAAATATCCTGATAATGGGAGAGATGCACACTCCCGAAACGTCGATATCTAATCATCTTCACCTGGCTGGCTGCCCGAGAAGAAAGTGAGAATAACCAAGTATGTCTGGAATTGATAACATCGCAATAAGTTAAATGACAAACTCAGTGCTTTAATGCCATCGTATTGCAAGTTGCTATGAACAAACACGGTTTCACATCTCTTCTCAGAAAATTGGGGATGCAAATTTTATTTGCCATGAAATTATCTTAAAACCTGTAGAATTTTAATCAAAGGCGATAGAACAGTGTAGTTCCATGAAACGGAATTAGGTAATTTATGTTACTTGCAATACAGTAAGTTACTGAAAGTTGTGCGAGTTTGTGTGTCTCAAGTCCTCCCCCCCCCCAAAAAAAAACAGCAAATGACTGCACCGTTTAATCTGGTTTCCCCTGCATATGGTTAAATGAATTACAAAAGTCACATTTGTTGATGTGACAGCTTAGTATTTCGGACAATGTAATTCGAGATGCTGTAAAATATAAAGCAAGAGGTACAAAATGCTCAGTTTAAAAGGTTCTCTTTAGAACTGAGAAAGATTGAAAAAGCTGATTTTATTGAATGAGCGTGCACCATCCTATTGTCTGAAATACTTGCTTTCTTCTATTCTGGGTTTACCTAACTGGCACTCTTTCCCCCACAACTAATACTCGCCAGAGGCAACCTCTACAGACCGGAAATTAAGTCTGGCAGTAGGATCTTTTAGCTGGATATGGCGGATTTTTTTGGGGGGGGAGGGGGGAGGGGGAAGACGGTACCTGTCTTTCATAAACGACAGTGCGGGTCATAATTTTTCCTTGACTATTATATTCTTGTCGAGCGAAATGCCTCCTTATTAACATGTCAGGCTCACGTTTGAGATGCTACTGGTTCAATTCCCGTTTGGTCCCCCACTCTTTCCCTTCTAACATTAGTTTCCTGCGCTATCATGTCCTTTTATTTGTTTAAGATGGCCTTTGGTGTTTTACAAAGGGCAGGGACTGCTTCTTGGGACTGCTTCATCTACACCCGCAATCTCCAGGTTACGGTTGCATTAAGAGTTCTAGTCAATATCGGGATTGACGTCTTCTTGGAAACTTTAAGGATGATACATCACATTCGAATCTGGTCGCCGTACGAGTCTCTCCTTCCTCCCTGCGTTCCAGGAGTCACATTGGAAGTACAAAGGACCTTTATGTTGTAAAGACTGAAGTTGCACTATTTATTAGCGTATTCCCCTCTCCCCCCCATTTATTAGTATGTCCTCGGTAGTAAAAACTTCAAACTGCTGCCCACGAGAAGCTGAAATCTTATGTATAGGAGCTTAAGGAAAAATTTATTAAAATCTGTGCACTTAATTGTTTGTACAGGAGGTAGCGTAGATGGTAGCGTGTCTGCCTCACGTTCAAGAGGTCCCGAGTTCGAATCTTGGCCAGGGTGAGTTACCCGGATAAGGTATTTTCCGGGTTTTTCCCTTATCCTGAAAGACGAATGTCGGGTAACTCTAAGCTCCACGGACCCCAGACTCATTTGAGCATCATTTTACCCATTTCATTTATCGTCCAATATGACTTAACGTTGAAGGACGTAAATTACAAAAAAAAAAAAAAGAAAAAAAAAAGTGACTAAGAATTGAAGCAGTTCCCTATAAAATCTTTGAATGTATTAGGAAAGCTTACAAACCATACTTTGCACAAACAGAAGTCTTTTGCAATTGATAGAAAACGAGTAAACACAATTCACCATGAAACAAATTTCAGAGAAGAGAAGGGAGTATAGCCTAGAAAACAGAGTGAACCAAAAATCGAGAGGCTATTAAATATTCTATTGTATAATTAACTCTGATGAAGGAATTATAACATTGGTAGATAATGATTATCTGGGTTTTTAGGCCGTGGTCTATTGGAAAATAATCTTCCAGACGTTTCGTTCGAAACTGTGTCGAACATCTTCAGTGGCGTGGCCGTAACACTCTCGTTGTACTTTCGGCTGCGACTGATCGCAGTATCGAACAGTTTCGAACGAAACGTCTGGAAGATTATTTTCCAATAGACCACGGCCTGCAAGCCCGGATAATCATTATCTACCAAATGACTCCGGCCGTGAAAGCCTACGCACTACAATTATAACATTTCTATGTCCTATAAGAGATTTAGATAAGTGTTAATGCGAGGACTCTCACACATATCCTTTTCTCTAAATTAAATAATGGAGTCATTAAGGAAAACAAACATTCGGATATTACGAAATAAATTTAATATTGATAAGTATCACCTTTCTAAAAGGCCACGCCGTGGCTCAGTGGTTAGACCGCTTGGCTCTCACCAAGGCGGCCCGGGTTCGATCCCAGGCGACCGCAAAGTGAGATTTGTGGTGGACAACACGGCGTTGGGCGGGTTTTCTCCGGGACCTCCGGTTTCCCCTGCCATCTCATTCCATCAGTGCTCCATCTTCATCTGATGTATCATCAGTGTCACCGCCTGCGGTGCCGTATATAGTAAAAGCGGGCGCTAAACACTACACATTTCACATTTCACCTTTCTAAAAGATCAGATATTATATGCAAAAATGATAGTTTAAAAACAGCCTAATTTTAATGAACAGCCGTTTAATGTTCAATTGCAATATATTCAATTTTCCAATCACTTAATGGATAATCATTGACAAAAATCAAAGAAGTTTTGGTTTTTATAGTTGTGTAATTACAGAAATGTTGATGTGCCTTAGTAATGTAAGGAAAGTTTTGAAAAGTGGAAACTTTGAGGTAACTTTCAAAAGAACTTTCGAAAGAAAGTTTCTACAAGGAAAGCAGAACTTCATGACCTTTTTCTGTTGCATAACAAGCGCCTTTATAATGAGTAAAAATTTTAAATGCTATAACGATATTTTAACAAAATAGTTAAGGCATTTCATTAACATTTAATCTGAAAATAACCTTAAAGGGGTATCCTTCTTTTGTAATCCACTACACCTTCAAGAGTTTGTAAGTTTAAGCTCTTTCTATCTGATGTAGAAGCTTGTGTCATAAAACACTGTATCCAAATATTTACCAGCAATTTTCTAATTTGTAAAGTTAGGAAATGTTAAGTACAGTGATCTGCCTTGAAGTAGAAAATTACTTTTAATGTTCTTGTTCGTAAGTTGAGTTTTATTGAGCAACCTTTGAACCTATTTCTAAAACATTATAGGAGTTTCTAAGCATTAAAGTAAGAACGGTAAAAATAAAGCTAGATTTGCTGGGAATTTCTGCACCCTAACCATTCACTTGTTTGCAGACAGCACTTGGTCGATCGTGTTTACCTGCGTCAGTGAACCTTGATCGATGTTCACATTATTTGTGATATTTGATTTTAGTGTACATAACTTGAAGCCAACTGCTCAAAAATTACTCTGCCTGCTTATCCACTTCCTAAACCACATGCCTCATGACCCAGCGTTTACAGAATGTTCCTTGGCATTTAATTGCAGTCAACAATGGAGGGTTTCGCTGGTATAGGGATAAGGAACAATCAAATAATTTTCTTATGTATTGTCTTAAGGGTTGTGAAAACGTTAATAACCAAGGCTTGTTAATAAATTCTATAAATATCTAAATTATTAAATGTAAACATTTTAGCAGTTATAATCTTCTTCGCTAATTTTCAGATCACAAGTCTTAATCCCTTTACACACATTGTTCTTTTATTATTAGTTTAGAAAACTATATAATTGTAAATGCATAGGCCAGATAAAAAACATAATAAAGTTTATTTTACAATTAAAATCCTAAAGACATATCGACTAAACCATTAATATCAAACCAACACCGACAAATTACATGGAATTTATGCATATTAATCATTATATTACCTTAAACTTAAAAGCAAAAAGAGGATGGTGACTGCTTTTTCTTGCTTAATTATAATTAACAGGTGCGCGAAAACAAAAACCTACATTAATAGTGTTTAATTTGCATACGGCGTCATGTACCTTAGTTCTAAATTGTAACTGACTGGGAAAAAGTGGCGCGGGTTTTTTAAAGGCCCTTTTGATGAAACGAGTAAGTTGGTTTTAAAAATGATCGTAACATCTGCAAAGTTCAGTTCATTCCTAACGGAATTATTTTAAAAGCAAGGTTTTAAAAATTCTACAACATATAAAAGATTTTCATAGCACATGAAGAGTTTACTACAAAATGATAAGTTTTTTTATCGGCTGGCACCGTAGCTCACTTGGTAGAGCATCTATCTACCGTAGAAGGGGTCCCGGGTTCAATTCCGGACTGGCATTTCCGATTTTTTCCAAGATGATTCCCCATCTTCCGCAGAGTCTGGAAATATGAATGAGAGTGCGACAGTGTGTATGATCTAATGATTAAAAATACAAATACCAGCAACATTTACGAGTTAACACCATCGCCAATAGGCGATATGTTCCGAAGCAGAACGGCCAACGATATAGCTATTGCAGTTAATGGAACAACATTTCATCATATACACTGAATTCTACACACTGCAAAACTTACAAACTTTAATTCCTAAAACTGAATAGGAATTTTCATATTTTGCTTGTCTCTACTTATCGGAAACTGGTTCTAGAATGCAGATATTCGGCAAATAGGCATAACCTATCAGTATAACAAAGTTCGAATGAGGGAGCACTTTGACCCATGGAAGATCACTTGTTCCTATGTCACTGTTGTGGAGACAGGGGGGGAGGGCTAATGTGGGAGAAGACAAAGCGACCAGAGCTAGGAGAAAACCACAGAGGTCAAGGTCCATAAATTTTTCAGATCCAGACTCGCCGATGAAAGCACGTACATCCGGCTGTCCTGTACGCTGCAGGCTACACAAGGCGCTGGGGGAAGCGGGTTCGTAAACCGCCTCCGATCCGGAGAACATGCAACGTCGGGATTGTTGCCGACACTTACAATAGCCAAGCAGAATACAGCTGAAATGAAAAGAAATGGAGAAACAAAGTTCTCAATTAACTAGCATTCTTCCAGCGAGGAGGAAAATGGTCAGAAAGTCGGCTGCGGCAATGGAACCCACGACCTCCCGAATGTGAGTCACAGAGCTTACCGGGTCGCCACCTTGCTCTGTTAGCTTCATCTAACTACTGAACACCTTATTTTGACACTTTTCCCTTTTGGAATGGTGTACAAGGAAGTTACTCGACATACAAAAGATGTTATTTGTTTCGTAATTCTGCAACAGCACCGGCAGTTTGGAAACATTATTAACGTAAGCCGTTTGTGTTGCCAAGTCCTTGATATGCTTTATTTGCTACTTCTTGTACAACTAGAACGAACCAAGTTTCTGTCGACAAGGTAGCTCTTTTACACAAATACACTACAGCATAATCTTGTTTCGCAGATCCCCGGTCTAACTACATTCTTGCAAACTTTCATGCTTTGCTCAAGAAAAGGTATTATCAAGAGAACCACAACTCTGTGGAGAATACAAACTTTACTTGTTACGTTGCCAAGAGCTGCAGCATTATCTTTTCATTTGAAGAACCACAAACGCCGGGGTGGGAATAATCATGCCGAGTATATATGCTCTATCGACCAAATCTAAACAGCAGTTCGCACTTCAGGAATTCGAACTTGGACTCCTAGGAGACCGCAACTAATTCTCCGCATAGTCCGCTATGATGCAATGATTGCGGCTTCCTCTCTGTAATGCGCAAGCCCTTTGGTGACATTCCTGTTTGTTGCATTGCATTGTAGTTCCCAAAAAGGAATTACTTGCATGTTAAACTAAGGAATCAGTTATTCCAGAAACCCTATAAAGCTAAGTTTATCTTTAAAAGAGGTCAGTTTAACTCGGTCTCTGATTATGCTTAGATCTAATCTGTGCGTAATCATCTTACAAGTTAAAGCGTAGTAACAGAGGAAATGAGACCTGATAAAAAATTAAGTTTTGTTGATAAGGCCAATAAAGTAGGTGACATGAGACTTATGGACAAACCGTTTGTGTATGGCTCACTAGAGAACTAATATGATTTAATATTAATTATAGCAAAAAGCACACCTATTAGGATGTAAATCAATCAAAAAATACCCGCCTCGGTAGCGTAGATGGTAGCATGTCTGCCTCACGTTTCAGAGGTCCCGAGTTCGAACCTCGGCTAGGGTGAGTTACCTGGATAAGGTTTTTCCGGGGTTTTCCCTAATCCTAACAGACGAATGTTGGGTAACTCTAAGCTCTATGAACCCTGGGCTCATTTTAGCATCATTTCACCCATTCCATTCCTCGTCCGATATGACTTAACGTTGGAGGACGTAAGTTACAAACAAACAAAAATTGTTGGGCCCTTCTTTGAG
Organism: Mantis religiosa; assembly: GCA_030765055.1. Lineage (NCBI taxonomy): Eukaryota > Metazoa > Arthropoda > Insecta > Mantodea > Mantidae > Mantis > Mantis religiosa. The sequence goes on along the minus strand of CM060951.1, from coordinate 51,568,383 downwards.
AAAACAGTCGAATGTGTCGTCCACAGGGATATTGTGCTGCAGTTCGTCCTTATGCTGGAAGGGGATGAACGTGACCGTTGGTTTCAGCAGGATGGTGCCACTTGTCAACCTGCAAACGAGACTATGGATATGTTAAGGGTATTTTTCTGCAAACAAATCCTTCCCAGAAATTTCTGGTCTCCACGTTCCTCAGATCTTACCTCTCCAGATCTCTTTCTGTGGGATTATTTAAGGGGAAAAGTGTACAGCGGCAACCCACAACCACAGACGCAATTTCTAACTATATTGCCAAAATAACATCAGCACATTTAAAAAAAATGTCAGGCAATATGTGTCGTCGAGTTGAATTGTGTTTACAATAAAATTGTGGTCATTTTCAGCACTTGCTATAAAAATTCATATGGAAAATGTTGTGGGACATGTGGAATGTATTGCGAAGAAAAAATAGTCACTGTTGTCAGAAGCTGCTGTGAAATGGGACGTCAAGAAAGTAATGCGCGCCAAATAGTTTGCTGACATATCATACTAACTGTTCTCAGAGACTGTAGAATTTAAAAAAAAAATGGGATTAAAAATTGGTTTCAGGTATGAAAAGGTATGTGGAACAAATGTGCATACTCATTCATTATGTGAAATAAAACTAGATCAAAAATAATAAAATCTGACTCCGGGAACTTTACGAGCACCCTGTATAATCTATCGCTTATATAATGTAAAAGAGCGCTTAAATGTGACCAACCATTCCATTTCAATGTCGTTGAAAGTACTTGTTTTGAGGTTTTCTGAATCCATAATGCATCTTAACAAAACGATCTGGACACACGTGCGCATCGTTTACGTGCCATCATCATTCCAACCGTCCAAAAAAGTCGGGCTCAATTCATAGCAGTAAGTCCTGAAGTTTTTAAAAATAGAAAATACTTTTTTGAGTACCTGTGTACTAAACTTTACCTTCCGTACTCCACATTTTCAGCAGTCCTACCACCGATAACCACTAAAGCAGTCCTTAAGATGATAAAGAAGCTAGTCCAACTTGTATGAGATGCAAAAAGGAACAGGGAAGTGTAAATCAACTGTGAGCAGTGTAGGTGAAAGGACTGATCAGTTTAACCAAGGGTTTTTTGAATTGCGTGCTATCCCTTTATGCAACGAGTTATGGTATTTTCACAGACTACAATATTGTCGCGGCAACGGGCATTAAAGTTTCGGCACAAATAGATAACTGACGGCGGATAGTGTTTCACGGTAATAAAGAGCTCGCATAAGCAGTTAACGATAGCGCGGCTAGTGTATACAAAGAGCCGGCAAATAAAGATGGCTGAGGTAAAGGACTTGCCGGCACATATGGGATTTCACGTTTGGAAGGTTCTAGTGATATCTTGATTGACAGAGAAATGTTGTTTTCTTATTTGTACCAGAAACCTCTCGAATTTATGAAAGATATATAAGAGATTGTGACACGCTAGCGGGTAGTTGTAAAATGAGAGTGAGTCGCGAGAGCGTAAGCAGTAAACAGCTGTGAAGTGTTGTTGAAGCGAGAGCGAATGTAATCAGGACGCTGTTTGTTATTGTCATCAACCTTGGAAGATTGTGTTGTATATGTGATGTAATGTTGTTACGTGAGAAATGAACAGTATTTCTATGGAAATAAAGAACATTTAGAATGTCGGCAAATTGGACTTTTAATTCTACGAACCCGCCAAAGTCACAATTTGAAAGGGACTCGCAGTGGATCGGCAATGTCAGAGTTGCTAAGGCCTAGGATTAGGATTAGGATTTCATCACGGAAGGGATTCGGTACGTAGGCCACCATGCTGGGCCCATTGTTCCTTTGCCCCCAAGTGGAGGCACGCGACCCAAAGAGCCACGACAGTACAGAGGGCAGGATCCCCACAGTTTACTTGGATAGAGACTTTCCCCGACAGTACAGGGCAACGGACACGCTCCCCTACTGCGGGATGGCAACCAGCCCAGCAGCCGGGTCCCTAGCTGGCGGTCCCGAAATGGTCCCAGCAGAGGAGCGGAGATCGGCAACAGACCTAACGGAGGAGGAAGTAGTTTTTCTCAGAGCACATCATCCTGCCATACACCGCCGAGACACCCGCCAACACTTCTACCCTGAAAGAGACCACCAGATGAGAGATAATGTGAAATGGAGGGACAGGAAATTCGGGGGATGTAATTAACCTACCCAGCATTCACCTAGTGACCCGGCAAAACACCCGAAAAAACCCATGGGTCAGGTGCGTCGGCCACTGGACTCGAACCCGGGCCTCCAGAATGTGGGCCACAGACGAAACCGCCTAAACCATGCCGCTCAGTTGCTAAGGCCTAACTCACCCCTTGTAAACGTAGACTAATCTTATTCCAACTTATAGGTAAACAAGAAGGGAGTAAATTATAAGCATGATCCAATTTCAAAGCAGGTGCGGCGAGAAGATGTTTATTTGTTTGGTGCATTTACTTAAGTGTACTGTGGTCAATGTCCTGCTCCCAGTATTACAATAAAGAAACTACATTCAAAAAGTTTAAGAAATGCTGTCCTTCCTTCTGTGCAGATGTTCCTAAAATTTATTTTAAGATTGTGTTAAGTGCAAAGATACACTTATTTAGAGAATGTCAAAAATTATCAAGACTTTCACACATACGTCACTATTCTCGTATAGACCAATCAAGTACTAGGATTCTCAAAATACCGACCAATTGCTGATCTCTAAATCGATAATCCTACACCATGCACAATTATAATTCAGCAATTATCTCATGTTCCTTTACTGTTGTGCTTAACGATCAGATAAGAAGTGAAAACAAGCGCGAGATTCAAACAGTAACATGCCGGCTGAATGTTTTAATTCAGCAAGCAAAGCCTGATTGCCTTATGACCAAAGTTGCTTTCAGCAGTGTTAACTTGTGCATGGCCTGTAGCAACTATTAATCTTGTGTGTTGTGACTTGTGAAGTTAAGTTTCATTCATGTGCTAATGTAGGCCTATGTGATTTAGGGAATCCAATAACGTGTTTCATTAATTTCAACAATTTGTTTTATTCGTGAAATAGTCTCTACAAATGCAACTCGGGGTTCTGAACTTCCCTAGATAAATTCAAAACCACACGTGACATTACCTATGAAAACACGACTGAAATGACGTTGAAGCCTCGATCACCAAAGGTAGGAAAGGGAAACCTGTAATACAGCAAGCGTCAGATAGGCCTACCGCTACAGCCTGCATCCCGTTTACCGGCAATCTATCCGGCATAATCAGCAGAATTCTCGCCAAATACATCAGGAACATCCACAAGTCACCTCCGAAGATTAACTCGCCAAATACAACATCAGGACCATCCACAAGCCACCTCCGAAGATTAACTCGCCAAATACATCAGGACCATTCCGCAAGCTGCCTTCGAAGATTAAACATCTGTTGAGACCAGTGAAAGACAAACTGGACTTCCAAGTTCCGGGGGTGTACCGCATTCCCTGTGAATGTGGGACACCATATATAGGACAAAGCGGAAGGACCATCGCCGCCAGAATAAACGAACATGAACGGAGCATTCGTTTAATGCAACCTGAGAAGTCTGGGCTGGTAGAGCATTGTTTTGATAGCGACCATAGAGCCAATTTTCGGGAGACGACCATCTTGGCAATATGCAGCAGTTACTGGTAGCGGAGAATTGAGGAGGCTTTGGCGATTTCCTCTGAAAGGAGCACGCTTAATTGTGATGCTGGATTTCAGTTCAGCTCCTCAAAGAAGCCGACCTTAAAATGGAAATCCGTCGATTTAAGAAGCAAAGATCAATGGAGCTTGATAATAAAGTTAAGTAGCTATGTTTCTTCTATACTGACGCCATCTCCTGGCCTGGCATTTATTTTACTGAAAACAGTCTTTTGTTCAGTAATGCGAATTTTGATAGTGTTTTGTCTTTGTTTATATGTGTTATATCCAGTTATAAATTTGTGGTTATAATATTTAATAAATATCCTGATGATGGGAGAGATTACACTCCCGAAACGTCTATTTCTAATCGTCTTTTCACCTGACTTGCTTCCCGAGAAGAAATTGAGCATAATCGTCGTCAGGAAAGCTTCAGTTCTTATTTTACGACTGAAATTTTCTATAGAATTTCTTTTGTTTAGATTGCATTTTGTTTCTATATTTATGTGCTTCCTTTTCTCAAGAAGTATAAAGTAGCAACACTTGATAGCTAAGGCTCAAGGGAGAAACACAGATGATCATCACCCAGTTCTATGAATTTTGTGCCACAGGTCCCTCAGGCGTGCGCAATTTGCAGTTTGCTTGCATGCCTAGCAGGAATCTAATTACCACCATTGTAGTGACTCTTCGGCATGTTAATTACTGCCTGTTAGTGGAGAAGCTATTAGGAATGCCTAAATGGATACACCTAACAGCTGTTTACATTATTAACATTCTTTCACCTCATTACCTTACTATTCAGAAGGTGCACTGTTTGATACTGGTTCATCGATACTAGCTCTCACCTCATTGTTCCTCGCTCCTTTCCATAGGTTCATTTAACTTTGTCATTTGAGTCTCTATAGTGTGCAAAGACCCTATAACAAAGATACCACTCACCCCTAGTTTTAGTTTGCCTAAAGAAATTAAACCTCTCGCACATGTCCCTCTGGAGGGAGGGGAGGAGGCAGAAGAGGCCGCGAACCTTGTATTAGCGCGCATCATACAAGGAGTAGTGTTTACTATAGCTAAGTAAATATGGAGATATCAGTTTTAAATTGCAATCCAAACCGCAATGATTTGTAAACTTAAGTTCTACTTGCAAGTAAAATGTATTATCATTTAATTATATTGTGACTTTGTGGGTTCGTAGAATTAAAAGTCCAATTTGCCGAAATGCTTAATGTTCTTTATTTCCGTAGAGATACACTGTTCAATTCTCACGTAACAACATTACATCACCAATACAACACAATCTTCCTAGGTCGATAACAATAACAGCGTCCAATTCAGCTCTCTTTACAACAACACTCTTGTTACACAACAGACTCTGCTTACTCACTCTGTTTACAACTACTCACTTTGCGAGCCGTCACGTCCTTAAATATCTAATTAGTAATTCTAGATTGTTCTAAAATAAACCAGAACCCGAACAATCTCTATCAGTCCAGAAATTTCCATAAGAATGAAGAAACCAGAAGCGTAACTTAATCTATGCCGGCAAGTCCTTTACCTCAGTTATCTTGCTTGCCGGCGCTTGTTTACAATAGCCGCGCTATTAATAACTTCTTAGCAAGGCTCATTATTACCATGAAACTTTATCCGCCGACTGTTTTCTTATTTGTGCCGAAACCTTTATGCCTGTTGCCGTGACTATATTATGACTGTTCACTTTTCCTGTCGCTCCACTTGTCTTTGCACGCAGCAATGTATAATGCATCAAGAGGGAAGCTACTCTTCTTCCTTTTGCTTTACTCTATGAAGGATCGAATAAAGGTTTCTTTATCACGCGTCCATATGCCACTGTACGTCAATCAAATTTCACTAATTGATCAGAACATTATGTTCCGTAAACAAACTCAGTGATTTGATAGGGTCGACATGAAAAATTCAATGCCACGGCCGGGATTTGAACCACGGATCTACTGGTTTCCATCCAGTCGCTCTTACCCATTGAGCTTCCATGGCCAACTTGCCGTCATGACATTAAATTCTCCAATTGACTCCTCTATTTCCCCGGTAAACCACTAGGGGCTCTCGCATCCGAGATACACCGTTTGTGGCGACTTACTATCGTAAGTACTTGAGTCCCAGGCTTCATTTTAACTCTTATTATTTAAGTTAAATAAGTCGTAGTTCAAATCCCGGCCGCAGAATTGATTTTTCATCTCGGCTCTAACAATCCAATATCTTAGCCTGTATGCGGCTCTTATGAAGAAATGAATAATTTCCATCAATTAACTTAAATAATAAGAGTTAAATGATGAATTTGTATTACGAAAACTATTTGACCTAAAAACATGCTTTTACGGTTTTATTAGAAACATTACTGTCTACGTTGTTATGGATCGGTTTTTGTAGAATTTCAATTTTTGACTTAGCTTAAATACTATTTATACTATTTATTAGAGAAGGAGTCACTTTGCGCTTAAGGTGTATGCAACATGACGACACTACAGAACTTCGATTGGTTGCTGACCGGGTACAGTCAAGGACAAAAATCATAGCATTTGAAAGTCACGTTTGAGATAAGCTAGCACAATATAATATGATCAGTGCCCCAATATTTACAAACTCAGAAGGTGTGAAAATGATCACTAAAATGTCCTCCAGGTGGGGTATACACTTCATGCATATCAAACGTTTCATCTGTAATTGACGTGGAAATGAAGTGCGTAATAACAGCTACTGTCTAGAATAACTAATTGTCAATCAAGCGATTAGAGAAATGTAACAGTAGATGGTCTTGAGAAGGAGCTGTTACACATTTGTAAAACCAATTTAAGTCGACCCACGCAAGCTACATATTTGGTACACAGGCGTAGCTGTTGTGTCAATGCATTGTGTCCATGTTGCAGTTATGTGTTAAATTTCATGCTAGAACATAAGAGATAATTAACATAAAGGGTAGGATTTATTAAATTAATTGTTACCTACTTAAATGCTTCATTTAAACCACCTCTTTAGTATGTCTGTCTCACATTAAGAGAGTTCCAGTTCGAATCTCGTTTTTTTTTAATTTACGTCCGCCCCAACGTTAAGTTATATCGGACGGTGAATGAATTGGGTGAAATGATGCTCAAGTGAGTCCAGGGTCCATGGAGCTTAGAGTTACCCGACATTCGTCTTGAAGGATAATGGAAACCCACGGAAAACCTTATCTAGGTAACTCACCCTGGCCGATTTGAATTCGGGACCTCTTGAACGTGAGGCAGAGATGCTGCCATCTACGCCACCGAGGCGGGCTTCGAATCTCGGTTAGAGTGTATCAAGGATAAAGCCTTTTTGGGCATTTCCCCTAAGCCTGAGAAGGCGAATGCCAGGTTATTGCCAGCTATAGGAGCCCTCGTAGCCATTTGAGCATCATTAACCGTTTTGTTTACTTGCCTCCGATATGACCTATCAGATTAAAGAAATTAATTAACCATCAAAGCTCACTGAGTGGAATCAGATTAGCTCAGCTAATCGACACTAACAGCGTGTGTAAACACACTTCAATAAATAAGTAAATTATGCAATGCACGTCCTAGTTGTCCCTGCAACACAGCGAACCAGTAGAATTGGTACCAACACTCAACAGAGTGTTAAAGGTAAACGAGACACGTAACTATAAGTGCTAGTTGTTCGAATTCTGAAGATTTTCTTTTTTAGTTTACGTCTTCCAACGTCAAGTCATACAGGTCGATGAATGGAATGGGTGAAATGATGCTCAAATTAGCCCGGGGTCCATAGAGCTTAGAGTTACCCGATATTAGTCTTTCAGGATAAGGGAAAAGTCCGGAAAAATCCTTTTCCAGGTGGCTCACCCTGACCGAGATTCGAGCTCGGGTCCTCTTCAACATGAGGCAGACACGCTACCATCTACGCTACCCAGATGGGCTCTGAAGACGTTCCATGGCTAGGCGCTAAACTGTGTTGTACTGACAATGGAATAGAACTCATCAAGAGAATAATCAACTAACTTATTCTTTGATGCCATATGGGATAAGACATTACCCCGAGAATAGAGTGCAATACGTGAATGTTGTTTCAGTATTTAACAAAATTTTGTCCCGTATAAGCTATGAAATTCTTTTCCATAAGAACCATAAAGCTTAACGTAATACTTAATATGTAATACATTCATCCAACCACGAATGCACGCATCAATGGGCGATTTGGTAAAGTATATCACGCTGAGATAATTTGATAGTCATTTAAAACATATGACAGACTGTTATGTAAATCTTACTATTTAAAAGTATAGTGCGATCCATATAAGTCTGAACCATTTCAATTGGCCATAACTTTTCAGCCAATAATAGGATACACGTGCAACTTTAGGAGAATATAATACATAATTGGGAGATTACATTACACTGTGTTTACATCTCGGAGAAAATGTGGGAAGTGTCCTTCGCCAGCATCTATGGATAGTTGTTCCCATTTTCTTTGATTCGACTGTAGACACTGAAGTTTATATGGGTATCTTCAATTCATTTGTGGTGCAGCTGGATGATATCGAATTGAGAGAAGGTTATATCCAGCAAGATGGAGCTACGTGCCATACATCTAATGACACCATGGAACTTCTAACCAGTTTCTTTGATAATCAAATAATCTCAAAAGGTCTGTGTTCCCTCAGATTCCCTAACCTAACCTCACCAGATCTTTTCTTGTGGTGTATCTAAAAACTACAGTGTACAAAAATATGCCACGGACAATAGATTTTCTCAAGGAATCCATTCGAACCGAAATAAGTAACATTGGCGAGGATATTCTCCGTAAAACTTCAGAGAATATGGGGGGGGGGGACGAGTACAAACATGTATAGATGCTGGTGGAGGACGCTTCCAACATTTTCTCTAAGATGTAAGTAGTGTAATATAATCTCCCAATTGTGCATTATATTCTCCCAAAGTTGCACGTGTGTTCTGTTATTGGTTCAGATTTATGTGGATCGCACTGTATTAGAATCATCAAAATGCAACGAATGTTATCGAAAGACTGATAAACCAAGATAAACACAAAGTACACTGTGTCAATCCACTCCAATAACGGTGTGTTAGTGACGTTAAGTTATTGTCGATGAAACACAAATGACTGGTTACTTCATCAGATACAAAACATAATCCAAAATGTAAGAGACACAAATGTGAACATTGGTAACATTTTCTGCTATGCTCAGTATTCGGTGGTTGTGTATAAATTTAACAGCGGTAATATTAATGACATAATAAGCTTCATGGGAAGGAGCTGCTGGTAATGATCAGATTAGAACCAGCTTTTATACCTTCCATAGCTAATCAGGATACAGTTTAAATTATTAAGTGTGTTTACAATACGCAAAGTAATTAGATGGCATTAGTATCAAGCTTCAGTTGAACAGAGAACATGGTCAGTAAAAACTAGTGCTCTCCGTCTATTGTTTTCACTGAGTACTTTTGCATCCAATATTGTCTTCAGCAACGTGCGAGCTGTAAATAGGATGGATTCCGTATGCCATACTGTACATATAATTCTAATACTTCTGTTGATTAATATATGCCAAACTGCTTATATGCTTAGTCATACTACATCTTACATTGACATTGACTTTGGCAACAATCAAAATGTAATTCTTAAAAACTGAAACCAAGCAACTATTTTAAGCAATGCAATTAAAGGAACTAAGTGCGTTAGTTATTTTGAGTATATTTTAAAAGACATTCCATAACACAACAAAATTTTGCATAAAATGTAAGGTTACACACTCTCATACCTATTACAAGAAGTTTTGTATATGTAAATTGGTTGTAAGATCATAATTTTGCTTCCGAACTTGCTTGGGAAAGCATTCAAAATTATTTCAAAGTGCCGCAAGCAGTTTAATGGTTTAGAAGCAGCTAAATGTGAAAATAAAACAAATTTCTTCATAAACTTAAACAAAACAAAAGCCATGAGTAATTGTCAATATAATATCCAACATTTTTTATAAATCCGCAAACAGTTAAACACCTGCTTTAGGAATAAAGCGGTATCGTACAACTCCACGTCACATTGATGTATTTGATAAGGTATTCAAAGAAATAATATTCCAAGATGAGTTCCGTGTTTGCACAACCAGCCCTAAAACACAGGTACTTTCTTTGTAAGTATTGATATCCAGAACTGCAACAGAATCCAACTAAAAGACAGAACAGCAACGTATTATAAAACTATCATTCAGGGGAGCATACACCCCACATCTCACGAGGGAAAAAGCAACCAAAGCGAATAGCGAATGACGTCTGCATCAGACTCCAGCTGCATTGTACAATAATGGAGTTTCATTTAATTATATTAAATTTTCCTAGAGGGCACAATTACAGAATACTTCATTAACCTAAAGCTTAAAACAACATGCAAGCATATGAAAGCAGCTTGGTCAAAGAGCACAAAGAAATTGTTTGACCAATTTAAACTCGGAAGAAGAAAAGTCCTTAGGGACTTGGATCAAGGAACCAAGGAGGATTTATGTCTATCCAATTTGAAGTTCCAGATATAATGCTCGGTTTAACATAAGGTGATCTACTCAAATTCAAGGGCTTTCCTGAAATATATTTGCTTTATTACCTCTTGAGGCATGTTAAGCTCCGGCTGTGGTCCGCAGGGATTGAAAAAGGTCTCGTAAAAATCTCATTCTGGCCAGAGTTATCGATTTCGGTCAGGCTGCTCGTCAGGTATCTGCTTCTATGGGCTATTTACTCTGCAGATTGCGGTATCTAGTTTTCCATTGATGGCCTAATAACATTTTATACGTTTTCTTACTTTGACAGACCTCTAAAAATAAAGCATATAATATATGCGAAAAATCGAGTTACCATTTCATAACCTGGAATAAACGTTTATTAAGCTTCCAATCTGAAAACAAGCTACTGAAGAGCAGTGGTGATTCTTAAACCACGGAATAACGAAACAAAAACTTCCATATATTTTACGTTATGTTACAAACTATTATTTCTATAGATTTTAGTTATTCATATTTCCACTGTTTTAGTGTTAATTAACAAACCAGAATATCATTTGGTTCATTCAGCCGATCACTTAGATGAATGCCTTAAATTTTATTCTTGGTGTCAATCTTCCTTCATGAGAGTCGAGTCATTTCACAGGACAACCGATGTTTCTTCTCCCTTAATATTTATAACTCATTGTGACAGTCTGCACGACATACGCCCATTTGATTATTTATTTAAATCTTTACAGTATCCTTATATTTTAATTCGTTCCATATGTTGCAACTCGTAGGCATTGTACTTTTCGGTGCCTCGGTATTATTCTTGGAAGTGTTGTTTCATTTACTTGGACTGAGTGGGATAACTCAGGCAGTTTCTTCTATGGCCCACATTCGGAAGGCCCGGGTTCAATTCCCGTGGCCGACCTATCTAACCCATGAGCTTTTCCAAGGGTTTCACGGGTTGCTATGCGAATATTGGGTAGGTTAATTACATCCCTCCATGTCACCTTCATTATCATTTTATTTCATATCATTTCTCTACTGATGGCCTCTTTCAGGAGACGTGTCAGCGAGAGTCTCGGCGGTACATGGTGGGATGGTGTGCTCCGAATGATTACTTCCTTCGGTCTCCTAGACGGCATAGTGGGCCGATACAGGAACGTGGCTGGCGGGATGCCGGTTGTGGCAGCATGCCTGGAGTATTCCTTTATCTGGAGTGTGGAGGGGGAACATCCGGTCCCCAAACCGACCTCCTGACTGTTTCGGGGCCACGGCAGGTGGATGACGATTGTCCTGGACCGCCTGGGAGTAACTATCTAGTAAAGTGTAGTGACTCCTTGGGGTCGGTCACCCTCTCTCCCCTCCCACTTGGGCTATAGGTACAAGAGATCAATCTGCTGGAGGTGCCGAATCTCCTCCAAACAATCCAATCATATCATTTACTTTGACTATTTGAGCCTTTTTTTTTTTTCGTCAATGCATATATTTCACTCCATATAATTTGGCCGCAGCCCAAATAGAAGAAATTTTACACACTATATTTTCTGATTTAATTTGGCACTCCTTTCTGTTTTTTATGAGGCTTTTCAGATTTGTACTATCTGGTTTATATTACTTTTTGTTCTTTGTGTCTTAGTACATTTAATTTTTTTTCTTCCAGGAATTCACTTAGTTTCCTTAAAAGTGCATATTCTGTTTGGCATACAAATCCATAGTTTTACTTTTATTAACAGATCTCGTTATATTGTATTGCTGTTTTGTCAAGTTCTTACTCTACCAATTTTCACTATCATTTCAATTTCTTCGTGACATAGTGGCATGAAGGATGTCCTTTTAAGCAAATTGGTTCAACACGACTCTATACAGACTTTGTCCATTTAATTCAGAGGACTTCACTGGGATTGCGAAATAGAATCTCATTTCTCTGTTGAATTATATGTGTTTTCCGTTTCATAGTAGAAAAATATGGTAGCAGTAACAAAATATACTAATATGTGCTTGTAAGTAATCGTTGAAGGTCGTACATATTTAGAGGCAGGTTTTGAAGACAGACTGTTCAGTGGTAAGCTGCTTTTGAAACAACGACAAAATTTTGATACCATGTTTGTCCTAACTACAATGACCTTCATAAAAATTACTCATCATTTTGTACCGGTTTCAGCTGGAAATGAAATACTTAGACAACTACATTTAGAACAGTAGCATATAGCATTTAGTCCATTAGGCATGGCAGTTGAAAAGTTTCTTCATACAGACAGACCTAAGGCTTCACTCACAATAAAAGTAAGTAACATCGCGGAACAAGCTCAAGACTTTGCATCCATGTTATTTAAGCGAAGCGTTAACATAAAGTAACTACGCAATCAATAATACGCACTCCAATCTTTATGTTTGCGTTACATGCATAGAGACATTCCATATCCCTTTATATATTGCCAGCTCCTGAACAGCAAATATCACAGTCATGGTGGTTTTCCATTTGCCGTGCTATGTAATTTCAAATACTGACCAAAGTGCTGATCTGTTTGTTTGTTTGATATGTTTTAATGTATTATTTATAAAGTCTGAATGTATGTCTATATTGGATATTACTCATTACGCTATTAAATTTTAACCTTACGGTACGTTCAGTAGATTTCCTCATTTTCTACAGAATCTTACGTTGCGCCTACGGATACGTTATCTCATGTCTGCGTTTATGCAGCATTATGTCTTTATTGTGGGTAGAACATAATAGCGAACGTATCTAAGAAGGAAATCCTAGATGCCTTTTTCTGATGTGAAGTTTGCTGTTATGTAAGAGAATAACTCCACAGATATGGCGAGCCAGGTTCAAACGTCAGAGATCCAAGGCAACCCAAATGGATTCCCTTGGATTTCTCAGACATAATAGGAGTTTCCTTGTGGGCTTTCAAAAGCATTCTTCATACACATCTGAGAACGTAAAAGATTCGAGGATAGAAATAGTGAACACGGAGATCGAAACCGAGAGAAGAAAGAATGGGAATGTATGAATCAGCCAAAATAAGTGAGGAAAGAATGGAAACAGCAGTCGGAGTTATCACGCTAATGGGTATGGAGAACCCAAGCTTTCTACAAGGAATCGAGACTTCCTACCATTTCATTGTATTCAACCTGTTTGCTGTTTAGAGACTGCATCAGTAACTTGTTCTTCCTTGTCGACACTCGGTGGTCAAATTCTGTAAACGTGACTTGTAAACACAAAGACCAAACATTCCCGAGAACTGAAGTTCTTGTTAGACCATTTCAAATTAACGAAACACCTACTCAAATAATTAACTAACCCCTGCCCTAAATCTGGTAGTAGGCTATTTGAAGATCTTGCGTCCGAAGATCAGCGACGACGAGCGATCCTTAACAAAATCTTTGAGTTGCTTTTATTATAATGTGCGGTATGTCTATGTAAAGATTTAACATATATTTCAATATATTCATAATATATCATTCCTATACATGCAGGGAAAAAAAAGCAAGGAAAGAAGAGGAAACTGGTTTGACTGCAATCTTGCTTACAACTTGATCGTTGACGTCTCTCTTAAGGAAATGCTCAAACTACTTTTGCATTTACATAAATAATCACGTCGGGAGAGTCATTGCAGTTTGGTATTAAGATCCCCATCATTTCAACACCGTTTTCCTTTAGTTATGCAAACCTGAAGCTCTTCTAGATCCCGCTTTAAATTGGTGCGTCGAACTCATGCCTAGACTTTCAAATCGATATGCTAAAAGCTATCTAAGGAAAAGAGATCTTCCGTACTTATCACATAAGATCTAGTAAATAGATTGTGTTACTAGCACTCGTTAGGAACCTGGTTGAGTCCTCCCAGCACTCAACACCTCATAGTGTAGGGAAGGTGACGGGTGAGGGTTATGGACGGAGGAGGTTTCTAGACAGGTCGGGGTCTTCCTCGGGATTCGCTCTGCATGGAACCACTTCTCTGTTACATGCTCGGGATGCATCCTGACTTGATATGGTTTGTTTAGCGAAGAAAACACTTCGACTGTTCCATTATCGATTTATTATCACTTCCAAGTGGGTATTTCACTCGCCACCTGGAAAGCTGCTACTTGCAGACTCGTGTTGATGTGTGTTTGGCGGTAACGACAGAGTTCTTTATCTGTGATGTGTATTCGATGTTTCCCTAGCACACTTATACATGACGTGACTTCACTATGTCCCGACCGAGAGTATGTGTTATAAAAATCACGCCTCGGCCATCACTCGAACATCCCCCACTATCGTTATATGTTTGAATTTTGTGTGAATCACGTGTGTACTTTCTAAGCTGTAATTGGTTAGTTTCAATTTCTAGTTTGAGCTATCGTACGAATTTTGTATGTGCGCATGTCCGAAATGTTGTAGGTATGTTCCAACACCCTCCATTTAATTTATTCTGAAGCATGCACGGTGCGAAACTTTCAGGAATTCAGATAAGCGACAGTGAAATTGTATTGAGCACGTTAGAGGAAGCCCGCCTCGGTAGCGTAGATGGTAGCATCTCTGCCACAGGTCCCAAAATGTGTAGTGTTTAACGCCAGCTTTTACTACATACGGCACCACAGGCGGTGACACTGATGATACATGAGATGAAGATGGAGCACCGGTGGAATGAGATGGCGGGGGAAACCGGAGGTCCCGGAGAAAACCCGCCCCAACGCCGTGTTGTCCACCACAAATCTCACTTCACGGTCGCCTGGGATCGAACCCGGGCCGCCTTGGTGAGAGCCAAGCGGTCTAACCACTGAGCCACGGCGTGGCCTCCAGAGGTCCCGAGTTCGAATGTCGGTCAGGGTGAGTTACCTGGATAAGGTCCTTTCCGCGGGTTTTCCTTATCCTGCAAGACGAATGTTGGGTAACTCTAAGTTCTATGGACCCCGGACTCATTTGAGAATCATTTCATTCAACGTCTGATATGACAATGTTGTAGGACGTAAATTGGAAATAAAACCACGTTAGGGGAAGCATGAAAGGAAGGCTAACGCGCCAGGGTGGTGCTTCAAATAGCTCGCAGCCATGTTTTCCTTGAGTTCGCTGACATGTGTTCTGACCATTCCTTTGCTGAGGGACCTCATATTTTTGTTTCTCCGTTCATCTGCCTTTCTAGTCCTATAAACACTTCTCATTTTATATATATGCCCTATATGCTATAATGTGTTTTTCTATAACTACTGTGTATTTCCTTCCGATAAAAAATATTCAGTATAAAATAGCTATGCTAACCTAATATATTTTTATATAAAACATATTTAGTAATTCTATGTTCGTCACCAAGAGGAACAGTTACACTTACGTTAAACGTAAACTGGAGACTTGCTGGATCAAACTATAGAGGCACTAACATTTGCGTGTAAAGAAAAAGGTCATTGTAGAAAAGGGGAGATTTTTGTTATGAAATGTGCAGTTCCGCTCTTTCAAACGACACTCTTCTATCCTACTCTATCACATCTGCATCCATTTATATGGCAATTTTTCTACCTCATAACAAAATTTGGGTGGAGACGAATAGTTACTACCCCAGTTATTTATTTTGTTCACCGTTAAGATGACGAGGATGATATTATAAATAATAATCATTTAAATAAATAATATACATTTACAGTATATAGTTATACGCATGATCTTGTTGATTTTTTCTAGTACTCAATTACCAAAAGTAGTGAATGTGAAGTACATACAAATAATAGCCCAGATTTGGTAATGCTCTTTGAGGCATATGACACATCCCAACAACCCTTGAAAAAACCCAAATCCCTATCCGACTGTGGTAATAACAATGACTTCATATTCTGATAACATAGTAAGAGACATTTAGACTGCTGTTATGCATTTTAACGGCTCAGGTAACTCATTTCTTACTCTTAGTTTGCTTTACAAGTTAGTCTATTTCACCTCATAAATGGGCTAGGTTCTCCTTGTCTATTTGCCCTAGTAGGAGCAGAATTCCGGCAAGGCTAATTCTGACATCTCCTTTGTCACACACTTAGAATATAACATCGTGCATTAATACACGTTTCAATCTTGGTATTTTCTTGAATAGATAACCGACGGGCGGTAATTAAAAATCAATATAATATACACAAAAATATTTTTCCTCCAAAATGGTATTTTACAACATTATAATGAAGTATATGACATGAAAATTAAATGTTAGCTGACGTTTAATCACGTCACTGTAAAGATGACATTTAAATTTAGCTCATTCTGAGAGGAAGGGCGGGAAACTTATTCTAGAGCAATTTATGATAGTTTAATGAAGTGTATGAAGCGCACCGGGGACTAAGCTTCATGTCACTCAAGTTTAATTGAATCTTTTCTGTCACATCATGTTGTAATTTTTCAGTTGAATTGTCACTGTAAAAAGTTCTAAATACATCTCGAATCAGCTCGGAACGTTGCACTAATTAGTTTGTTTAACGTGACGTACTCACTTCAACTTATTCTGTTTCTTCCTTGCAGTTGAATAATAATGAACCAACTTTGCTCTCACGTTCTGAATAATGCACTACATAAATCCATATTTTGAAGTAGCAATAAACCAACAGCAAAAATACTTATTTTGTATCTCAGAACTAAAACCATATGGGTTTCTCTACTCATTCAACGAACTATCACCTATCTACTTTACATTAATCTGGAAAAGCATGTTTATGAATGCTTTTATTACGTATTTTGTGTAGTTACAATGGGAATAGGGAGTGCAGTAAGCGTAAGCAATATGAAAATATTTTAAAACTAGTTGTTTCATTATGATTTTGAAATGCCATTTTCCTTAGATGGTCGAAAGAGAAATATTTTTCAATAAAATCAATAACAAGGAATACTTCAGAAAAAGTTAACTCCACAAACGTAATAGACTGTTTCAAAAATATCTACATTTTCTATATCGTTGAGCTTTTTCCTTCTTCATTTGTTTCTCACTCTATAGATATATTGTGACATAAGTGGAATGTCGGCCTTGAGTCGAATGTTTGGCCTTGTTTTGAGACTGTTGGCTTTTTGACTTAAAACAAGCCACATAGACTATGTGAGAATGACTGTACCTATATACTATTTTACTGCAAAATCGGGAATAAATGCAGTTATCTGAAATTTATGGTCCTATAACCAGAAACGATAACAAAATAACGCTTTGTGAATGATAAACGAGTCCAGCTGATGAAACAAAGCATGAATAAAACTGCATGCGGCCTCTTGATTTTGTTCGCAGTTGGGCAACCCTATGGAAGATGTACAGTAAGAGAATGCAGCATGCACTTTAAATTTGGCTTACAGGAAGCTGCAGGTCTAGGATGGCTGCTTTGTATTTCATTGCGATTACTACTGGAAATAGAGGGGAAAACTAAAACTGGCAGTACGAGACAAAAGCATTACTAGAAATAAAACTTACAATCACGTGGTAATTTCATGTCACATTTCCTTTTTTACTAATTATGGATATGCTTTCTGTCTCAATTTCTTGCAAAATTATTTCTATAGTTCATTAAATCGCAGGCGCGCATCTACCTGAACAGCCTACCTCAAAACTGAAACTCGCTTACATGCCAAATTCTTGTTTTATAACGCTGCAACAAATAGCGCTTTGTTCTATAGCTAATCTGGACCAGATTGGATTAACACACAACTGAAAAGCACCAAAGAAAGTTGCCTAATCCCTTCGGTTGTCATATGTGGGTGGCGTCAGTCAAAAGATTACATGACTGAAATATATATTATAACGCTTTCATGTCTTCATTTGTCCAGTTCCTTCGAAGATTGTCAGCGTTCGAGCAACTCTCTCTTCTGTGCAAACTCATATCTGTTTGATCTTACTCACTAGCATTCCTTAAGATTTTAGGTTTGTCATTTCTGGTTTTGTTTATTACAGCTCTTTTGATTTATCTAAATAAATGAATCCCCATTGTTGTATTATTACTATTGTTACTACTTATTAATTTTTCCTTTAAAAGCTAATATTTGTTCTATAGAATTTAGATAAATAAAATTGCAAAAGAATGTAAACTAATGTAAAACAAACTCTTGTAGAAGTTCTGTTATGCCGTATTTAAGCTTGGTCGTCTAAAGAGCAATTTGACAATGTAATTTTCTGTTTGTATTGCCAAATGGTTCTTAAAAATAATATCTAGCAAATATTTAACAAATAAAGTTAAAGAAATAAAGTGTGTTTTAGTTTGGTTTACACCAGATGGAAGTGAATTTCGCCTTTGGATACATTTGGAGGCGACGCATATTTTGCTTAACATATCTAAAAGTGGCACTATCGTAATAATTGCCTTCTTGAAGGTGCAATATTGGAGATATATTGTGCGACATTTTTGTTTTAAAATATACCAACAAGAAATAGTCAGCACTTGTAACATCTGACACTTGCAGTGGGCGGATTTGACTTCGTCAAAATAACGAGAAATTCTCAGTGGTATTTAATTTTTTTAAAGTAATCTACGTCTTCCAACGTTAAGTCATGTCGGACGATGAATGAAATGGGTGAAATGATGCTCAAATGAGGCAAGGGTCCAGAGAGCTTAGAGTTACCCCATATTCGTCTTTCAAGGTTAAGTGACAACCCCGGATGAAACCTTATCCAGATAACTCGCCCTGGCCGATATTCGAACTCAGGACCTCTTGAACGTGAAGCAGATACGCTACCATGTACGCTACCAAGGTGGACTAACATAGTTTATATATTTCGTTGCAAATAGCTTTCGTTTAATTCAAGTTATATTTTCGCCAAACTATGTAGATTTCCTTTTCTTAGCAGAAAGAGTCAGACAATCTTAGAGACAGTCGGATCTGTTTTCTGGATGAGAGCAGTTATGCCAGATATAACTATTTTTCGTACGCATAAAATCCAAGTCAGTTCCGGACAAAGTTTGCAGAGAGCAAAATCCCATCGAATCTACAGATCGTGATTTAACGTAGGGTTAAAAGAAGGCTTTGTGGCGTTTGTCAAAGGAATCGAAATAGTTATTCAGTGACCAAACATTTTTTCAGAGTGTATAGCATTTTTACCGTTTTCACTTGTTTTCTTTAATAAAATAAATAACCCATGGCGCGACAGCCCATATAGGGCCAAGGCCCTGTTTTCCTTATTGGCAAAAAGCATTAGGAAATATTGATGCCCGCCTCTCTAGCGTGGTGGTATCATGTTTACCTCACATTCAAGAGGTCCGCGAGTTCGAATCTCGGTCAGGTGAGTTATCTAGATAAGATTTTTCCGGAGTTTTCGCTTATCTGACAGATGTGTGACGGGAAGCACTATGGACCCTCAACTCATTAGAGCACCATTTCACCTACATCAATCATCCCACGATATGACTTACGTTGAAAGACGTTAATAAATATTGATAATATCCATAAAAAGAAATCAAATATCATTAATTGGTGTGAATAATGGTGTGAATAGAATTCGTTTTAATTTACGAATGGTATTCTTGGTTCTCAAAATCTCAAAACCCAGCTCAGAAGCTTCAAGGTATCCAACTGTGATAAAGCATTTTCACCCTCATTTAGGTAAACAAAGATGAAAACTGTACCATTTTAATCCACAGAGCACAATAATAAATTAGTGAAGAATTGACATGTGTTACGTTATTTAGAAGTCTGTAAAATGTGTTCGCCTAATTAGCTTAACCAAGAATGTGTTAATTTTGAATAACTTGGTTTTAAAAAATGTTCTGATGCGGAAGAAAAAAACCATACGACATCGTTATGTTAGGCAGTAAATTTGGAATAAATCGAGCACTAGATTGCTCTCCATACAAAAGAAGTATTTGCTGGAGAGATCTGTGGAACGGACGATAATTTGCAATCACATAGTCCCAACACTTTCCTCTGTGCTTTTCAGGCGCCTACATCAATTAATGTCTCGCCATCACATGAACTGGATTACATGTTACGGCAAACACACTACGTGAAGTGCTTTACAAACACGCTAGAGCACGTCCTGTATTAGCTGTCTCATTGAGAGTCGAATAGCTCTATCAAATTTGCTGTAATTTCCCATGACCTTGTTCCGCCACGTAGGATCTTCGTTTGTCATTGGGCGTAACGGCTTACCTCTGACAGGAGAATTAGCGACCAAAATTAATGGATTCCTTGCGACTAAATTTCCTCCAGGTGATTCATCAACATGTGTGGATTATTTTTAGAGGTGCAAAGCATTAACTACAGTATATGGCGCAGCTGTTAAGGAAATATGACAGAGCCCACAGTTGCATTATTGTCTTACCTGCTGGATTTACTCCCTTGGATGTGCTCTGCTCAGATGACTTTCTCTAGTGTACTGTTTCTCACAAACATTCCTCTACTTCATGATAAATGGAATATACATTTGCAGAAATTATCATGTAGCTAATTTTCTTGTAGATTCAAGAGAAATGTGGGAATACAGTAGGCTTTAAACGATAGACAAATCTTCGAAAAAAAAAGTACGTTTTCTTGCATGACTAAGAGGAAATTGATATAAATTATGTGCAATATACTTTAATCAATTGTAATTCATAATCTACAAAATGGTGTTAAAAGTAATGAAATTTTTTATTTGCAAAATAGTGTTGTTAACTTATATATGTTCTTGTCTTTGTTTTCAATTATCTGTATTTAATGTAAATTGTTTTCTCAATTAATGTTATTAATGTGTATATTTTTATGTTTGATTGTAATCCTGTATATTGAATGTAAATTTTTATATATGTTACTAATTGTATTATTTTGTAAAAATGGTCGCGATATGACCCAGGAAGTTAAAGCGACCTTAAATAAATTAAAAAAAGAGATAAAAAATTGAATAAATTCCTGTAAGTATTAAAACATTCAAACAAATGGCAAGGAAAATCTCACAAATGGCTCACTGTGCACACAAAGAAAAAGTTTGACAAATCATCTGTACCAAGCTGTACATTTGTGTAGTAAGATGCGTCTCTTATTGTTGACAATTATGCAAGTCATCCCCAGTGGGTGACTTCTCTGATCTTAAGCATATGGTATCTTAATCAAAATCGTTAAGAGGCATTTTGATAAAATCAATTTTTTCGAAGAATGTTCCATGCAAAGGGTAGTCAGAGGCGGGGTGGAGATATATTTTAAGTCTTCGTATGGCATCCTTGGAAAATGCTGAAGTTGAACTCTAAATTTGATATTTCACCAAATTTTCGTTTTATCTATGCTGTTCAAATACACGCACGTGCAGTAAGATTTTGCGTATCTCATAGAATTCACCAGTTGTGCAAAAATCATTCAAAATGAAGGACTTCAGGTGCTATTCCAGAAAACTGAAGATACACATTTCATTTGATATAAAAGTATCTTCTTACACATAGCCTCATTTAACGAAAACGTTCAAAAATGTTCTGTCCAAAGGAAAGTACGGTATGCGAGATTTTTTTCTTTTAATTTTAATTTTCGTGTTTCATCCTTAGTACTGTGAGTTTCTGAGCCATTTGCGAAGTAACTACATTTCAGTCATCAATTTCTAAGCTGATCCAAGAGTTAGGCACCTCTTGTTTAACAAATGGATGTGTAGTGTTTAATGTCCGCTTTTATTAAATGTAGCACCGCAGGCAGTGACACTGATACTGAAATAAAGATGGAGCACCCCCAGCGCCGGTTTCTCCACCACAAATCTCACTATGCGGTCGCCTGGGATCTAACCCGGGCCGCCTTGGTTGACAGCCAAACGGTCTAACCGCTCAGCCAAGGCGCGGCCTACCTCTTGTTTAACATGAAAGGTTTTAATTTAGCTTGTTGCTCTTCCACTAGAATTGAAAATCTTTAAGTATTTGGACAAGAAGGGATAGAGGCAGTACATTACTGACTATTATAATAATTTTATAGCTTTTTATTAGCAGACTACATTTTCTGTTAAAGATTATCTCACTCTGATTTTAATGTTGAAAATTCTAGCCATGTGCTGCACCTATTAGTTGAAGATGACCACAATTTGGGCAATTTGGGTCGAAAATATGCTGCACCCACTAGTTGAAGTTGACCACAATTTGGATCGAAACTTGTCCAGAGAATTCAATTTCAAAATCTGAATAAGTAATCTTTAACACAAAATTTCATCTACTCATAAAAAACTACTCGTATAAATTGATGTCTCACTTTAAACAGTTTGTTGGTATTTAGAATATTATAATCATGTTAGGATAATATATTAAAACAAAATCAACCGCTATTACTTAAACGTTTCTCGGGCTTCAAGCCAGGTGTGCAATTGTTTATATTCCAATAACGTTTCAGTTCCTAATTATTTTTGTTCATACCCCACAAAACTTCCAGCTTTCGCTAGTTTGTGCTCTAAGTTGGGAAAACGTTTGGTCATGCTCTCAAGGTGTTCTTCCTTTCTATTCCAGACTTCGTAGGTTTCACATTTGCTGCTACTTGTGCTCTTAAACATTATTCTATTATCTATTTCTTATTTAAAGTTAAGTTTTATTTTTATCATTATTCCTGAGTAAGTACAACAGAAAGTATTACAACATTGCATTTATACTGAAGTAAGGCTTCGAACTGCGATACAGTTATTCTGGTGCATTCCAGTTAGTGTTCTTCACATGATCACCTTCAAAACTTAAGTTGTTAAGTTAAATGTTAACGTAAAAGCTGTAAAAAGGAAAAATTGGTTTATAAAACTCCCACCTTAAGTTTTATTTTTATTATTACAAGATACTCGCCCGTGATTTCAATTACTAACGGTCTAAATATCTGAGCAAATATAGAATGCTAGCCAATAGTCGATTGCTATCGACTACACACCAATCCTCCACATGAAGATGTTGAAACTATCAATATGATTTATCTATTTATATCTCACATTAAATTCCAATAAATGCATTCTAGCAAGCATTTATAGGAGTAACTAGTATTCACAATTATTTCTCCGAATTCAAAATGACCTATGTTAAATGTTCAAACATTAACATTTTCGGATTAAGTAATACTTATTGCGTACATTGAATTTGATTCTGAAGGGAAGTTGATTGACCAATTCGCTGAAACCTTTTCTTGCTACGTATCAACTTTAAATGAATGTGTATTGCAATATTGGTTCGTTTAATTACTATATTGATACTGGATATTTTATCATCTCTTTACTGGATAGAGAAGAAAACCTTCCGCTCATGCATTAACTGAATAATAAAGGAATGAATTTGGAACAAATATATCAATGCTGATAATTTTTCTATATTATCTTTTCATTTTATCATGCTAACATTCCGTTGTTGTAGTTACCGATTTTAGTATCATCGTCGATTTATCTATATCCAACTGTTAGTCAAAACTCAACCACTAGAGTAGAATGCTATTATGTGTTTCAAATGAGAAGAGTTCTGTAGTACAACTAATCAGATGCCGTATCACGCTCAGCGTTGCCAGCTCCATACTCCACTGCTTTTATATTTCCCTCTCTCTCACACACTCATACAACATACATATCTGCTTGGTACAGACGTAACGGTAAGTAAATTATATTTTACAAACTTTTACAATGATGCAGTTGCCAAAATCAAAATTGGAAAAAGCATTTTCGTAAATTATGTATATTTTAAAATACTATAACAATAATTATAATTATATTTTAAAATACTATAACAATAATTATAATTTATGAATTACCTGTTTTTGTAATCTAATGGAACTGCCAGTGGCTCATCCACATTGCTGTCAATGTCACTTCCGTTAAGAGACAATTCATCATTGTCACTGTCTTCATCGTCTGAGTCTTGCAAATGTATGATTATAGGTTCCACAATCTCCTCACGTGCTATTTCTTTCTTAAAATCTGCATGCCTCACGCAGTTTTCCCAGTCCTGTTGTGTTACCTTGTCAATTTCTTCGTGAACATGTCGTTTAACGTCCGTCAATTTAAAAGTATTATTTCAGTTTGTAATCCCCCTTTTTATCTGAGCCCACAGCAACTCAATTGGATTATATTGGCAGTGGTAAGGTGGGAGGCGTATTACCTCATGTCCCGTTTCAATTGCAAGTTCATCCAGTTAATACACTTTTTCCGTGTTTTTAAACGGAAGTACTCTTTGTAATAACGTATTTTTAGTTTCTGTCTCCGAAAACTTTTTGAAGAACGTGTACACCTCAAAAATAATACTTCGAGCCTGACTTCTCAATACCTGCCTTTTTGAATCGCCACTAAATTCACCACAAGAAGACATTGCACTATTTAACTCTTACTCTACTGTTGTGTAAAGAACTGAATGATATTGATATGAACTCTCCAGAGTAAATAAACACTTCTTATCCAGCATTTATTCATAAACATAAGCATACAGCGTTCCACAGGCTACCAGGAAATGAAGTGTTTGCTCTTTCTCGAATTTAACACCTCGACTTATTCACAGTAATTCTTTTATCACGTCATGTCAGTAGTTTAAATTTCAGTTCTGAGTAATTAAAAGTGTATGTACATACATACACACCCTCTAGAATAAATAGAGATTACGAACCATTCATAAACAAAGATATGATATGACCAGACACGTTCTGCCAGGGCAGCAGGAAATTTATTGTTTATTCTCGCTCGAATTGGATTATTCAAAGTAATTCTTTTATCACGTCATGTCAAACATTTACGTTTCAGTTCTGAGTAATTACAAATATGCGTACCCCCATACTTGCCAATCGAAAATGATATTCATACAGTGCTTACGTCGCGATTTATTGTTATAATACAGGTAATAGTGGTTTATTTATTTGTATTAGAAAAACTATTTGAGCTAAAAATATGGGGTTTTCATGGTTATGTTAGATACATTACTCTCTACCTTCCACATGGATCAGTTTCGGCAAAATCTGAATTTTTGTCTTAGCGCGAATAGTATTTCATACAGAGTGATTAGGTTGGCGCTCGTCACACACCAATTAGCGGGAATGCAATACGACAACACCGCAGGATCCGATTGGTTGCTCATCTAGTAGCGCTCAAGGACAAACACCTTCCGGTTTGAAACACATAATAGAAGGGTTTTGTAGTTAAGATTTTGAAAATACCTAAATATCTAATGGTATAGTGTTTGCTTTTTTTATCATTTTATCGAATCAGTAGTCAAATTAAATATGATACAAATTCCAGATTTTTTCAAGATAAATCTGCTATTGAATCTGAGACTCATCAGGTTTCAGATTATTGAAAGGTTCCATCAAGCACATCTGGCTATCACCTCTTTTTATCACGTTTATCATACCTGCATTCTTTTATTGTTCCATCCATGCCGCGGCTTTAATTGCAATCTCACACGGGTGGCCTTTTATAACTTGGAAACATATTCACCATAGGCAATTATATTCTCTCGTAAACATTTATTTGGGATTCTGGTTTTTCCTTGGGTTTTATATGTCTCTCTCTCTCTCTCTCTCTCTCTCTCTCTCTCTCTCTCTCTCTCTCTCTCTCTCTCTCTCTCTCTCTCTCTCATTCATATTTCCAGAGAGGATATAAACCTGGGATGGAGAAATATCCTCCAGATGGAAATCGAACTGGTGACTCTAAAAATAAGAGAACGCCAGTCTACATATTTATGGTTTTACGTAGTCATCAAACCTCACACTGGAACAAAACTATTTCTCACGCACAGCTACAGTTAGTGTTAAAGCATTTTTGGTTACTATATTTGTTTCTTAAAATCGTTTATCGGACAGATCAAACATAAAATTAAAACAGTGCAATTCTATGAGGAAGGTTATGCCATTCGAATATATTATAGGTCAAATGAAATCATGACATAACAACGCAAATGCCATGATTTTGTTTTCGTAATGCTTTAGTCACTTCTTTTATTGCTATCACTCAATTGTGTAATTAATGATTCCTTAAATAAAATAAATACAACTCTAGAGATAGAGTATTTGAAAATAAAATTGCTCGTAGCTTTGTTATTAGCGAATTTATCGACAAAGCTCTTGTTAATGCTACATATCTTTGTAAATACATGAAAACTAATGGAAAAAACAGGATGTTTAAATTGTCAGAAAGTATTGTTTGATCCATCATAATCTGTGTCCAGCTTTCACAAAGATTGTCAAAAGAAGATTCGCTGAAAAAAATAAAGACAATACAGCTTACTTTTCCACGATTAAGTCCTCCATTTTGCTTGAGCAAGCAGCATACAAGCACTCAAGAGAGTGGATTACACAGCAGCTTCAAGTCCACTATCAGATAATGTTCCCCTCACTGTTCAGCTTGAGTGCTACCCTTGAGGATCTCGACGTGGCTGTCCCCAACAGCCTCAAGGCAATCTACTGAGTAGATCTGATTAAACATGTTATCACAGAACGTGTCAAAGCACCTCAGCATGAACATGCACCTCGGAATGTATCCAACGTGTACCGCCGTCTTTACTATTGTAAACCACGACATCTCTTCTCTCTCTTAAGTGACAAACCAGAGTAGATATACTGGAGGTCCAGTGGCTCGTATCAAAATATCTCTGTAGTAAACTTTATTTAGAATACGTTTCATCTCAGATGAAATAATTCGATAGAGTACATACAATTTTCTCTATTTACTATCATCTTACATTGATGGATAATTGGGTTTAATGGCGCTCAACTACAAGGTCATCAGCACCCTTGAAAGCCAATGGGGTTAAAATCGATCTGAAAGGCTAAAACTGACAGTTAAATAAAATCAAGATAAAAACTCGTACAACGATAGCTCAAAAAGCTTAAAGCCATAAAAAGATTAAAATTCCAAATTAATGAGTCTTATATACTGATATTTAGATTTAAAATGAAATCTAAAACCTTGGTCACCGCTTGCTCGTCGTCTGCTAGGGTCTCCGCCATGCTGGCCGGCAGCTGGAGAGACCTGCGGAGACGTGCTAACCTAAAACAATTTTAAAGTACGTGGCGGACCGTCAGAAATGAACCGCAAGCGGGAAAACCGGTTCTGGGGCCCTACTTAAAAAAACTGACTAAAATAGCAGTGACCAATACGCAGCCGAGCCAAAATCACCTCCTCCCGCCGGGATAATCGACAGGAGGTCGCCCAGTGAATCGGAAGCTCCTTCACGGTCCTGAGCTTATTGTCACGTAGAGCCGACCACTCATCGCGCTAGCACGAAAGCGTCGCTCTACGGACAACAAGCCGGTGGCCAAAGAGAAGGTAGTACCAGGTGCTGTGGCGGCCAGCTTAGCCGCTATCATCCTACAGCTACCGATATTGTCACATATAGGGTTTTGATTAATCTAAATTAACTAATTTCTTTATAAAATATTCGTAATTACTAGAGTTGTATTGAAAGAGGTTCCTGCGCGAAACTTTGTAGACCAGTTCTAGAAAAGTCTGGAACAATTTATGTAGCACGACGCATGCGCCATGTGGTGTACGGATGAGTACATCGTGGACGGTAGCGTCAGTATATCACGTCATACTACTAAGCGAAAGAATAAGGCGACAGTCTTCAAGGTTAAGGAAGCAGTCATGAAATTACAACATTTATTATTGTGTTGGATTCTATCTGTGAAACTAAAGCAAGTAACTAACAGATTATGTGGATAACATGTTGGAATATCAATATATGTATAATTTATGAACTTGTATAAACTGGACTTAGTTTGTACGTGTTATTCTTACTCGTGTGTTCCCGTCAGGATTGTACGAGGCGTTTCCGTAAAATAAGGTCTCCAAGGCGCTGGAGCCGTGAGGAACGCTATTACGCTAGAACCGGCAACACTGGCGTATAGCTTGGTTTCACCCCTTTAAATCCCCACAACGAACTCCTTGCAACCATTAGTCTTGGCTGGGCAGCCGTTTGCGATGGAGCTTCCTATCACTTCCGCCACCAAGTGCGAGTTGTGCGTAGTGATCCGTTTTTTTGAGTGCCCTTGGCACTACCCCTACTGGAATTCATCGTCAGTTATGAGAAGTCTATGGGCCACAGTGTATGGACGTCAAAAACGTGCGAAAGTGGGTCAGAGAGTTCAAAGACGAACGTACAGACGTCCATGAAGAATAGCGCTCTGGTCTACCTTCAGTTTCAGACGAAACAACTGCAAAAATGGAGTAAGAAATGGTTAAAGATCGGCGTGTGACAGTTCGCGAACTGTGCGAACTTATCCCTGAAGTCAGTAAGACTACAATTGACAAGATTTTGACCGAACATTTGCATTATCGCAAGGTGTGTGCGAGGCTGATCTCCTGGCCCAATTCGGATGCGACATCCTCACCGATCCCCCCCCCCTACAGTCCAGACTTAGTACCTAGTGATTATCATCTGTTTCCTGAGTTGAAGTGACATCTGGGTGGAACACATTTCCAGACCGACGATGATTTGAAAAACGAGGTTGAGCGCTACCTGCGCAACTTGGCGGGAGAGTGCTATGACAAGGGTATACAAAAACTGCCACAGTGCATGCAAAAGTGCATCGATCGCAATTGTGTTTACGTTGAAAAATAGCTGTAAGCTTCGCCTTTCCATCAGTGTAACATTCATTGACAATGAACATGTTTTCTATATTAAATGAAATTGGAGACTTTATTTTACGGACACGACTCGTAGGTTTTCCCAAGCCAGCTGCCCCCATGATGGAAACGAGTTTGTTAATAACATAAGAAAAATCTAACCATGTAACCCATGTAGTTAAGAATACTATACGATAGCTATTTGTACAAAAACTGATCTTCCTATACACATTACATTAACTACGATGAAAGTCCAACTTAAGTGACTACAAATTAGTTAAGTAGTATTATCTTTGCTGCGTACAGGATAAGAAACAGCGTTCAGTCATTTATATATTGCTTTGTTGGGAGCACATACATTAGAAAGGGAGAAGGGGAAAACAAAGTAGTGAACATTTTGAAACACAAAGATGGTGAACAAAGGTGACTACATGTACTTTATTAACTTTTCCGAAACACTTAATACAGGTTGTTACTTGGAGACTCGATATTTAACTACGTGTTGGTTCTTTGATCTGCCTACTGTACAAGGAGCTTCTATTCTATTACACTGTGTCCTGTTAAATTTGACCACACTATCACATGAAGTTTGAGGGAGAAAGGAAAATGATACCGCGCATCAGAAAATGATTTTTGGAACGCCAATTTGCTGTGCGTCTTGGTTCAACGCATTCCTCACCCGTACTATTTTAGCCGGCGTGCCCCAGGGTAGCGTCCTTGCGCCTCTTCTTTACAGTCTATATGCTGCTGACATGCCTGAACTTCCTGCAACAAGTACCGCACTGTTTGCTGACGATACAGTCACCTTTACCTCGCATTTCTCTATTTAACCTGCCGCTGCAACCCTACAATCTTCCCTGGACATTTTCCTACACTGGTTATTTCGCTGGTGTATCGCACTTAATCCAAGCAAATGTCTTCTTAAGCTTTTCACCTTGCGCAGGCCTGCTGCTCCGGCAAATATACGACTCTATAACACTAAAGTCCCCTGGTTACCTTCTGTTTGTGCAGTCAAATATCATGGCGTCCATCTTGATCGTCGACTGACATGGAGTACACATATCAAAAGCAAACTAAATCAAGCCTATGCTCGTCTTCACAAGTTGTACCCCATCCTCAACCGCAACGTACATTCGACTTAACGAGTCGAATGTACGTTGCTACTATACAAGAGTATTCTACGACCGCTTCTTCTATATGCCAGTCCTATATGGGGATGTGCTTCACTAACTCCAGGTGTTTCAAAAGAGAATATTACGATTGTCTGTGAACGCCCCGTGGTATATCCGGAATGCACAGCTGCATAGAGAATTGGACATAAGTCAGCATTAATGAGTACATCTCTACAACGACAAGCAGATTCTTTGCTCACCTTCCTTATGTATCGGGTGCTTTATTGTTCCAACTTGGACGTTGCCTTTATGCTGCACCAAGACTGAAGGCATGCTTGTCACAGGACATTTTATTTCTATAATGATGATTTATTATGTATTGAAGAAGTTATTTAAATTATACTCACACTAATCAGACCGGTTTGCTTGAGGGCTCTAATATGAGTATTCTCTATCCCTGTATACTTTAATTTTATTATGTATATTATGTATATATCTCCACAATTTGTATAGCACTATCTGTGCTGAGCAATTGAAATAAATAATTCAACCAAAAAATGATATACCTGTTCTAATAGTATTAAAATGTTTACCTGAAATAATGCGTCATATTTAATACATTTATATTTCCCCGTAACAAATTTCGTTTGTCGTAGTTTTGTAGTTATACGAAGTTCAAGTGATAAATGCGACAGAAGACTCAAAATATTCAGTTGTTATCTCAAATATCTCTCTCTCTCTCCCGCATGCATGCATATCCGCACACCAATTAAAGCCTACGCCGAAAACACATTTTTCTTAAAGTGGTTTGTTTTATTATGAAACCTCAAAACGAGAATTACCTCTGTAGGTATACAATTTTGGGGCTGAAAACGGCAATTTGTCGACAGTAGATCACGGCAGATAAAGTAAGCAGAAGTACAAGTTTTGTAGACAAGCGAGATGGCTCAGGCGGCTTCGTCTATGGCACGCATTCGGAGGCCCGGATGCCTTTCCCGTGGCCGACTTACCTGACCCATGGACTTTTTAGGGGGTTTTGGGGGTAGCGAATGTTTGGTAGGTTAATTACAACCGCCCGAGTTTCCTGTCCCTCCAATTCATATCCATTATCTTTTCATATCATCTCTCATGTGGTGGTCTCTTTCAGGGTAGAAGTGTGTGTGGGAGTCTCGGCGATGTGTGGCAGGATGATATTCTCTGAGTGAACCGCTTCCTCTACCGGTAGGTCGGCTGCCCACCTCCGAACCGAATTCGGCCGCACCGTGGCTCAGTGTTTAGACCGCTTGGCTCTCACCAAGGCAGCCCCGGTTCAATTCCAGGCGACCGCAAAGTGAGATTTGTGGTGGACAACACGGCGCTGGGGCGGGTTTACTCCGGGATCTCCGGTCTCCCCCTCCATCTCATTCCACCGGTGCTCCATCTTCATCTCATGTATCATCAGTGTCACCGCCTGCGGTGCCGTATGTAGTAAAATCGGACGTTAAACACTACAAATTTCATTTCCGAACCGAATTCTGGGACCGTCTTCGAACCACAGTACGGAGGAATGTCCGTTGTTCTGGACTGCCGGGGGAAGTTTCCTTCGAAGTAAAATGTAGGGTCTCGGCTCTCTACACTGTAATGACTCCTTGGGACGGCCACCCTGTCTCCTCGCACCACATCCTTCCTCACGGGGATACACCACTTTGGGTCATAGGGTACAATAGACCAAGGCTGGTTGCAGCGCCGAATCCCCTCCCAAAAATACCCAAGTTTTGCAGTGGTAACTAAGTTATAAAAATTACTGGAAGTGTTTATGCTTTAATGAAATATCTTACCACCCATAACATATCTAACTGGCGGGTGGAAAATGTATGATATCACACTAATGCCCGATATCACCAACAGATGTTAAGACTTTACGAGTTTAGCAATAGTTAAAACAAAAATTGCATTTTACCAACAAGTTGTAGCGTAACACTCGTGTTAAATCTCTTGTTAAACTAACACGCCAATTTTCTGATGTTAAGTCCTTAAAAATTGTAAATAGTCCAGATGGCGAGCATGAACTCAGCTGTTTATGTCGCTTTGCTGTATTTTAGACCGTCTAAATGGCATTCATAATAAAGTACGGCCTATGAGAAGAAATGATTTTCAGGAACTATCCGAAGAAAAACTTTTACGGAGATATCGACTGTCAAAACATGTTGCTATGAAGGTTACTGCTGAAGTGCAAGAGAGATTAGAACATGCATCGAAAGGAATATGGCGATCTCACCTTTGTTTCAAGTATTAATAACCTTGCGATTTTATAATTCACTGAATTATGTGGATAATACACTGTCTACCTGCCGTCTTGAAACGTTCAAGTCACTTGTCCTTCTTCGCACCTCGTTTCAAATTTACGTAATAATGAGTTAGAACATGCATCGAAAGGAATATGTCGATCTCGCCTTAGCTTCAAGTATTAATAACTTTGCGATTTTATAATTCACTGAATTATGTGGATAATACACTGTTCACCTGCCGTCTTGAAACGTTTAAGTCCCTCGTCATTCGCACCTCGTTTTGAATTTGCATAATACTGACAGGTTATTTGGTGCTTCTAGTAGTGACACATGCATTTGAATTAAATTCGTTTCCAATATTTTCCCCGTGATATCTTTCTCATTTACATGCATCGCATCCGTTCTCTTATTTTCCACGATATCCTTACACTACGTCACCAATTCAATTAACAATTCTTTCTCCACATAAGATAAGAAATTTGTCTCACGGCTTTATTATCTTCGCCAATTTTTCAGCTTGTGCAGACGAAAATGAAAACAAAAGCGCATCGTAGTACGTTCAAAAAATAATACGACTCATCCTTAGCCTTCTATAGCTGTACTATTTACAAGTTTCTTGGCGTTAACACAGGTTTGTTAACATTTTCAGAAAACAGGTTGGTGAAATACCAAAATTTAAAATTAGTGTTAGCACTGTGACAATTGTTACGTTGTTAACGTCGATTTTAACATCTGTTGGTGAAATCGGGCATCAGAGCACGAGATCGAGACTTCATACGAAGTTGAGATTGATGATATATAGAAGAGCATTTTAGCAAAACATATTTGAGTATGTGGTGTGTATGAGAGAGTGAAGGAGAGGGAGAGACAGAGGCAGAAATCATCTATTAAATGTTTATTCTAATTATCATGAAGAAGATACAGAATAAAGGTTGCGAAGACTATTTGAACAAGGGTACGGAAAGGCATGCGATTGGAACACAATATATTTTTTCATTTATTTTCTTAAATGTATAACAATTTCTGCAAGAATGGCACTTCCTTTTTAGTTCCAAAGCTTCCTCGCATCGACGCGTGTAATCCACTGAAAGCAATGCTGTTATCTCATAACACGAGTGCAGACAAAGGCGAATTCCCCTAGCTACAGTACTGAAGAACATGCACGCAGTTCAGTTCAATATTCTGACAGCTTCCATTGGGAATTGCTGGGCACACGCAACATCGCTGCATTTGAAGCTTGCGTGCATCCATTGTGATGCTCACACAAAGGCAGAACCGAGATAAACTGCGTCGTGCTTTTCGGGTATGAATTTCACGACAGATGAAAGGGTGCTATGGATATGTTTCAAATCAGGCCAAAGAACTTCGCGATTTACTATCTCATTGAAGAAGAGTTTAGTTCCGCTGGTTCATATCAAATTTCTAAACTAACAGACATGCATTTTTCTGAATTAGGGACCACAAAGCATCTGCATAATCATTTTCATGTTTAAAAAAGTCCCCTGGTCAAATGAGCTGTCCACTTGCAAAACTTCTTAGTCCTCTTTAAAAACAAAAATTACGCTTCCGTCTTTGAAAGACACCATACCAAGTCTTCAAAACACATCATCTTCTAAATACCCAGTCTTTTGGATTCACAAAAATCTCTACTCATACTTACAAGACGGCGTATCCAATCCTTGGTAATCGAGATAAACTTCCAGAAGTAGTATAAACACAATAGTATTTTAAAGAGTACGTCGCTATGTGACAACAGATATTCCATACTCTTTGCAACAATATGAGAAGAGCTACTATAGGTAAGCACAGAGAAAGTAAGAAAGAAAAGAAAAATTTTGACATACCAGTTAAGTCAAAAAATTTAAACCGACTCGAAGGAATATTTCATAAATGATTAACATCACAAATAAATGTTATTCCAAATAAATCGTCTGCTTTAATGAGATCTGTATATTTGTCTACAATTTTGTCTTGGACATAAAAAAGAAAAGTTGTTTTGATTGAAGAGGACATCATAGTTTATTCCCATAAAATTTAAAATACCCTTTGTTTGTCATGCAAATGCCTTAAGCATAATATTTTAAATAAGCACATTAAAGAACATTTTTGAGAAAATGAAAAATAAATTTTGACATATAAAAGGCAGTTTGATGTAGGGAAATCCCCCCCGCCCCAAAAAAAAAGCTTGATGCTGCAACCAAAGAGACACACGGAGGCACAAAAATGGTGCACGACTCTTTCTAAAACACTCTCATTCAGGGAGACTTAAAACATATGTTTCATTTATATTTGTATTTCACTAAGGTATTTTTCCCCCTTGCTCACCAATGCTGGTGCAAGGAGTCGCTCGGGTTCTCTCAGAGTGAGGGAACCAAAGCATTTGACCTGAAATACCTGGGTTGAGGGGTCGGCCCAAGCCTGGAATGAACACATGGAGCAATTGATGGAATGATTGTGTGGGAAACCGGAGAACCTGGAGGAAACCCACCCCATCGCCATGTTGACCACCATAAATCCACTTTACGGTCACACTTAGGAATATTTGAATACACTTATATAAAGTACATTTTTATTTTTTACAATGAATGTTAACTTCTTATTTTGAACTATAATGTATGCGTAAGCCATTGCTTATTTTTAATCACCATACCTCCTAATAGCCGATCCATTTCAGCCCCTCAAAACCGATCCATCACACCCCTTTAAACAGAGAACTCTCTTGGGTGGAATAAAACATTTATTTACTTAGATTAAGGACAGAGAAAGGCAGAGAAAGTTGAAGAAAACAGGAAAGAAAATTGCAACTGAATTTCGGTCGTTAAAGAAAATATAAAATAGTCGAATCCAAGTAATCACAAAGCAACTATCATAACGTATTTGTCATAATTGAATATCAGCAACGAATACTTTGCTCATATAAAAAATATATTAACATGTTTTATTTGTTTTGTGGGGGAAATTCTGTTAAGCAGATATAGTATAAACATTTGAAAAATGCCCTATTTAGCTACATTATTTTCCTTTAAAAAGTATCCTTTTGCAGGTCAAATATTATGCGATTTCGTGTCCTCAGACATATAGTATACCACAGGAAAGAAAGTCTCCGGGGTATGAGACGCAGGGGATTTGGAAAAGGTAGCTTATGTCACTCCTTGTCAGTTCAGTTACAGACCACTCAAAAACATTCTGACGGCTTCTGCTTTTGTGAATGAATCTTCTCGGTTTTAGTGTACAGAGTGAATAGGGCGTATGTTTTAACGGTTCTGCTCCTTGTGTGGCATGCGTTCTCTGTTACACACATTCGCTGTCCTTGCCCAACTGTGTAAGGGGGCGCATTTCTTTCAGGAACCTTCTTTGCTTTGGTGGACAGTAGACGGATCTTGAACAATTTTACCATGACCCATAATTTCATAGCACAGCATCGTCTTTAAAAATTTTAACTTCCAATTCTTATTCATCCACTCAAATGTATGCTAATCACAGAAAGACTAGTTTGGATTAATCATTTTTTTTTTTTTTTTTTGCGTGATTTACATCCTCCAACGTTAAGTTATATCGGACGATAAATGAAATGGGTGAAATGTGGCTCAAATGACTCCGGGACCCATGGAACTTAGAGTTACCTGACATTCGTCTATCAGGATAAGGGAAAACCCCGAAAAAACCTTATCCAGGTAACTCACCCCGACTGAGATTCGCACTCAGCACCTCTTGAACGTGAGGCAGACATGCTACCTTCTACGCTACCTAGGTGGGCTGGATTATTCATAGATTAACAATTCAATGCCCTGCATATTGCTGCCTGAGTATAATAAACGAGTGAAATACAAAATTATCGAAGTGGTATGAAAAACCAAACACGTTGAATTTCAATTTGTTAGCAACACATTTGCCCACAAACTTCACGTATTTCTCTATGTTTTCTAGAGAACGCTCCCATACAACAGCTGTTTTGGTTCAGGCCCCGAGAATTGAAAAATATTTAAATATGTTTAAATATGTGGTTTAAGAATCAATATACACATGTTGCAATAAGCAATAAAAGAAACTTAAAATTCAGTAGGTCATGAGATGACGTTACGTGTAAATGAAATAATGTTAATTTTTTATGATTGGTAATTTTAAAAATGAGATTACGTAATGTGTGATGAGTGAAGGAAACACCAATAATCTTGATAAAACAGCTAAGAAAGAAAGCGTCTTTCGATTGTGTAACGTTGAAGAGAACAGACGCGCTACGGATTGTGGAATATTATAAATAACTAACACAGACTTCCGAAAATTGGATCGACGAAACATCATTATCTTGTAGAGTTTTGTACGAAATACGGCAAAGTGTAATTTAAATTAAAACATAATTCTGGATTTTTATAAATTACAAAAGAATTCATTTATTTCTGTGTTTATTTAACTAAAAATTCTTGCGCTTGCGACCACACCTGAGAAAAGGTTTCTCATGTAACTACTGAAGCTACGCAGAAGAGTTAGCAACCCGTGGCTTCATCATCTTCTTCTCGGAGAGCTGAATTCAACCCGCTACCTTAGTCACAACGTGGGACGAGTTCAGGTGAGAATCATCCCTTCCCAAATCTTCACCATAAAAATCCCGCTACACCCGTCTATCCTATATCGGTTACTAAGTGTTCAGAGTAAATATTGACAAGTATGCATAATTATAAGAATTCCTAAAAACTTTGTAATTATCTTCTTTCTTTCCTGGAAGTTGTTGAATTAGTTACATTCTAACAACAAGAGCTGCTACGCTGTTAGGTATCCTAAATTATTAAGTGTCTCATAACTAATGTTGATATATGATTTTAGATTAAACAGTCCTTCTGAAGCACTACTGGAAAAAGGATGATAAAGCTGCTACGCGACTCGAAAGAATATGCGAGGTATAAGATGTCGTTAGTGAACGAGGGTACAGTGATGGTTCCAGAGTTTCAGTTATAGAGACGAAAACATTAAAGATTTAAAATGTCTGAAAGGCATATGTTAAGGAATACAGTGGATAAACACAGAGATATGGAAGAAAAGTACTCGGAGGCTATCAGAAGAACTAGGTGCTTCAACAATTAGTATACTAAGACATCTTAAAAATCGTCCAGAAGCTGGAAACTTACACCACATGAATTAAAACCTGATATCAAGAAAACTGAGTGGATATCTGTCATCACCATATCTCTAATCCACGAGATTAAAAAAAACGGACATTTCGAAATAGTAGTTCAATAACAATGATGTTGCAAACATTTTCGTTAAAAATTGGTTAGATCCCAAAATAATTATATGGCAGCTGAACCTTTAATGGCGTGATTCAGGAGGATACCCAGTTCAATGGACATTAATGAATTTCTGCATCAAAATCTACAAACAAGTTTGCGGGATACAAAATCACTTTGAAAGTTGACTCAGGACTGTAATATCCAATGGTCTTTACTTGGAATACTTGACATAAGCTTTTGTTTAAAAACCAGCATTACTTATGAGACATCTGTACTATTTAGTTTCTTAGTTTTGCTAAAAGCACGGTTTTTACTGTTATTACATAATATTCAGGTTTTACTTACTCTCCGAGATACAGTTCTGTATTCTATCTTGTGCGTCGGTACTCACCTGCAAAGAATACAAAGCTATTAGGATGCATACTAAATAAATCAGTTTTGAACCTAGTTTAAAAATTCATATCGAATATCAGTTCAGTTATTTGATCAGTTACCAGTGCACAATGTTCAATAAACTCTACTCACTGAACATTTTATAATGAAAATCCAACACATAATTACCGGATTTCAGATTCCAAAGGCAAACCTTGCCTAATCCTGCTCAGAGAGTTAGTACACAGTATGTTATAGCACAACTGACCATACCAAATGATATCGACTAGCATAAACAATTACCAATGATTATATTTGCCATAAGTTTCACCTTAGATAAGGCTAAGCTAATAATTGCTAAATCTTTAAATCGTCTTCATGAATTTAGATGAGCAAGCAGGATAGAGGCGGGCGGGAACCGCCTTGTAATACACACAAATTTTCCTCCACCAATCACCAACACTTCTGAGTTATTTATGCAAGATATTATACTGTCGCGAACGCATTGCTGTTTCGAGGCGGAGCGGGCGACGAGTTCAAAGAGACGGAGATAAAAGCTCGCCGAAACGGTGGGGGGAAAGAGACGGATTTCTAGAGATCTCGTGTTTCTTCTAGCGCCGTCTTGATTGTTTCAGAACATTCCAGATAGTGAGTAATCACTAAAAAGGGAGCCGCCGCCTGCCAGTCAGTCAGTCGGTAATTGGAGGCGTGTAAGTGAACAGCTGTGTGAGCTGTGTTGTGGTCGTTGACCGACCTTGTGTATGTGACGTAATTCTGCTACTGTAAAAATTTTCAAAGTGTTTCTACGGAAATAAAGAGCAATGTTTAGTATTTGTAACATGGACTTTTAATTTTACGAACCCAAAAAGTCACAATATTTATAGGAGCCTCTTTAAAACATTTGATGAATTCTTTAGAAATTACACTGGGATTTACGGTGAGAGCAGTCAGGAGTAATACCATAATAAATTAAACGTTTCTCGTTTTGGCAATATAAGTTCCAACT
Source organism: Mantis religiosa (assembly GCA_030765055.1). Classification (NCBI taxonomy): domain Eukaryota; kingdom Metazoa; phylum Arthropoda; class Insecta; order Mantodea; family Mantidae; genus Mantis; species Mantis religiosa. Next base: position 51,529,816 of record CM060951.1, on the reverse strand, counting down.
TCAAATATTGGCCATAAAACATTAAAGCTTTGTAATGTTACCTATGAGTCAAGCAGGAAGAAACTTATAAGTAGAAAATTTATTTCACAGCAAGTGCAGGAAAAGATAAACTATGAAGATTGCATTATAAAGGAAAGCTGACCTTAAAACATTGTAAACTGAGAAAGTAAAGTTAAAGAGATGTGAAGTAGAATTTCCTCATCTACTTGAGGTAGAGAACAACCCAACCATTCAACTTAAACAGAAGCTATAATTAAACCATTTCGTTTTTAAACATATTAAAATTAAGTATAGTTACAGACAAACAGGGCATTTATTTATAATCCATATAAAACTGTATAACCATTTGCATATGTAGGTATTACGGTATACGTCTTATTAATATTGTCCTTATAACTTGAAATGTACAATTCGTATTCATAATATTAAGCAGTTGAATCAATTGCAACATGTTCGTGCAGTAACTAATTTCGCTGATTCTTTGCATTTCACGTCATTTCTAATTTTTTTCTTTTTTCATTTCCATTCGTATATTTCCCGTCTTCATAACCCTCTCCAGTTCCATTGTACCAAAATCAACCTTTACTTCTACAGCATCATCTCTCAGCCATTTTCCGATATTATGCAATACAACCAACTTACAGGCACCTTCTCCGTAGAAATTCTGATATTGTTCATCAATAAGTATGAAATCGTCTCTTTAATTGTCCAATAAATCTCTTTATACTTCGAACATGTTAACGATTATATTATTCTTCTACAACATTCACAGGTGTTCTGCAAAGTGCTAGTAACAAAGGAGTTGCATACCCATAGTCGTCCAACAGCATCGCTGTTCTGTCTGTTCTATCTTTCAAAAATATTAGCATTTCTGAAAGTGCAGCTGCTATGATCACTGTGAGTCAACACTTTTAAACATTTCTTCCGAACTTCAATTTTGACAGAATAGAAAACCTTTAAATGCATATATTCGTCGGAATGTACTCCTGGCTTCAGAATTGGCGTATGTTAGTAATCTGTTGGTCGTATTACACGTGAAAAAAACTTAGTCTAATTTGCAGGATTAATTACTTGCAGCTATGATAAAAGTAATTCTATCCACAAATTAGTGTATTATTTTAATCACTAATTATCTTCTTCCATAAAGTTTTCACTCACATTATAAACAGTTCTACTTATAGTTGATTGATGAACCCCAACATCATCTCCACCAATCTTAAATTCCAGAAATTCCGAAGAAACAGACATGTTTGTTTTCTTTGTCACGATATCAGCGGACCTCCTCGTGCTTCTGCGTTATTTCCCTATAAATGGTGTGAAATGAACTCGAAATTTTTCTCTTGAATTTATAAAAAGCTTTATATAAACTTTGTACAATATCGTTTTGCTTGTTATACTTCAACCTTATATTTGAGGGATATTCATGAATTGGGCGATTTTGTGAAATAAACTGCTCTTAGAAGACTTTTCTAATACATATTGAAAAAAGAAGCTTTCGTTTGTTTATGCATAAAATTTTCACTTAAATTGAAGTACTTTCTGGAAAATTCAAACTAAAGCTATTATGCATCTGTTAATAAAGTTACATCATTACCTTCAATTAAAACATTAAAGAAAACCCTAACTTTAAAACAACAAATCAATTTTCAGTTTTCGACCCCTTTGTACCAAAAGCCCTACGGCAAGATTACACTTGAAAGTTAGCGATTAATTAGCTTGAAATTTAACTTGCTTTAGTTTCATACAGTCTGATAAAGAGCGACACGCAAAACAATGAAATTTCTTTATTAGGAGGGAAGATCTAATATGCTTTCAGGTAGTGACAAGCAGTTGTCACTATGGTATCAAGTGAATATTCCGATTGTGCTCTGTTCATAATGGAACACTGGGGAAGTTCAGAAGAAATGAAAGAAAGTCTTCCACCTTTTATGACGAATAGTAACAGGAGTAGAGAGTTGGCTGCCGTTAGTTTCTGTAGGTTTCGATGCCTCCAACAACGATTTCGGCATATAGTTTATAGAGACCATGAGCACGGAGTGGGGAAGCAATCAATGATCGAGCATCAGACTGGTAATATATTTTTATTATCAATACTGTCTGCGATTATTCCTGCTGAATTCATGTACAGTGGTTTCAATAATGTTTAAAGCCCGCCTCGGGCTCACTCTGCCTCACGTTCAAGAGGTCCCGAGTTCGAATCTCGGTCAGGGTGAGTTACCTGGATACGGTTTTTTCCGGAGTTTTCCCTTATCCTAAAAGACGAATGTCGGGTAACTAAGCTCTATGGACCCTGGCTCATTTGAGCATCATTTCATCCATTCCATTCATCGTCCGATATGACGTTGGAGGACGTAAATTAAAATAAATAAATAAATTAATTACTTAATTAATTACTTAATTAATTACTTAATTAATTACTTAATTAATTACTTAATTAATTACTTAATTAATTAATTACTTAATTAATTAATTACTTAATTAATTAATTACTTAATTAATTACTTAATTAATTAATTACTTAATTAATTACTTAATTAATTACTTAATTAATTACTTAATTAATAATAATAATAATAATAATAATAATAATAATAATAATAATAATAATAATAATAATAATAATAATAATAATAATAATAATAATAATAATAATAATAATAATAATAATAATAATAATAATAATAATAATAATAATAATAATAATAATAATAATAATAATAATAATAATAATAATAATAATAATAATAATAATAATAATAATAATAATAATAATAATAATAATAATAATAATAATAATAATAATAATAATAATAATAATAATAATAATAATAATAATAATAATAATAATAATGTTTAAAACAGAAATAGCGTGAACATTGAAATCGATGACCCAAAAGACAATGTATTGCCCAATCTGGCACCCTGTCTGGAGATAGTAGAAGCTCGAAGAACCATGACGTCTCCAAGTGTGGAGAACGTTATCACCCATCTTCTCCTACGTTGCTTTATAAAACTAGGAATATCAACTCAGTCCTCTCAGGCATATATTCTGGTGGCGTAATTTCACAAAGTCAAGTTAATACTAATAATACTAATAATACTAATAATAATACTAATAATAATACTAATAATAATACTAATAATAATACTAATAATAATACTAATAATAATACTAATAATAATACTAATAATACTAATAATACTAATAATACTAATAATAATACTAATAATAATACTAATAATAATACTAATAATAATACTAATAATAATAATAATAATAATAATAATAATAATAATAATAATAATAATAATAATAATAATAATAATAATAATAATAATAATAATAATAATAATAATAATAATAATAATAATAATAATAATAATAATAATAATAATAATAATAATAATAATAATAATAGCTTGTAAAATATTTCTGTAATCTTTAGGACGATTTGAAGCCATTTCTTACAATTTTATTATGGAAGACTAATTAAAATAACCAGAACAAATAATTCCATCGTTACTACATTTTTGGTTGATTGTAGTGGAACTTTTTCTTAAAGAATTTAAAAAACATGCACATTGATGCTGGAGCAGCCCCAACTCGTAAGATTTGTCGTCTAAACAGACTGTGCATAAAAGTTTTCTGCAAGAAGTGGAAGCAATTTAACAGGCTGATAAACATGTTTTGAGCGTTTTGCACAAGCAAAGGAGATTCAACCTTCTCGCTTTTCATCTTTTTGCTGGCGTGCTCAGCGCTTCTAGCAAAAAATTAATTAGAATCTATTTATTTCCATCTACAAAGCAAATAGTTAACACAAGTTAACATGGGGTATCGTCAGTGTGGGAAGTTTTTATGGCTTGTTTTCAACACAGTTGCTGAACAAATTAATACATCGACGCCATGAGTACTATATTTTTCTTTGTTATGTATTTTCTTCTCGTTATCAAAAGGTTCGCTTTGCGTTTGCTACTCATGTTTTGAGTCTTTACTAACTAGCTTTCTGCATTATGTTACGTTTTTGCTGAGACGCTGGCTCTATTTTTTTGGGTGAAATTGTATATTCCTTGGCATATTCACGCTTCTTCCTTAGCTTTACTTAGGCGTTCATAACAGCAAAGGAGCAGAGAACGTCTTCTTCTCCTGGTTCAAGACAGCCCTATTCATTTATGCTCCTCTTTCCCTTTTGCCATTAAGAGTCGAGTGAAGTTCAGGTGATCAAGCCCTGTCCCCAGAACGAGAGCGAGGGAAGTAGATGAACGGAAATAGGGCGAAGTGGATGAAAGGAAAGATGAAAATGAAGCAATTGGTGGAAATTATGGCGGGGTAAACAGGAGGTCAGCGCCTTGTTGTCCACCATCAATCTCACTTTCCGGGTGCCTGGGATTTAACTAATTATGCTCATTCAAACTGTATTACCAACCCCAAAATATTTGCCGACTTTCAAGTGAATTTTGGTGAAACCTGTGACAAAAATTGTTACACTCACCCGACTATCTCTGCCCAGGCTTCTGTAGACGACTATAAAATATTTTTCTATCTGCTTAAGTTTGTAGAAATGCATTTAATACAGGTTTCATTGTAGGTAGAAGATTAAAAAATACTGAAACGGTAGTAAAATTATTTAAAAGAGGGAGAAATTTAAATACCATGTTCCTTATCTGCTCAATAGGAAAAAAACTGGCAAGTTCCACTTTTTTATGTAACCCCTACAAATTATTTTTAAAATAAATAATTGTCTTTGTACTACACGTCACTCGAGGCTTTCATTTTTTACTCGCAAAAAAATACAAGAAACCGATATTCTTTGTTACACAAACAACAGTAATTTACAAAGAGTAAATAAATAAGCGGTAATATGGCCATACTGTAATTTAATCAGTATCACTGGTCATTTTAGATAAAAGACACTGTTCTACATACAGAGTAGGTTGGAATGTGGAGATTTCCTTGAAAACTTTTGTGTCGAAACTGAGGAAGTTGCCAAGCTTAGCTGAATGCTAAGTTTCTATTTAATTTTTGACTTCTGCTACTGACAGATAAAGATGTTATCACCGTTAGCCAATGCCGTACTGGCCCTATAGAAACTTTTAGCCTTAACTTCCAAATTTGAAACAACATACCGTAATAGTTTATTGATGGAAATTAATCATTTCTTCAAACTAGCCGTATATAGGCTAAGGTTTTTAATAGAGTCAACATGAAAAATTCAATGTCATGGCTGGGATTTTGCTACCATGGCCAACGTGCCTTCTGACACTAAATTCTCCATTTGACTCATATTTCCCCGGTAGATCACTAGGGGCTCTGGCATCCGAGATACACCGTTTGTGGCGATTTACTATCGTAAGTACTTAGTCCCAGGCTTCATCATTTAACTCTTATTATTTTAGTTAATTGATGGAAATTAATCATTTCTTTATACTAGCCGTATACAGGCTAAGGTTTTTGATAGTCAACATACCATAAGTTCATCTCAAATTGTGTCTTTAACACACATCCATTTGCTCTGAAAATATTTTTAAGTTTTTCAGTGTTTCATTAACACCCTGTACACATAAAGTTAAGCTTTCCCGCGACGTTCCTTGTTATTTATTTGGATTTTCGAATAATGTTATTTCTCTCAAATAGAAATTTATTATTCCTCTTTTTTCGTCCTGGCCATGCAAACAGAACACAATTTCAAACCAGCGACTAGCTCTTAAAGGGTCTGACTATCACGTAACCTTACTGTATTCCTGCATTCACATGTTGCTTAAAAGGAAATATGGAATATGAATTTCTGCAAAGGTTTATATATGAATTGACGTTAGATAGAATAAGCGACTATTCTGCACCGTGACCTATTGGGCTAAGACATCATGCTTTGGTTCCCTGTCACGAAAAAGAGGCTGAAAAGCTAAAATTCTTATTATTAAACCTAACTGACTCAAAAGTTGATAAAGCAATAATCTTCTTCGGATAGATCCCACCCCTGGGATCATTGGTGCTCCGGGTATAGGACCGGTGCCCACTCGGCATCGTGAGGAAATTGAGGAACTTACGATAGATAAGCGGCCCTAGTCAACCACCGGCTGGGGGTGCCGAGATGCTGACCACATCTCCTCCCCGTATCGGTTGGATAATCTCCCACCTCTACCCTGCATATATGGGCGTGAGGCCGGCAGTCGAGTTGGCAGGCATTGGCCTTTTATGGGCTGTCACATCATGGGAAAGAAAAAAGAAAAAGTGATTACAAGAATAATTTGTATAATAGTGAGAAGATTAAGTCAGTTTTGTGCATCGTATTATTATATATGTAATTGATTGCGAACAGGAACAAAATTTTGCGGCTAACCAGCATACAGTCGTAAATTTAGTTGGGTTCTAATTGGAGCTTAATTGGAGCTATGAGTACCCTTGTCCTCAGGTGAATGGTTGTAGAAAATGGATTTTTTATGCTTGTTGTTGGCTACTCAGTCGTATTAATAATACTTGGTTTGTTGTAGAATTATTTGGTTTAATTCTTGAATCTATGTTTGTTTATCGACTTGGATCGGTGACCACCTTTCAGACTTCGAAATCTTTGCTTCTCTTCTTAATGCACATGAACACGTTCTTCCTTCGTAGTATCAACTTGTAAGTAAGGTTTTTCTTACTTCACCATTCAGTTCAAACCTTATTCTAATCCCCTCTCTAACTTTATCACATGACCAAACTAGCTCTCCCTTCTCAAATGTTATATTATTATTGGTTTCTCATTTTATTCCGAATGTTCGCATTGGTTTGCAAAACTCATCCTACTCATTGACGTTCAGCCCACCCTGAGTTGGGGAACGCCTACCCTGAGTTGTTTGTAACGGTATACATCGTTACCAAATCAGCGAAGTAAATTTCTTTAACGTTCATGCTCAACTGCATTTTGAAGTCCTTTGTCCCAACACATTCCTAGCTGAAACAATACAATAGTCTTCACGCATTGAACTTGACTAGCATGAAGAAAGTAACGGCCCTTCTTTCCTGTCTCTGCAACGTGTACAGATTTTTACAAGAATATTTTCTCTTTCTTGCCCGGATGCTAGTATATGTGTTATATTAAATTATATTCTTCCCTTCATATTCTTTAAGTCAACTGCTATTTTAATCATTCTAATTTCATATTATTATAACAAAATTGCTATATTAGTTCAGCAACACATTACTATTAATTTATATTTTTTAATCATTTTACTTCGATTAATTCACCGCCTCCTAATCACTGCCTGATACTGCGGTTACAATTTCTAAGAGGGATAAGAGTTAGGGAAAAGGGCATTTGTGAATTGTGTGGGGGAATAGAAAGCATAGAACACTATGTAACAGAATGCGAGGAGGTTGCAATATGGAGAAAAAAGGTTTGGGAAGAAAAATGGGAGAAAGTAGAGAAGAGGATAGTAGCTATAAGAATGTTAACGGGCAGGGAGGAAAAGAAGGTAAGAAGTTATGGTGAGTTCTTGCAGAAAGTAAAAGAAAAATGGGCCAGAAATGTAAAAAAATGTAAGAAAGGAAGAGGAGGGGGAAGAAAGGGACTAATTAAGTAACAAGGAGGTATGGAGGTTAAGAGCTACCTGGCAGAGCAGAAGACCAGGGTGTCATGCAAGTCAAGGTAGCAACAAGGTAACGACAAATAAATGTAGCCAAAAGTTATAAATTGTAAAATTTTGGAATATGCACAATAAATCTAATTTTGAATCTAATCTTATATACAGTTACTGTTTGATTATATACAGGAATCAGTGCTGCGTTTATTTTTATTTCCGTTCTTGCAGATTTGGGTGAGTTGTTTCTTGTGGATATGCAAAATGATGCAGTAGCAAGTGAAAGCACTACAATTTTAAGAAGTGTTAGAAATTTGTTGCCAAATAATGTATTATTCAGTGGTTACACACAAATGACTGTTTACGTCAGGATGTTCACGCTAAGGTAAAAGGCGTATACAACATACAAAGCTGTGCTGGCCATAACATGTTTCTTAGAAGGTGCTCTTAAATCGGAGCGTGACGAAGGAGAAAAAGGTATAAGGGAAGGAGCAATCGTCTCTCCTGACAGCAAGCATACGTCTGGAAAATTCAGTCAAGCAGTATAACAACCCCCATTATATTTCTGCCTTTATGTGATAATACTGTCATGGTCCATGCTCTCGGGCAGGTTATGCCTTTTAAAGAAACGAGGGCACAGCCCTGCAGCGCATTGTGTCACCCACGCACACGCGCGGGGACCTTCCCAAATCAAGACAAGGAAATGCACGTATTGTGAGACCGTCGAAGTCATAAATGTCTCTTTCAGAGTTTTATTTACCACAGCAGATATAGTCTCAGAGATTTAGATTTATCTTGATAGCGTAAATCTAATGCCACATGGGTAACCGCTGTCACAAACTACAATGATATGCGAGACAACAATAAAACAGCCAGAGATACTTAAACGGAAAGTTCTTAAAGGAGGCAAGTTCATGGTTATTTACAGTTTTACGCGATTAGAATAGAACATTATAATTTGAGAGTGATTATAGTTACTGTATGTTTGAAGTTTAAATAGATAAGTGTTATATTACATTCACATGACTTTCTTTACTACACTTCTACGAAGTATTCCTTTAAAAATCAATTTCAATATGCATTTAAACACTTCACTTATAAGTACAAAGGAATACAGTAGACCGATTTTTTTAAAGTTGTCTTCTGAAATTCCATACTATAGCCTCGAGGGCGAGGATATAAGTACAAAGGAATACAGTAGACCGATTTTTTTAAAGTTGTCCTCTGAAATTCCATACTATAGCCTCGAGGGCGAGGACAAACAGCGATTTAGAACTACTATCTGTTTCAAATGGGAAGGTGTTTGTCCTTGAGCGCTAATAGGCGAGCAACCAATCATAGTCCTGCAGTGTTGTATTGCAAAGTTGTGTGTGACGAGCGCCAACCTAATCAATCTGTATGAAATACTATTCACGCTAAGATGAAAATTCAGATTTTCCCCAAGCCGATCCATGTGGAAGGTAGAGAGTAACATAACCATAAAAACACCAAAATTTTAGCTCAAATGGTTTTTCTAATACAAATAAATAAACCACTATTACCTGTATTATATCAATAAATTGTGACGTAAGCACTGTATGAATATCATTATTGGTTGGCATGTATGTGTGTACCTATATTTGTAACTACTCAGAACTGAAACGTAAATGTTTGACATGAGGTGATAAAAGAACTACTTTGAATAAGCCAATTCGAGCGAGAGGAAACAATAAACTTCCTGCTGCCCTGGCAGAACGTGTCTGGTCCAATTATATCTTTGTTTATGAATGGTTCGTAATCTCTATTTACTCTAGAGGGTTCAAAGTGGTTGGGGTGTATGTATGTGCACACAATTTTCATTACTCAGAACTGAAATTTAAACTACTGACATAACGTATAAAAGAATTACTGTGAATAAGTCAAAGTGTTAAATTCGAGAAAGCAAACACGTCATTTCCTGTTAGCCTGTGGAATGCTGTATGCTTATATTTATGAATGAATGCTGGATAACAAGTGTTTATTTACTCTGGAGAGTTCAGATCAATATCATTCAGTTCTTTACACAACAGTAGAGTAAGAGTTAAATACTGCAATGAGTAGATAGAATATGTATGTTTAAAATCCCTCAAAGAAGCCGCCTCTAATTAGATAACAATAGCCCTAATTGGATTACAATGTAATCTTATTATCACCTCTCTTTGTCCTTACAATGCCGCCCGCTCCATGTTATGAATGACGTCACAGACACACCCCTAAATGGCATACGTCATGAATGACGTCATAAAACACGCCCACCTGGCACACGACCAACAGTGACGTCACAGAATAGACCTAATATTTTAAAATCCCTCAAAGAAATTGCCGACACAGATAAGCAATTATCACCTCCCCTTTGAGTTTACAAAATCCCGAAATTAATGACGTCACAGAATCGACCTAATATTTTAAAATCCCTCAAAGAGATTGCCGACACAGATAAGCAACTATCACCTCCCCTTTGAGTTTACAAAATCCCGAAATTAATGACGTCACAGAATCGACCTAATATTTTAAAATCCCTCAAAGAGATGCCGACATGTCATAAGCAATTATCACCTCCCCTTTGAGTTTACAAAATCCCGAAATTAATGACGTCACAGAATCGACCTAATATTTTAAAATCTCTCAAAAGAGCCGCCACTTATTAGGTAACAAATAATTAAATAAAGAAATAATTAAATTAATCAATAAACAAATGAATATATAATTATTATATAATAAAGAAATGATCAATTACTTAATTAAATAATCGGTGCGGCGGGAGGCGTATAACGTGATTTCTCACATGCGACCAACTTTTGCCGGGTTACATCAAAGCACCTTTGGTTGCGTGACGTAGCTTGATAAATTAAAATAAGGAAATATATAGTGTATCAGATATCGATAAATGTATTCACTGAATGTAAAAGGGTGATGTACAATAGGGAAACTGCAGATAATTTGTGACGTGTTAAACAGGTTTTATCTTGTCTAAACAAGTTTCGTCATGCAGACTCCCCCTCCCCCACCACTCGACTCTGACGTCATGTAAACAGGTTTCATCTTGTCTAAACAAGTTTCGTCATGCAGACTCCCCCGCCCCCACCACTCGACTCTGACGTCATGTAAACAGGTTTAGTCTTGTCTAAACCAGTTTCGACATGCAGACTCCCCCACCACTCGACTCTGACGTCATGTAAACAAGTTCAATCTTGTTTAAAGAAGTTGCTTATTGCAGCGTCCCCCTCCACTCGAATCTGACGTCACTAACCGGTTTAAGCATTCCAGCAGTCAGCTATATAGCCAGCGTTTTGTGATCATTTAGTATTCGGGAGTTGCATAGCGAAGTGGAAAATGGCTGATAGTTCAGATCTTTGGAGCGAGTGTGCGTTGGAAGCGAGTCATTACAAGTACTTCCACACCGAAACTTGTAATGGTGTAATGCATAGAATTTTATGCGAGGAACCATCACATCATGATCAGATGACGAGTCTTGCCGTGTGTACAGAGAACTGTAAGGTGTACCAAAGAGAAAACCGGTAAGTAGTATTACTTCTTTAAAACATTTTTAACATTCATCCTTAATATAAACATCTAATTTGTAATATTTTTATACTTTTAGAGAAAAACCCATGCACGTTGATGGTGCCGATGGTGTTGATGTGTTTGTTGCAAAGCATATTTTGGAATGCGATACGGAAACATGCGACGGGTACACACATTCAGTATTATGTACCAATCCAGCAGAGCACGATCGCATGGCATCATTCTTCCTGTGCAATGACTATTGTGAAGTCTACCAACGAAGGAAGAGAAAACTTGAGTAAGTAAAAGAATAAGAGAATTATGTTTTCTATGAATCTATTTCACCTCCTTATTCGAGAGAGGGTAATCTAAATATACTTTATTTCTTGTAGGTTCCGAATGATTGAGCATAACTTTCCAGTGTGTGAAGAAGACCTGTTCCCTCATGGACGTGACATTGATATAGTGGAATATCCAATCGCTGATCGGGATACTCTACCTGTGGATCAAGGTCTGGCTTCACTACCTAATGATATAGCTCCCGAGGAGAATGCCACGAAGGTTGAGAACTGGCTAAACCAAAAGACACCAGATTGTTCACCGCAGACGTTCTCAGAAACAGGCAAAAGCTTGAGGTACGTATTACATTTCTTGATAATACATATATGTTTGTTTTTTCTTTAACTAATGAAAAAAAACATATTTTAGCACGACTCTAACGAATCCTTTTAATATATTTGTTATAGAACTACAAAAAGGGTGCAACGGAAGAGAAGGAGCGAGACTATCCCAAAAAAGCAGAAGCGTAATAGTAAGAGGAGACTTCCAGGTGATGACCATTTACTGTTCTTAATCATTGAAGAATCACAGGACCAGCCACCGGAAAATGGAGAATCGTCTCATCATGCTTGATGACGTCACCATATCACCCGCGCATACAGTCAACATCGGTTTGTACTACTACATCCCCTCCCTCTTCATAAAGTGTAGAAGTGACAATTCCTTCGTTTATATAAAAAAGGTGGATTGGGATATAATATCTAAAGACATTGAAAGTATTGAAGATTATCTACAAGAGCAAAAATTTACTGATGTAGAATATTGTGATAATGTAATTTATGCATATAATATTATTGTAATTCTTTCATATTCAGCGCATTTTATAAATAATTGTTTAAATGATCATGTAATATCTTTAAATCTTGATTATATAAGAAATTTAAAACGTCTATTGCCCTATATTGAAAGACATTTGAATAATTTAAATGACTTCTTTAAAGTATCTAGCTATTCAGGAAGTAGGAAAGGGAGAAGGAAAATGATGTTATTGTATAATGAAATCAATAAAAGAGAGTTATAGAATATCAACTTGCTTTATTTTTCTTAAAAATACCTATTACATCCATCCATAAATGTAAACATTATTCCTACTTTTAAATACAATATTAATACCACTTGTATACAAAATAACTATATTATAGTCTGCATTACATGAGAAAGCGGTTTGTAGGTAAACACTTTATCATGCAGGATCAGGCAGTACTATGATGTTTGCTTCGGAATAGGTGTAGATGCTTGAATCTCGAGTCTGATGTTGACGGCTCCATTAATAGCCTCCTCGGGTTGATGAGAACAGTCTATCACAAATAACGGTGCACTTGCAAGAAAATCCTTTCTCTTCAAGAGCGGATAATTTTCTCTATCGTAATAGGAACTTTGAAATTTACAGTACATTTCATATAATGATGCAAACTTTCCACTTGCAAAATCCAAATTCAAATCATGGTAGGGATAGCAGTCACTATTGAGAAATAATCTGAGATTACTGATGTTGCAGTGATCAAACTCGGAGCTATTCTTTGCTAAATTGCCCATTCTTGCGGTCTGTGCTCCAACTATAACGAAACGTGGCTTTTCAAGTTTTGATGTTGTTGCTACATTCCAGGTGAATGATTTAGCCTCTGGCACTGCAGGCTGGGTGTAAAGATCCATGGAACGAAAGGCGATATGCAGAGGTGTATCGGCCTTGACAATTTTAAGGATGTGAACCCTTTCAGCATCAGAAAGTCGTATCACAGGCATCCTCCACTCAATTCTAGTCAGCTTAACATTACGGAGGTCTCCAACTGGTGCCTGAACACAGTTTTTAGAATCCTTGGATCTTATGAGAATTAGTTCAAACTTGCTATTGAGTATCAGCTCCTTGTGGTCATCAGCAAAACCGAGTAGCATCGATAGAGGTACTATGGCATTAAAGTTCCCACTTGCAGGATATACTATGTCAGGTTCATCTCCAGGATAAGTCCAACCGGCATTCAACAGACGATTAGACTCCAGTGGGTTGAGCGCCACATAATTTCGCATGGTTGTGGTAATGCCGGGATTTCTCGTTCTGTCTATAGTTGTACCATTCATGTCCAGGCGAATTTCATCAAACATGAATGCCATGGCGTTGTTGGTGAGTTTCGCTGTAGTAGAGGGCTTTCCATCTGGCTTTGTTAGAGACCCCTCGATGTAAAGATAACTTCTGTTAGGCAGCGTATACAAATCTTCAGCCTGACATGGTATTCTAATTTCATCGTTTATATCCAGGGCGGATGAGTTATACGGTAGAAAGACATGTTCCTCCTCCTTGGTGATTTTGTCATCAAAGGATGGAATTTCTGTCACGTTTAAGATGTCCATTATAGCACTCTGTAGCCTAACTTCTCGAGGAACTTGCGATTTAGACGTGTTAACTCGTCGACTGCTGGAGAGAGAGTACGCTTCAAGCTTGCAATGCGAGCCTTATTACGGTGCTTGGAATGTCTTCTAAAATTTATTGCCATTGCGCCGTATGTGCACTCTTGTAGTTATAACCTCGTTTCTGAAGTTGATCGGAGAGCCGTGTTGGTCCACCACGCGAATCGTGATCTCGTCTATGCACTCTGTATCTATCACTGGTAGATATATCGGATTCGAACGCTCCTGAGAGATGTGAAATCCCGGAGGCACAGAAGGGAAGAACTCGTAGAGCGAGTGTCCACTTTTTCCATCTATGAATGAACCTGTTGCAATACTGCACTCGATGCGTATGATACTCACTTTAAATATATTCACAAGGTCATCGGATTCATGAGCTTCACCTGCAGGTATAATTTTATTGGTTGCGAATCCTAGAAGCGATACCCTTTGCCACACTAGCTCCGGTCTTGTCCTTTAAAGGTCTTGCATAAGCCATTTTCGAGTAGAAGTTTATTGCAACCAGTATGTATTTGAAATTTTTGTTAATTCTCGCATATGGTATCATTTCAACCAAGTCGATTTGTAGCAAGTTATTCAATCCCTTGCTAACGATTTTCCGGCGTAAGAAGTTTCTTCTTGCTGGAGCATGAAGCTCTTTAGCTATATTCTGTTTGGCTGTCATGCTATAACTTTAGATGCTTTTAGCTCCCGTATGATTTCTTCAATTTCTTGTTCGTGACTATTATTACCGGCGTCTCTTGATGCAATGAGAAGTATTAGCCTGTTCACTAAGGTGTTTGGGTTTTTCCAGTAGCTGAAATGTATCTTCTTTTCAGGATGATGCTGCTTCCACGTCATGCCAAGTCCTGAATGTATATTAGCAAGCGGGCGTATTATATTAGTATATTTATACGATCTACGACATTTCAAGCGTCCTTGTCGCTTGTATCCTGTTCTGTGAAGGAGCGTATCTCTCATAATCTGTGCGTAAGTATCCAAGTCGTCACTTGTGTAAGCTGACATCTCGGGGAAATCCTTAAAGATGAGCTCGTTCAAACCTGGTGTAGACTCATATGTAGCATCCCCAATCCGGATTTGATCATTTATGAAATGAATGTCTTTATTGCCCAGCATATATCTGCCATCTTCATATCTTACACCATATGTTGCATCTAGCTGATCTTTATCCTTTGAGCGTACCTTCTGCAGGTAAGTAGTAGAAGCCTCAACTCCATTGCTACTTCTTCCATCTTTAGTCACTGAAGGTTTCGTTTTTCCTTGTTTATCCAGTATTTCTTCAAGAGGCTTAGTTACAGGCTTCAACGCTTCGGACATAACATGTTGGGTTTCGAACTCGATTCCTTTCAGAGCTCTTAGTTTTTCTTTTACAGCTTTCATGTGTCTGGCTACAGATTCTTTCAACCTTATACTTTCGCTATCCATTTTGCAAATGATTTAGGATAACAGATAACATCCAATTTATAGCTTGCGTTTGAAAACATCTACAGTCTTACTTAACATCTCTATTTTAGCTTTTAATTGAGCGATTTCACTCTCATATTCCTGCGAACGCTTCTGGAATTCCTTAACAAAGATCGTCGTATTGGCATTTAGTCCTCTGCTTGATTTTTCTAGAGCTGAAATTTGATTACCCTGTGTATTGTATCTTTCCAATAACGTGTTTACAATCGCATCTAATGAAACTCCCTTCTCATTCTCTAAATTAGATTTAAAGGAATTCGCGATAGTTAACTGTAGGTGATTGATCGCAGACCATATAGTTGAAACTTGATTTTTTATCATTATTTCCAAGCTATCCATTTTCTCACTCAAATCACTGATCATCTCCTTAACCATTAGCTCAACTTCGTTGAAACTTCGTTGTGTGAAATTCTGCATCCTATTCTCAATTGCGTCCACGTAGACTTTATTTGAAGCATCATTAGCTTCTTCAGGATCCTGAATGTTGCACAATCTCTTGTTCTTAAATTGGTAGTTCCCATTGCCATCTCTATTTATTATGTAACGATCTATTATTTTTCTACCTGGAGTGCCCCTTTGAGAGCCAAACCTGTCGATACTCATGTTGAACTATGAATGAAAATTTTAATTTTTATCTGCTTTAATATATATGTCAAATCCATTTCTATAACGCCCCTCATTCATGGGAAACTCTGGAACTATCACAACGAAAGGTCTTCCTTCCGATTGACTCTCCCAAACGGATTTTCACAAATCTTTAAATTCATTGTAGGCCATATCTGTGTTTACATAATCATCATAAATATGCTTCAAGTTTAAGTTGTCCTGTCTGAAGAGCAAAATCATATTTGTGTTGTCACGAATTAAATGTTTTGGCACTTTAGCATAGGATTGCGCTAGATATACAGAGTCAACGTTACGATGTCTGCCCATGCTGTAAAAAGCTGCAATCTTCATGTGCTTTTCAGTAATGACATCATCAAATATAAAGACAGAATTTTCTTTCACCTCCGAAGGTTGGATAACAGCTTCTCCATCACTGAATGTATTCACTTCTATTCCATCAATGCCTTCAAGCACTTTCAGTAGGTACTGATACTTCGGCTGGTAGAGAGACTTTGAATAAATATATAAATTTTCAAAGCCAAGACCATTCTCGTGTAGCAACATATTGAGTAATACATTCGTTTTCCCTGCGTTTGAGCTTCCTAAGATAAGAGCTCTAACATTAGAAGGAAACAGCTTTCCATGTCGATTATATCTAAAGTCGCTTTCGAAGTCTAATACCTGGATGGGAAGAGAACACTCTTGCTTGACAAGCTCCATCTTAGGAACTAACTTACAAAAGGCTTACATTGCGATTATATACCTATCTGTAACGAAACCATGTAAATCTGAAATATAGTTAATTGATAAGCATATCGAATAAAGAGGGTGATAACCTATAAAAGGAGATCAGTATATCATGGGAGCTCGAAGAGGAAGGTCGCCATCATATAAGTGCGGTTCTGGATTAATTAATTCAATAATTAATTCGCTACCATTCGAAGTTCACTTACCAGGATATAGATACTGCGGACCCGGAACGAAACTACAAAAGCGCTTGCAGAGAGGAGATCCTGGAATCAACCAATTAGACGAAGCGTGCAAGGAACACGACATTAGATACTCTGAACACAACGATATAGCTTCGAGGCACTTGGCTGACAAAGTTCTTATTGAGAAGGCTTGGAAACGTGTTCATTCGTCCGACTCCACTTTTGGTGAGAGGTTAGCCGCCAGGATAGTAGCTGCAATCATGAAAGGGAAGGTAGCATTGGGTGCTGGAAAACGGAAGAAGAGAGGAGGGTCTTACCTCTAATACCCATCATTGCCGCCTTAGGCGCTGCAGCTGGAGGCGCCGCTCAAATAGCTACTGCGGTCAATAAAAAGAAGTTCGCTGATAGGCAGCTTGCAGAAATGGCAAGACATAACAAGGTCATGGAAACTAAAGGAAAAGGTCTTAAAAAGAGGAAAGGGAAAAAGCTGATTAAGAAGAGGAAAGGAAGATCCTTGCAAAAGAACCCGCCATCTTTGGCGGGCGTTTCTGAAATTGTGAAAAATTTAATGAAAAAGAATCGATCCAAATGCAAGAAAATATCAAAAACTGTGGAAAAGGGATTTACTTACACCGGAAGAAGCCCTAAGTAACATCGATATTCAATTATATGCCAAACAACTAGATATTCCTTATTTTAGGGGAGTATACATGATTGACAAACTACCTTCGAAGCCTCATTTCAAGGAGAGGATTGTTGTTAATCTTGACAGGTCTGAAAATGAAGGAACACACTGGGTTGCTGTAAGGAAGGAAGGTGATACAGCATACTACTTTGACAGCTTTGGTAACTTGAAACCTCCTCCTGAGATTGAGAAGTATCTACGGAATGTTAAAATCATGTATAATGCACAGAGATATCAGAATTTTGATTCAGTCATCTGCGGACACTTGTGCTTGCAGTTTCTATTGATCTAGTACCTCCTGCACAACTCTGAAGATGAGCTACACGGTTACAGTGAGCGGATCAGATTCATTTATTTCATCTTTTATAAACCCTCCGCTTCAGCTCGATCCCAATGCCCATTATGAGGTTCGATACCAAACATAGACTACAGCAATCATCATTTTCATTACATACGCGATGGTAATCCTGAAACCATTGTGATCCCACATGGAACCTATGAGATTGGTGATATTCATTCGTTTCTAAAGGATAAGCTAGGACTGAATGATGATGTCTTCTACATAAAACCTAATAATAATATAATGAAGGCAGTTATTAAATGTCCTTATACCATTGATTTTACAAAGAAAAACTCCATAGGATCGCTTCTAGGATTCGCAAACAATAAAATTATACCTGCAGGTGAAGCTCACGAATCCGATGACCTTGTGAATATATTTAAAGTGAGTATCATACGCATCGAGTGCAGTATTGCAACAGGTTCATTCATAGATGGAAAAAGTGGACACTCGCACTACGAGTTCTTCCCTTCTGTGCCTCCGGGATTTCACATCTCTCAGGAGCGTTCGAATCCAATATATCTACCAGTGATAGATACAGAGTGCATAGACGAGATCACGATTCGCGTGGTGGACCAACACGGCTCTCCGATCAACTTCAGAAACGAGGTTATAACTACAAGAGTGCACATACGGCGCAATGGCAATAAATTTTAGAAGACATTCCAAGCACCGTAATAAGGCTCGCATTGCAAGCTTGAAGCGTACTCTCTCTCCAGCAGTCGACGAGTTAACACGTCTAAATCGCAAGTTCCTCGAGAAGTTAGGCTACAGAGTGCTATAATGGACATCTTAAACGTGACAGAAATTCCATCCTTCGATGACAAAATCACCAAGGAGGAGGAGCATGTCTTTCTACCGTATAACTCATCCGCCCTGGATATAAACGATGAAATTAGAATACCATGTCAGGCTGAAGATTTGTATACGCTGCCTAACAGAAGTTATCTTTACATCGAGGGGTCTCTAACAAAGCCAGATGGAAAGCCCTCTACTACAGCGAAACTCACCAACAATGCCATGGCATTCATGTTTGATGAAATTCGCCTGGACATGAATGGTACAACTATAGACAGAACGAGAAATCCCGGCATTACCGCAACCATGCGAAAATATGTGGCGCTCAACCCACTGGAGTCTAATCGTCTGTTGAATGCCGGTTGGACTTATCCTGGAGAAGAACCTGACATAGTATATCCTGCAAGTGGGAACTTTAATGCCATAGTACCTCTATCGATGCTACTCGGTTTTGCTGATGACCACAAGGAGCTGATACTCAATAGCAAGTTTGAACTAATTCTCACAAGATCCAAGGATTCTATAAATGTGTTCAGGCACCAGTTGGAGACCTCCCTAATGTTAAGCTGACTAGAATTGAGTGGAGGATGCCTGTGATACGACTTTCTGATGCTGAAAGGGTTCACATCCTTAAAATTGTCAAGGCCGATACACCTCTGCATATCGCCTTTCGTTCCATGGATCTTTACACCCAGCCTGCAGTGCCAGAGGCTAAATCATTCACCTGGAATATAGCAACAACATCAAAACTTGAAAAGCCACGTTTCGTTATAGTTGGAGCACAGACCGCAAGAATGGGCAATTTAGCAAAGAATAGCTCCGAGTTTGATCACTGCAACATCAGTAATCTCAGATTATTTCTCAATAGTGACTGTTATCCCTACCATGATTTGAATTTGGATTTTGCAAGTGGAAAGTTTGCATCATTATATGAAATGTACTGTAAATTTCAAAGTTCCTATTACGATAGAGAAAATTATCCGCTCTTGAAGAGAAAGGATTTTCTTGCAAGTGCACGTTATTTGTGATAGACTGTTCTCATCAACCCGAGGAGGCTATTAATGGAGCCGTCAACATCAGACTCGAGATTCAAGCATCTACACCTATTCCGAAGCAAACATCATAGTACTGCCTGATCCTGCATGATAAAGTGTTTACCTACAAACCGCTTTCTCATGTAATGCAGACAATAATATAGTTATTTTGTATACAAATGGTATTAATATTGTATTTAAAAGTAGGAATAATGTTTACATTTATGGATGGATGTAATAGGTATTTTTAAGAAAAATAAAGCAAGTTGATATTCTATAACTCTCTTTTATTGATTTCATTATACAATAACATCATTTTCCTTCTCCCTTTCCTACTTCCTGAATAGCTAGATACTTTAAAGAAGTCATTTAAATTATTCAAATGTCTTTCAATATAGGGCAATAGACGTTTTAAATTTCTTATATCATCAAGATTTAAAGATATTACATGATCATTTAAACAATTATTTATAAAATGCGCTGAATTTGAAAGAATTACAATAATATTATATGCATAAATTACATTATCACAATATTCTACATCAGTAAATATTTGCTCTTGTAGATAATCTTCAATACTTTCAATGTCTTTAGATATTATATCCCAATCCACCTTTTTTATATAAACGAAGGAATTGTCACTTCTACACTTTATGAAGAGGGAGGGGATGTAGTAGTACAAACCGATGTTGACTGTATGCGCGGGTGATATGGTGACGTCATCAAGCATGATGAGACGATTCTCCATTTTCCGGTGGCTGGTCCTGTGATTCTTCAATGATTAAGAACAGTAAATGGTCATCACCTGGAAGCCTCCTCTTACTATTACGCTTCTGCTTTTTTGGGATAGTCTCGCTCCTTCTCTTCCGTTGCACCCTTTTTGTAGTTCTATAACAAATATATTAAAAGGATTCGTTAGAGTCGTGCTAAAATATGTTTTTTTTTTCATTAGTTAAAGAAAAAACAAACATATATGTATTATCAAGAAATGTAATACGTACCTCAAGCTTTTGCCTGTTTCTGAGAACGTCTGCGGTGAACAATCTGGTGTCTTTTGATTTAGCCAGTTCTCAACCTTCGTGGCATTCTCCTCGGGAGCTATATCATTAGGTAGTGAAGCCAGACCTTGATCCACAGGTAGAGTATCCCGATCAGCGATTGGATATTCCACTATATCAATGTCACGTCCATGAGGGAACAGGTCTTCTTCACACACTGGAAAGTTATGCTCAATCATTCGGAACCTACAAGAAATAAAGTATATTTAGATTACCCTCTCTCGAATAAGGAGGTGAAATAGATTCATAGAAAACATAATTCTCTTATTCTTTTACTTACTCAAGTTTTCTCTTCCTTCGTTGGTAGACTTCACTATAGTCATTGCACAGGAAGAATGATGCCATGCGATCGTGCTCTGCTGGATTGGTACATAATACTGAATGTGTGTACCCGTCGCATGTTTCCGTATCGCATTCCAAAATATGCTTTGCAACAAACACATCAACACCATCGGCACCATCAACGTGCATGGGTTTTTCTCTAAAAGTATAAAAAATATTACAAATTAGATGTTTATATTAAGGAGGAATGTTAAAAATGTTTTAAAGAAGTAATACCACTTACCGGTTTTCTCTTTGGTACACCTTACAGTTCTCTGTACACACGGCAAGACTCGTCATCTGATCATGATGTGATGGTTCCTCGCATAAAATTCTATGCATTACACCATTACAAGTTTCGGTGTGGAAGTACTTGTAATGACTCGCTTCCAACGCACACTCGCTCCAAAGATCTGAACTATCAGCCATTTTCCACTTCGCTATGCAACTCCCGAATACTAAATGATCACAAAACGCTGGCTATATAGCTGCCTGCTGGAATGCTTAAACCGGTTAGTGACGTCAGATTCGAGTGGAGGGGGACGCTGCAATAAGCAACTTCTTTAAACAAGATTGAACTTGTTTACATGACGTCAGAGTCGAGTGGTGGGGGAGTCTGCATGTCGAAACTGGTTTAGACAAGACTAAACCTGTTTACATGACGTCAGAGTCGAGTGCTGGGGGCGGGGGAGTCTGCATGACGAAACTTGTTTAGACAAGATGAAACCTGTTTACATGACGTCAGAGTCGAGTGGTGGGGGAGGGGGAGTCTGCATGACGAAACTTGTTTAGACAAGATGAAACCTGTTTAACACGTCACAAATTATCTGCAGTTTCCCTATTGTACATCACCCTTTTACATTCAGTGAATACATTTATCGATATCTGATACACTATATATTTCCTTATTTTAATTTATCAAGCTACGTCACTAAACCAAAGGTGCTTTGATGTAACCCGGCAAAAGTTGGTCGCATGTGAGAAATCACGTTATACGCCTCCCGCCGCACCGATTATTTAATTAAGTAATTGATCATTTCTTTATTATATAATAATTATATATTCATTTGTTTATTGATTAATTTAATTATTTCTTTATTTAATTATTTGTTACCTAATAAGTGGCGGCTCTTTTGAGAGATTTTAAAATATTAGGTCGATTCTGTGACGTCATTAATTTCGGGATTTTGTAAACTCAAAGGGGAGGTGATAATTGCTTATCAGAAGTCGGCATCTCTTTGAGGGATTTTAAAATATTAGGTCGATTCTGTGACGTCATTAATTTCGGGATTTTGTAAACTCAAAGGGGAGGTGATAATTGCTTACCTGTGTCGGCAATCTCTTTGAGGGATTTTAAAATATTAGGTCGATTCTGTGACGTCATTAATTTCGGGATTTTAAATATTAGGTCTATTCTGTGACGTCATTAATTTCGGGATTTTGTAAACACAAAGGGGAGGTGATAATGGCTTATCTGTGTCGGCAATCTCTTTGAGGGATTTTAAAATATTAGGTCTATTCTGTGACGTCACTGTTGGTCGCGTGCCAGGTGGGCGTGTTTTATGACGTCATTCATGACGTATGCCATTTAGGGGTGTGTCTGTGACGTCATTCATAACATGGAGCGGGCGGCATTGTAAGGACAAAGAGAGGTGATAATAAGATTACATTGTAACCCAATTAGGGCTATTGTTATCTAATTAGAGGCGGCTTCTTTGAGGGATTTTAAACATACATATTCTATCTACTGCGATGGCTTCTAGCGGTGAATTTCGTGGCGAATCAAAAAGGCAGGTATTGCGAAGTCAGGCTCGAAGTACTATTTTTAAGGTGTACTCGTTCTTCAAAAAAATTTCGGAAACAGAAACTAAAAATGAGTTATTGCAAAGAGTACTTCCGTTTTAAAACACGGACAAAGTGTATCAGCTGGATAAAGTTGCAATTGAAACGGAACACGAGGTAATACGCCTCCTACCTTACGACTGCCAATATCATCCAATTGAGTTGGTGTGGGCTCAAGGATTGCAAAAATAAATAATACTTTTAAACTGACGGACGTTGAACGACTTGTTCACAAAGAAATTGACAAGGTAACACAACAGGACTGGGAAAACTGCGTGAGGCATGCAGAAAACCTTCAAGAAGATGATTTTAAGAAAGAAATAGCACGTGACGAGATTTTGGAACCTATAATCATAAATTTGCAAGACTCAGACAGTGACAGTGACAATGACGAATTGTCTCTTAACGGAAGTGACATGGACAGCGATATGGATGAGCCACTGGCAGTTCCATCGGATTAGAAAAACAGGTAATTCATAAACTATAATTATAGTTATAATATTTTAAAATATACATAATTTACGAAAATGCTTTTTCCAATTTTGATTTTGGCAACTGCATCATTGTAAAAGTTTGTAAAATATAATTTGCTTACCCTTACGTCTGCGCCAAGCAGACCTGCATTTTGTATGAGTGTGCGAGAGAGAGGGAAATATAAAAGGAGTGGAGTAACAAGCTGGCAACGCTGAATGTGATACTCTTATTCGTATGACATTACTGCCCTTAGTGAGCAGGGTTATAATGCAGGGAGGTTCTAATAAAATCCGAATCAAAATGTATTCGTTTCATTTTTATACAGAACGGAGGTAAATTTTATTCAGTACGGACACTTCAAGGTACATTTTTTCTCATAATTCTAGTTTTTTCTTTGTATTTATGAGGGTGGTCTGTAAAGTTTCCGACCTAATTAAGCTACAAGACATGTTTTTCAGAAATTTTTTATGTTTCAAAATAGTCTCCTTGTAGCTCTACACACTTCTCCCATCTCTGTAACCCGTCCAAATAGTACTCGGCGTTTCTTTTTTTCTGCTAAATAATTGTTCACGAAGGTGATTGCCGCTTTATTTTACGAAAATCTTTGTCCGAGCGCAATTTGCGGATGAGGGAAAACCAAAAGAATTCGCTTTGAGCTAAATCTTATGAGTAAGGCGGATGGTCCATCAGTTCACACCGTAATTTGTGGATTTTCGCCATTGCAACCGCTAAGGTGTGAGATGGTGCGTTGTCTTGGTGAAACAGGATTTTCTTTTTTCTGCAAATGTGACCATTTTTCCGTAAGTTCTGCCTTCAGCTTGTCAAGGTATGATGCGTAGTTGCTCCTGTAGCTAATGGTTCTTCCTTTTTGAAGATAATCAATTAAAATAACTCCATGAATAACCTCCCCGAAAAAAACCAGTAGGCATCACTTTCCCAGCCGAAAAGAACCAATTTTTGCTTTTTTGGAGCCGGTTCCCCCTTTGCAGTCCATTGCTTGGACTGCATTTTTATTTCCAGCATATAATGGTGTATCCAAGTTCCATCTACACTTATTAATCGGCGCCAAAGCTTGGATCTATTGCGCCTAAACTGTGCCATCAGTGCGTTGGAAATGTTCATTCGAACTCGTTTTGGTCTAACGTGAACAATCGCGGCACGCAACGCGCGGACAGCTTTCTCATGTCTAAATGTTGATTTAATATTTGACAAACACGTTCTTTTGACATGTTCATAGCCTGTGCTATCTCTCACTTTAATTCGGCGGTCGTCTAACACCATTTGGTGAACTTTGGCGATGTTTTCATCGGTAGTTGCAGTTTTTGGACGTCCCGAAAGTTCGTCTCCAAAGCTGTTACGGCCACGCTTTAAATTCAGCTGCCCAAAATTTGACTGCGTTAAATGATGGTGCAGAGTCCCCATACACAGAACCCAACTCATCTGAATTGCGTAGGTGTATTGAATTTCAAAAACAAGTATTTAATGACAGCTCGATACTCGATTTTTCCCATTTTCATAAAGACACTCACATCAACTCACTAACGACTGTTGCATAACAACGGAGTGTCCAAAATGGCTGAAACTTTGGTGAGTAACTCAACAGATCAACAACCAAATTCACTAGCTTTTATTTACGAGTGCTGCCATCTTCATGTTGAGGTCAGAAACTTTCCAGACCACCCTCGTATATAAAAACTGATTTGTGTACTTTAATTTCAGGTTTATATAATGTGATCATATGTATAGTATATAAAACCATAAAATTCTTCCACACGACCGCAAGGGATCTTTTGTGTATACTCTCCCGGGAAGAACGGCTGAGATGAACGGATTGCAGGAGACTTATGGGTTACAGGTCCACTAAACGCAGACGACAGAAAAATGCAGATTTTTCTAACAATTTACTCGGCTGAGGGCGTAGCCTCATGCGTTACCGCGGAACCATCAGGCTCGGTTATTTAATGAACACAGTGAGACTATCTGGCAGAGTAAGTTTTATCATTTATTATACATATCAAAGAACTTTAACATGTGCACCCACGATGACCTTACAGTTATCCAACCTTAGCTCCACCTCGTCATATTCAAGAACCTCTACGGTGCATCTTTGGCAATGGCTTGATCAATCTTACGTTCGCGACAGAGGTACTATAAACTTGGCCGTTGACACAACTCCATAAGAAGACGCAGGATCATATCTGGAGAGCCTGGGGAACAAGGAGTGTCTGAACCCCTTTATAAATCCACCGACAGGAGAGCTCCTCAACCAAAAATCCTTCCCTTGGACATCAAATTGAAGTGGATCCCCCTTCTTGTTCGAAAAACGTTTTCAAAGGATACTTGAGGCACCCATAATTTTCCAACGTATCCAAATAATTTACTACGATCACTTTTTTCAGCGAAAAACAGATCAATTATTATGCTATTTTGCATCAACATGCATCACATGTTTAATATTGGCAAGTCTCTTATGACTTCTTTCGACTACTCCAGTTGCGATAATCGTTTATCTTTCCGAGCGCGTGAAAACTTGTTTCATCAGAGTAGCACAGTTTATATGGGTAAGCACCGTCCTCTTAATTTTATTCAAAACCTACGCAAGCCTGACGTATACGCTTTTCCTGGGGATGCATTCGCTTATGTAGGCTTCGGTGTAACCTTTGGTGGACTACATGAACCATGGGGTGCTGGCGCGTCGAATTGACTTCTTCGGACTTCTTACGAATGCGGTACGAATCCTTTCCACATTATCCGCTCATATATTTCTCTGCTTCCCTCGAGCAGACAAAAGACCAACGGTTTGCCTTAACTGGCTGCCTCATATGGCGATGTATAAAGGTGAGAACAGCTTCAAGTTGCGCCAGAATAAAATTCATACCGAAAATTTCGTTGTGCACATTTTACAGATATCTTCCAGTCTCCAAGAAGACAGAAAACGTTTTTTGTGCTGTTTAAAACCTCCATCTTTGTGCACTCGAATCATGTCATTGTAAACCATACATATTCGGAAATTGCAAGAAACATGCTACCATATACAACAAAAGAAATTTCTGGATAAACGTTTTGTAGTTCTATTAGTTTTAGTAAATCGGACAGCCTCTATGTTTATACTGTTAATATTGCCATATATTAAACTAAAATTTAATCGATTTCATTACTACAAATAGCGAATTTGAAACAAAAGACGTTCTCCTATAGAAAATAATTGAAACGGCATATTCATTCATTTAAACGTTTGAAACTCCATCTTTTAGCTATCAAGATTTCAATATGTGTTGATCAGACACAAATGGCAAGATAGTATCCTAATCAATAAAAATAAATTGCCAGAACCACATATGAGAATAGCATAGTATGCGAGAAAATGTTTTAAAAATCCATTAGCAAACTAATTTTTATCTATCAGAACTTGACATGTATAGGATTATATCTTGCAATAAATATATTGTAATATGGCGATATGCTACTTTTAATGATTACAGATATAATTAGAAGCATACGTTTCCTAATCCAAAGCAGTTTACGCATTACTTTGATTATGCACTGAAGCAAAAAAAAAAAAAAAAAAAAAAAAAAAAAAAAAAAAAAAAAGAAAGAAAAGCCAAAAGCACCTTCCCATCCCATTCCCTGAATAAGCAGCCTATTCAACACCATCCAGCAGTGAACAAAAATCGAGAAGATTGTCATTCTGACAATTAGGGTAAGTGGTGGAAGGAGACCAAATGTTCTTAGTAGTAGCCATTAATACCCATTCTTTCAACCTCATTTAGGGAGAACGGTCCTGGGATACATCACCGCGGATATTCCAAATCAAATATCCATGAATTATTGCCGGCTCAAATACATAAATAAACTGGCGTATAATTAAATGTATTTAATTCATAGAACAAGCTAAAATAAATGTGTAAGTAATGCACTCATTTCACTGAAAATTAAAATTCATTTTATCTTAGGAGCTTTTTACATCTGCTGATTCAGTTTTCAATTTTGGGCTGAACTTCATAAAATGGTGGAAAGTTTGTTCCTTAAAAACAAATAATGCCAAGAGATATCAAATCAGTATATTTTGAGCTAAAGGCGTTCTGAACTGCAATTAAAACGACTATTTACTAGTATTTATTTTTAATCCATTTTCTGCATACGGCTAGAAAAGAAAGGTCAAGAAATTTATAGAGCATGCTTCACATTTAGAATTTGATTCCCGATTTTATTAGAGAAATAAAAAGCCTAAGTTATATTAACAATATTTTATTGGAAAGTCTTCAGTGTGCTTTTGTTATTAACAATTTAGAAAACATATAGCGATTGTTAGCGCAGACAATCTTATTTAACATTTTAATTAACCTACATATTTATACTCACGTCCTATTGTCTATTGAAACTTTTCTGAATTTCTCACAACTGCGGCCATCGTAATTTCAGGAACCAATGGCAATAATGTTTTAGTTTTTACTGCTGCAGCCAGCTGATGGTCTTGTGGATGTTCATTTGGCTGAAGTAATTTCCTATTACCTCGGCTTGATTCGCTAGTCTGTAGAGCAGCTGTTATATCTAGGTGCACGTCAGAGACAGCGGAATATCCACTCCTCGCAGAAGTCTGCACCATGCATTGCAGCTCGGCTTTGTGTGCAAGTGTCATCACGACTGAATGAAGTGCGCTATTATAACAATTTCCTTCAAGAAATAAAAAATGTTTAACTTAAGACACTATTGCAATCCGTCTTTTTGGTAAATAAAAACGGCTCTTTCCACGAAAATGTCAACGGACATCGTCGGCTTGAATTAATGAACGTTATGCGAAACTACATAATCCCAAAATTGGTAGAAGTTGTGAGCACTTGTGCTATGATCGGCCTACTGATGTATCGTCTAACGCGTTCCAACTCCAGTTGGCTTCAAGCACTTTACCGCGTACGCGTGAGTACTCTTACTTACTCAACGAGAATTAGAACAAACTTATGTACAGCGTTCTGTTGCAATTAATTTTCATTGCCTTACCTTCTCTTCGTATTCTTTACTTAATTGATGAAAATTCTAATCCTTGCAACAATATATGGATCTAAAATAATTTATAGACCAGCATCCCTATGGGCTTTAGGTTTTATTTTCGTATTATTCAGAAAAAGTACTGGTAGAGCAGGGGTTTAGTTTGACTGTGCTGCCAAAGACTATTAGAATTCGGATCATGAAATGAAAGCACCTCTTTTTATTTAAATAAATTACTTACAATCCATGTTTCACCTATAGGTATGTCACGGAATATTTGCATTTGTTGTATAATTTATATATTTCATTCAACTGTGCGGAATATGCTCTTCAGGAATTCTCCAACCTTCACTGTGTCGAAATGAATCTTCAAAACCACCAGCAGGGGGTCTGAATTTAATAGAGCTGATCGATCTGGGGTGCTTTCTGTCATCAGATGTCGGAGCGTCTGTGGAGACTTCAGGGCGAGACTTATGTTCATTTTATGGAGGTAGGATTGAAAATGGCCATGATTTGTAAGAAATTGGGCTGTTATATAATTGGATCAGAGAGATAAGGACTGTCTGTGAAGTATGTTGGGGATAAGAAGTTTGATGTGGAAAGCATAATTGAATTTTATACAAATGGAATTACAAATCGTAGTGTAAGGACTATAAAATTGAAACAGATAGATCAGCAGTAGCAAATCATTTTTGGAAAAGTAATCATGATATTGGTCAAGAAGTACAATTGTTAAAACCGGTCCAACTGATAAGTGAATTAGATATCTGAGAGAAAATACATATTTTAAATAGTGATAAAAACCATATTTTGAACTTAGATTTTCCTGCAACTAATAGTATATTACGTTCCGTCCAAGGTGTAAACTTTATTACTTTCAATGACGATGAATCTATTTAACTACCAGCAAAGGTCAAGTTACTAATTCAAAAAATCCCAAACAGAACAGGATACTTTTGTCGGAGTTAGAAGAGGTACATCTCCATTAACAGACGTCTAACAGCTTAAGATCTTCCTTAAAAGAGATCATCGAACCCCTACCGGTTCACACCACAGATATTTTCCGGTTATCCATTTCTCAACAGAAGTCTAAAATCTCTAAGCATTTCTTAAATAAGACCAACGAACCTCCACCTGTCCACACCACAGATAGTTTCCAGTTATCCTTGCCCAAAAAAAAATCCGTTTCTAAAGTTGGTATGGAACATCAGAAGATCGCTGATGTGAGGAACTACAATTATCTTGGGAAGAAGAAGGAAACTCTACCTCAGTAGGTGAAGAAACAACCGCTGCGAATTATCAGAATATGATTGAAAAACGTTTTCGGAGCTCAATAACAACAGAACCTAAGTGAGTACTCTTCAACACCACCTACTCATACAAAGATTAAAAATATTTTGAAGCACTGATTGTCTGTTCTGTTCTATCTACTCCACAGCCCTGTTTACAGCCATTAGCTCAGCCTGGAAGACTGGGCAATCTAGGGCTAGTCTTCTTACATTAATGAAAATCTCTTTCGAGTTTTTCCTTGGCCACCATTCCTGCTCCAACATGATTTTCGGTTTTGGACCCTCTGTGAAGATGAGAGTTTCTGCTTTTCCAACCGCTCCTGTGATATCTATATCTATGTGGTTATCTTTGGGGTGAACACATTTAGATCTTGTTAAGATTTATGTTCTTTTCAGTATAGGAATTACTGCATTATTTCATAATGCATCTCCTCGTATCTCTATTTTCTTAATTTCGCGCGCTGTAATGCACCGATACACAAAACATTACACCATTCGCTATAGGCTATGATTGCTTTCAGGTCTCTTAGGAAATAAATCACCTTTCCAAATAATGCCAATTTCAGCCACATTACGCACAACCTTATATTTCTCTCACACAATGTCCTAGTTTAATAAAGAGTTAAATGTTTCTTGTGGCCTGTTTCACGTCGTGGTTAGTTGGATTTACTTTCCGAAACTTTTCTCTCTATTTTCTGAAAACTTTTGTTACTTTTTTGAGAATGCGTAACGTAACATCTTTCTTACCCTACCTTTTACTAAATTGTCATTTTGTGACGTCTTTGCTTAATATTTACGTGGTTGGCTAACTTTTTGCGTCCCTAATAGAGTCCTGTCTTTACGCTACGTTTTACTTCCAACCTCGCTGTCTAATTCTTCCGTCAAGTAAATTTTTCCTCACCATTTCACTGTAGTTCCCCGATCTAATTAGAATTTTGTTTACCCACACCATTTCTACTGCAGCAGCTTTGGTTGCACAAAGAAATAGCCTTTCCTCCCTCGGAAGGTAAAAACAGACTTCAACAAACTTATGCATTTTGGTGCAACCTTCCAAGTGTTAAAAATGCCTGATGATACACTCTTCCCAGCTTGAATTAAGGTTTTTTTTTCATTATATTACACTATTATTTGGCATCCACCGAATTATCTTTATAGGTACAAACAATTCAAGTTTCTGTCTCACAGCTCCAGGATACAGAAGACTTCCAATATAATGCAACATGTTTGCTCTTGTGTTACATAGATGTTTAAACCTTACTGTCAAAGGAAGACACTCCTTAAAGCCCTGTTTCTTTCACTTGGCTTCTCTACGCCCACAATATCTCTCGTTTTTAATGCCCCTCCCAAACATAGCACTTCATTTGCATTCTTTGCCCATTTACTCCCAAACCAACACTGGTCGGCAGGGAAAACAAGCTGGGGAAGCGTAAACGCCATTTGCATCGAGAATTAAGGTCTGGCGCGGCGACAAACTCTACTCTACTTTTTTCCTCCTGGAGCCCAAATATCGCAGTATATGCCAGTTTCTTGAAATGTGCAGAAAATGAGCCACACCTGTCTCCAGAACTTACCAATAACTAGCATGTTCATTCACTGACATAAATCGTGTCCGACTTCAGATTATATTCTTTAAAGGTGCATAAAAGATACTGTGACTTTTGGGGTTCGTGATATTAAAAGTCCAGGTTACAAACACCAAAAATTGCTCCTTATTTTCGTAGAAACACACTTTGTCAACCTTCACAGTGGCGGAATTACGTCACATACACATATAATTTGTAAGGTCATTGACCACAAAAGAGTTCACTTTCAGAGCTGTTCACGCGCACCTGCCCAATTACCGACTGACTGTCAGTAACAGCTACTCACTATTTTTTATTTATCCAGATTTATTGAACCCTATTTTACACAGTGGTATATTAGGGTTAGAGTTGATACATAACAATATACAATTTTAACAAAAATATTTTAAATACTAGTAGGAAGAAGTTATGTTTTAATCTGAAGCATATTAATATAAACTATTTCAGACGTTTAAACACTGAGTTTATAAACATCATGAAGTACTTATACTGTTGTGGCTTCATTAGCAAAGATGTGACCGGAGCAGAAAATTCAGTTCCTAGAGAGTCTAGCTTGAATATTAAGTCTTGTCTTTCTCTCCAGAAAATGGGACAAAAGAAAAGGATATGAACCACAGTTGAAATTCTTCACCACACATGCACTCGGGGTTGAATGTTAAGTGAAAACGTGATAAGTGTTCACCAAAGTTACCATGTCCACTTAAAAATTGTGTCAAAACAAAATTTCGTACAAAAGTTTCACATTTTCCTCTGTCGTCTACACTAGGGAAAAATAATGTTTTTGTTAAACTTCCATTTGGAGTTGTTAGCCATTGTTGGTTCCATTCTTCATTCAAAAATATGTTGATGTATTATTCTCCTTACATTAGAAATAGAACATAAAGAGTATGTCACAGGAAGATTGACTTCTGCAGCCTTCTTAGCTAAGCAATCAGCTCTCTCGTTACCTAAAATTCCACTGTGTCCTTTAAGCCATCCCATGCAAATATGTCCTGGATGGTTTTGAAGCAAGGTTCTGATTTCATGTGCTAATGAATTTAAATTGTATATCATTAATAGCGAGTAGAGCTGATTGTGAATCACTAAGAATACGGGCACTGTTCCCATTAGCAGTACACCATTTTATAGCTTCTTTAATTGCTAAGAGCTCCGACTGGAATACAGAACATTCAGGTGACAATTTAAACATGGAGTGAGTTAGTTCTGTTTGGTTTTTATAAACAACAAAAGCACATCCTACTGCAGATATATTATCTTTAAATTGGTAACGCGAACCGTCTGTATATATGTAATAATCATGAAAATTACATATTTCCTTTAAACAGGTTACAAAACTTGATGGGTGTCGTGCTGTGGTAGGATGCTCCGGGATTTGTAGTTTTAAGTGAGACAGATAAGACGCACATTCAAGTTACTCACTATTCCAGAAATTCGTGGAATGTTCTCAAACAATCAAGACGGACCTAGAAAAAAGAGGAACTCTCCAGAAATACTGTCGATAACTGCTCTGCACGAATTTTGCTAGCGTTCATGTACTTTTAATTTTTGAACTTACCCTTTTTAAGCAGCAAGTATATTCATTATTACCGCAAGTTCGGAATAATTCGTGTTAAGTATTTCACGGGGACACTCCACACTAGGAATGGAAGAATAAATAAAACTGGATGTTTTTAATAAGAAATAAAATAACCAATTGTTTGATTGTCAAACAACTTAATTGTTTACTAGAAAACGGAATCAGCAATATTGTTCCTTAGTTTTCATTTTCCACCATGTTGCGATCTTGAACTGAGCGTTTTAGCTCCTTGTGACATGTGCTACTTAATTGCGTAAATGTCATTTTTGTTGTAGCTATTGGTTTCATCCCAACCAGCACTGAGTTAACTTATTCGAGACAACGGTTACCACATTGTTCTTGATTCAACTAGCTGCGGCATCTATACTTGCTAAAATTAATGTGCCTTGTGCACCTGTTCGATCCTTTACAAACGCAAATTTCAACTTTCAAAGACTATTAATTAGCTGTCGGAAGTGGTTTGTTTGATTTGGTCATCGATGACAAAGCCCGACTTCTCGACAAATGCATTCTCCATTCGCACAATGCCGCGAGATGAATGTGGCCCGGGGAACAAGTTCTAATTGAGAATTCCGAATAACCCTCCCTTAATCCTCGGGAAAGGGCGAGGAGATGCCTGGCTAATTTTTCTTCCTGATCTCGTCTCTGCCCTATTTGCTGAAACTGTGTTTTCAACGGAAACTTCTTCCCTTAAATCAACAGACGGTAGAAAAAGATTAAAGACTACGTTCGCAGCGGGCTTATTATGTTTTCTAGGTACTAATTTGAGTCAAATGGTTTCAAGGAATAAAAGAAAATATTCTTAACAACTACAGGAATATCTACTGACAGCAGCTTTATAGAGCATACAAATTTAATTTTTGTCTCTCACTTAAGGCCGCACTGACATTTCTAAGTACCACGTTAATGTGTATACCTTTAGACATTTTTACAGCAACTAGCACACAAAATCTTAACTCTTACACAAAATAACATTGCTTCATCTCCTACAGCTTTCA
Source organism: Mantis religiosa (assembly GCA_030765055.1). Classification (NCBI taxonomy): domain Eukaryota; kingdom Metazoa; phylum Arthropoda; class Insecta; order Mantodea; family Mantidae; genus Mantis; species Mantis religiosa. Next base: position 51,496,009 of record CM060951.1, on the reverse strand, counting down.
ATTTGATAAATAGTTTTGTAATTATTTTAATGGGAAACATACCATGAAATAGCTAATCGAAAGAACATATTTCAAGAAATATTGGAAACAGATTTTTATTTATACCTATGTAAATATTTTAGAAAAAAGTAGACATTCTAATTAATATTCCTTCCATTATAACTGATAAAAAAAAATCTCAACTAAACATCCCCTTGCTTTTGGAGTTTTCCATGCAATATGTGAAGAAAATGAAACCAAAATTGCATCAATACAATGTTTTAAACTGTATTTTGATTACGTAATAATATAGAAAAACAAAGTGGGAATAGCTTTGAAATTTTAAAGGAGCATTTGGCAGGCACATTTTAAAACTTACGTAAAATTATTGCTAACCATTAGCAATGGATACCAAATACGTCTGAAACTAGATAATTCATTCTTAATATGGCTTTAGGGGTATGCTGTAATTACATTCTGTAAAAATAACAGTAGTGTATGTGTTTCCACTTCTAGTTTTTATTTCCGCTACCACATAATACAGTAGGTAGAGAAGCATAGAGTTTTCATCCGAAATACGCTTTTTAGACTCCAGGAACCCGGAAGAATCAGTTCTAGAAAGGTCCTTGCGTATGTGTACAATTTAGTATAGCTCTAAAATGATAAACACCAAACTTGGTATTAAATACGGTACTTCCAAGTTTGCAACACAAGATTTTAAAGAAGTTATCTACCGCAAACTATTATCCTTTGAACGGAAGGTTTTTTTCGAAATTTGATACTAAAACGCTCTATCGACTTGGTTAAAAATACCATATTTTTGAGATGTGTACATTGGATAATCACGGACTCCGTACACTGACACAAATATTCGAGATCGCTAAAGCACGTACGCACCAACGGGAGGTTTTCGGTTGAAATCCGCCAGGAAACTTCTCGCTGAAAAAGTTAGTGAGGTCTACGTGGAAGCCAGAAGGCTTTTCCTCTAATACCCTGAGGCTTCTCCGGAGTCTTTCCAGTAGGGCAATATCTTGAGGCTAAAAAGCTTCCCCCCCACTTTTGGGTGGAAGTGGATACGCCACTTACGCGCGTCAATTCATTTGGAAAGACTAGGGAATAAGCTCTGTGGGGACGCTGGTGATCTATTAGTTCTGCAGGCTGGCAGCCACAAACCCTCTGGGCGTGCAAGCCAGCCAGACGTACACAATTGCCCATGGATGGCGGGTACCACTGCCACGTCGAGCCCAACCCAATCCGAAGGGGAAGGGTTCGAATGATCAGCCCGACATACTCCTATTAAAGTCAGAAGTATCACGAGTGCTAGGGTTTCACAGTGCTTAACTGCAGCAGGTGAAGGAGTCGGAACCCCTCCCCAAGAGATGGTCCTCCTTGACAGCTTATTTCAAGTTTTTCTTCAGTTCTTATAACTGGCAGTGGAGGTTTCCTACCAAATGTCCCTTTCCAATAATTTTGTTGTTCCATAAACAGTAAGAATGGGCATTATACTCTCGTTAAATTAATGAAAATAGGCAGTACCAAATATAAATTATGACTTTTTACACAAATATTTGTACCAATATTTTTCTTACTGACAAGTAGAAAAATACAGCAGTTCTGAAGAACTGTTGAATTAGCGATATTATTTACTGTTTGCATATATCACATTTCAACTTTTCCGCTGCTACTTTTCGCCCAAATAACCCTCATTGAGCAAGACTCAACCACACACGTTCATTCTACAAGCTTAAAATCGGTCTCTGCCTGTTTACATTAGCACAGTGCAGCCACGCCTGCATCACCCTGCATATACAGAAAGCCATTTGGAGCCATAGAAGTAGAAAGCACAACTAGCAGCACTTTTGGTAAGTGAAACGAGACTATACCTATATTAAAGCTACATATGTTAATGACAAAATACAAAATCGAATTCTCATAAAAAAAACAAAGGCTGAAACTTTGATGTGAAGTATTCACATAACTTTCACTGCTCAGATTCTAGTCTATTCTACAAAATAAATCGTTAGAAAACTGATTACCTACGTACTTCTTGTTAATTCAATTCTTTCTTTCCAAATTTGCATATTTCGCTTTAAAACTCTTAGGTAAAGAGTGTCAAAATGTTAAAAGATCATTTCACTTTGCAATGGCTTAGAAATATCGTGGTCTTTGCATGACAAGGAAAACAGTAACAGCAACTGAGTTCCTAATTGCGAAAACTAATACAAATCAATAAATAAGAAATGTTTCAGAAATAACTGCAAAGCAAAAGACAAATTATGCTTTGATCTACATTTGTTGCCAGTAAAAGTTTGCCTACATAGTGTTACATGACGGTTTTGGGGGGTCCATAGGAATAGCGAGAGGTGCAAAGGTACAGGGTTTGGAACCCGGTGCCGAGATCATATGCTACAAGACAAAACTACCAGGTGTTGTAGGGGTTTAAAATGTAAGGGGTTTTAACCTTTAACCGGATGTAACTGGGAGTGTAGCTATGGATAAGGTAGAGTAGGAAAAACATCTAATTCAAAATTAACTGAGTAACTGTATTTCAGAGATGCCTTGCGGTTCTACAGGGCACTCCCTGGATCTGGATGAGATCTGCTGTGCTTTAGTAACATTTAAATACATAACATAATGCAACTATACCTTTGGAGATGCGTTGTTTGTATGACTGAACCTTGTGCAACTGGCAAGAGATGTACGGTCCGGTGCACCCTGCTGGCGATGTTACTCGTAGCAACTCTTTAAAATAAACTCTTTTTGATGTTTATAGAGACCATCAGCAAGTCCCCTCTCAAATCTCTCTGTAAAGTCCCCCGCGGGTGCTAACTCAACCAAGCTTAAATACGGGTCCTACCCAAACGCCAACTCAGCGATTCCCACGCTAACTGTTAATTTCCTCCCAACTATTGCACCATATTGTGCAATCATTGTTTACATCATTGAGAACATGTTTAGACCTGTTACTGACCACCTAAGCATTATTTCCCTTAATCAGCAGAATGTGTGATTCATTGTTTACAACATGGAGAACAAGTTCAGGCCTGTTACAGGCTACTTGTTTATTATTTTCCTTGACCAGCAGGATGTGTGGTTCATTGTTTACAACATGGAGAACATGTTGAGGTCTGTTACAGGCCACCTGTGCATTATTTCCCTTGACCAGCAGGATGTGTGATTCACCAGTCCAAAGTACATGTTTTGCCAGTCAGCAGAATTTAAGCTTAATTATCAACAAACAGCTTTGCTCAAGCTCAAGGCACCGGAAATAAATGTTACATAATAATGATTGTAGTAATTTCCAGATCTTGCTCAGCCTATACACGCAACAATAGGTTTACTAAATATACAAAATTAATTTAAAAAGAAGATAACTTTTCAGATTATTTCGAGAAAACCAAATATATTCATTTTATTGGTTATGTAGATATCCTAAATATACGGATTCCAAGCACAATCTTTAGGGACATATAAAAAACATTAAAACTTCGGAAGGATTTACACAGAAGTAATTTGGGTGGGGGGATATAAAATCTCTTCGTGTAGCATCTTTTCAAGATACTTAACACGAAATATTAAGTTCGGTATTTATCGAACTTCCCTTTTTTGAGTTATGCTTCTCGTACACAAAGGCACACACGCATGCAGACACGCTTCATTTGTTAAAAGAGTAGTTTGGGAGCTACAAGGAGCTTTTGGATGAGGAATAGAATGATTTTTCAATTTCCTATAACTACTAAAAGAAAATGGGATCAGTCCATCTATATGGATCGTTAGAGCACACACAAGTCTGAGCAAACAAATGAAACGATGAAAGAAAGAAAGAAACCGAAAGACTGGTAACGATCCCGAAATAAAACATATCCGACAGATATTTCAGTCATTATGAACTCTGCAGAAAGTAACAGCATTTGACAACTTCCATTGTCTGAGTAGAATCGTTACTCTACATCTGTGACAGATGGCTGTGACGAGGACATAACATGTTCATGTAACTTGGTAAGGCATAAGGGGACTACAGAAAATAGTTTAATTACTTCTGCGTGGCGTTCCTTTACATAGCCAGGCATTTCCTTATTAGTTGACAACTTCATTTAACTGCTCGACACAGGTGGCTCTGCACATCTGGAATGAAAGTTGGGTTCTGGAACAGGAGTACGACACATCAAGGGTAGATGCCTTCACGGATAAGGCAAGTGTCTGAGCCGTATGCAATCAATGTCGTCCAGAGGGACAAATCCCCTTCTGTGTGAGCGTGACATTCTGCCGCTATCTGCTGCAGAGCAGCCCTTAGCAATATGTAACACACCTCTCAAGAGCAGGGTATTAAACTTGGCTCTTTGTCGGACACAACTTCACAAAAATAACCCAACAAATTATAGATAAACCAAGAACTATATTCCCTAGTATCACTGACACAGGGGTGACATTTTCAATCGTCATTTCCCTTTCATCAAGGAATAATAAATGACAAAATTTGCCAAAAGGTTACATTTTAGTTCTTCATATAGTTTTACTATCTGAATTTTGCTCTTTAATTTGCTATATATTCTATCGTTTTAAGTACAATAAGCATACTTAAACATTGCACCTATTGCATCTATGACTTTACTATGTGAAATCGTGTCATGGAAGGAAAAAGAAGTCATAACTGCACACTAACATCTTTTAGGGGAAGTTTTGCTCTATAAACTGATAGTACTGTTAACTGTGGCAGCTTCTGTCTACTCAAACCAGGTGGTTTCCTTTGTTTTGCAAGTACATGCAAGTTTGTTATGAACAGCCTTTGTCATTTTCAAACATATTTATCCATTAGGTTAACTAAATGAATTTTAGTATTATCACGAGGCATTGTTGCGACGGGCGCGTCTGGCGCGCGCAAAGAGACAGTGTAGCGCGCTGATAAAAGCTTGCTGAAGAAGAAAGAGACAGATAGATATCTGAAAGGTTCGTCTTTCTGGTGCCGTCTTGATTGTTATAGAACGTTCTACTAATTTCTAAAACAATGAGTGGAGATTGGACTTGACAATCGTGTGAGTGCAGCTGTGATTTGAAAGTGAACTCTTTTGTTTGTGGTCGTCTGACAGACGACGTTGAAGGTTGTATTTGCGTATGTTACGTAATTCGGCTGCTCAGAGCTGTACAAAAAGTGTCTTTCTGCGGAAATAAAGAATTTTGAATTTCTGCAAACTAGACTTAATTCTACGAACCCACAAAGTCACAGTATGATAAAAACGCATTCTATGTGTTTTTGTAGATCTACTTTGATGTTTATAACACCATTATGATTGCATTATTTAAAAAAAATAATTGATAAATGTTGATCCAAGTATGCATAATTGAGAAAATAATCCTACCTTCCCTAATAAACAAACTTACTTCAGTGAACTCAGAAAGCATGCATTCATTATCTGAAAAATACTTCTATTTGATACATGAAATTGTTTCGGAGATAATGGGACATGAATTCTGCAGATTTAACTTGGTGGTAAGGTGACAGAAGAAAACTAGATTTTAGATGTCAAAATTTTAGATGTCAAAATTTCATCTGAAATAATTTGCAAACCTCCTTAATAAATAATCCGAAAAAAGAGTGAAATTGAGAGGTACAGGTTCTCGTTGATATGTGTGCGGCATAAATGCCAAAACAATAAGGTACAATCTTGAGATATTCTGCCCACTTCAAGTGTAATTTTAAAAGCAGCAATTCGCTTTAATGTTCTTTCCCTCAGAAATTTTCTGGTTATGTCATACAATTAACTCACTTCTGTTGGCAAAATTAATGATATTTAAGACCGGAATTTAGATGTTCAATTCAGGGAACCTCAAAACACGTATTGTAAGCAAACTTTCATCGAAGTTTTGGGTATAATGCAATACTTCAACTACTATGTACGTGGTAGAAAAAGTAAAAAGGACGATTTAAATTAATATGTTTAAGTATGCAATAAATCACATGAACGAAAGATATTGAATGTTCAGCGTAGTATAACGGTGCAAATGCTCAACCCGCAATAGAAAATAAATTAATGACTGTTTATGGCATTCCTGATGTAACTTAACCGCACGAGTAAGAAGTATCCTGAGCAATTAGCGCCGATTTGGAGTAATCAAGCGCCTGCGTATTAACGCAGCCAAATATGGTGACATGTATCCAGGTTGCAGTAATTCCAGGGATCGAGTTAACATAACTAGTTTTACCTGCTGTACACAACGCAGTGGAACCCTACGTTACTACCAAACTAGAAAGAGATATGTCTGTAAGACGTGTGTTTGCGACACACTCAGTGCAAGAAAGACGTTAGCTGTCATTGGGAGAAAAAAAGGAGAGAAAGAAAGGGAGAGAGAGAGAAAGAAAGAAAGGGAGAGAGAGAGATGGAAAGAAAGAAAGAAAGAAAGAAAGAAAGAAAGAAAGAAAGAAAGGGAGAGGGAGGGAGAAAGAAAGAAAGAAAGAAAGAAAGGGAGAGGAGGGAGAGAGAAAGAAAGAAAGAAAGAAAGAAAGAAAGAAGGAAAGAAGGAAAGAAAGAAAGAAAGAAAGAAAGGGAGAGGGAGGGAGGGAGGGAGAGAGAAAGAAAGAAAGAAAGAAAGAAAGAAAGAAAGAAAGGGAGAGGGAGGGAGAGAGAAAGAAAGAAAGAAAGAAAGAAAGAGAGAAAGAAAGAAAGAAAGAGAGAAAGAAAGAAAGAAAGAGAGAAAGGGAGAGAAAGAAAGAGAGAAAGAAAGGGAGAGAGAGAAAGAGAGAAATAAAGGGAGAGAGAGAAAGAGAGAAATAAAGGGAGAGAGAGAAAGAGAGAAATAAAGAGAGAGAGAAAGAGAGAAATAAAGAAAGAGAGAAAGAGAGAAATAAAGAAAGAGAGAAAGAGAGAAATAAAGAAAGAGAGAAAGAAAGAAAGAGAG